>JAEQBH010003231.1:0-310026 GCA_016808115.1 Tetrastigma voinierianum | reverse complement strand
AATATTTTAAATGGAATTGAAAAATTATTCTTTGATTCTGGTTAACAGAAAAAAATGATTAATCTAATTAATGATTAGGTTTTTGGTTTATATAAATAAAAAAACAAAAATCGATCAATCAATTTATTTTTAGTGATAAATTATGCTAACTCAAATCATGTTCAATTTCTATTTATAACGATATTTATTATTTTAAATAAAAATAAATAATGGCAAAAGGTCTTAATCAAATGTTCAATTTTTTTTAGATTCTTTTTATGGATAATATCTTGGGTACCTTTCATGTGACTTTTCAAGGAACTTATCTCAATTCTAGCCTTTAAATAGGCTGTATATTGATTTTGTTTGTTTATTAGCTATTATTACTTTTCATGCAGGGATATTTTGTCTCCTGAAATAAAATATCAAAATACTTCCAAAAGAAACAGATAAATTTTCTAAAATCGATATTTTAGTGCTAAAATCTCCATATAAAGAAGAAAAATAATTCTATTACACGTTATTTAATAAACCTTAGTTTTTATTTATTTTTTATTTATAGTCTATTTATTATGTCTTCAGAAGATTTCCTCTTGCTTTTATAGAAATTTCTAATTACGCATATCTCATATACTCACCCCTTTACCACTAACCATTCCCGTGCCAATAAACTCTTATCACATTTCATGGGCTCAAAAGGAAAGCCCGTACTTGTTAAGTAGAATTCGTGTCTTCCAATATTTCAGGCCAAAACATATCTAGAATCTAAAGTAAATCACGCATTTAACACCTTTCAGTTGCGTTTGGTTGATCAGATGAACAATGAGAAGGAGATTTATGATTTTCCTTTATTACCGAATCAAACAAGAGAGAGGATCGAATTCCTATATGTTATGATAAATAACACAATAATGAAATAAAATAAAGTTAAAACATTGGGGATTTATGTAAACCCTAATAAGAAAACCATGGGTGTAGGATGCTCACTATCAATTAAAAATAATAAGATAAATTCAATGTGGTAATAAAACCCCAATTTGTTTGACATGACAAAATATCCAGAACGGATTCTTATTTTTTTCTCAATTTTTTATTTTACAAAAGTCGCACCACGGGCTTTCAAGTCAAACAAAAGCCTAAAACTAAATTCGAGTCACAAATCAACAATATATTTATAGGTGCTGATACGTACCCTCTCTTGAAGACACATGTTTAGATGTTTTATTTTATGGGTCATGGATCGGGTCAAGCCCATATGTACGACCCATGCCCACAACCCAACAACACCTTAGTTAATATTTCATATATTAATATACGAAAAGTTTTTCTCTGCCCACAATAAAGGTCACATGCACATTGTTAACAATATTTTCTATTATATAATAGTTTTATTTAATGGTTGAAATATGAGAAAATAAAGATATTTACTATTTTTTTTACTCGCAACAGTTTCTAACATAATATAAGAAATTATTCCCACGAAACCTAATCTTAATCCCTTTACGTCATATCTTTTCAACGCCGAACGTTCTGCATCCATTGCATATTAAGCAGTTGTAATTACGTTAGTTAAATTACGTATTTAATATAAAAATTAAAATATTAATTTTTAAGATCTCTACCTTAAACAATTACTAAATTTGTTTTATTTTAGTACTTGTTTTAAATTGTAACTTTATCTCTTATAATAGGAAACAATTGCAAAAGGCCTCCTCCTCTTAATCTATCATGCTAAATTTAGAAAAAGAAAAGTTAATAAAAAGTGAGCCAAACCCATTGGAAGGGGCTCTTTCTTGAATCTTGACCTCATTCAAGCCATGCATTTGGAACATTTCACAAAATCATGGCACCAAATTGTCCTTTTTAAGCCACCCATTGACTCAAATCAGTGTCCCAACCAACGCCAGAAATAATACAAATAAAACAAATAAATAAAATAAATGAAATAACAAATGGAAAAATCCCTTATACACCATTGGATGATCACAAGGCCACCCACATGTCATGAAATCCAAAATACAAAGTGATGTTGTTGTCACTCCCAACACATCAAAACAAAAACTTAAATTTTTGTATCTATCCTTTCTATTCCCCCCCATCTACTCCTTTTGACAATCCATAATTATAGTTTATCACTCTCCACCATGCAAATCTCCTTCTCTCTCTCTCTTCTTTTTCCTTCTTCATGGGTTGTTAGGCATTTGTCACTTTCTTTGTCCATATCATAATGTTTTGGTACATCAAGAGTGACATGGGGGGTGCCACAAGTATTGGACTTTTGTAGTGTGCATGTGTTGATAAGTAATTGGCTTGTTTTTTTTAAAGAAAATAATTTTATCGATTCAAATTTAATATATGATTCCCGCATACAAATTATCATGTGCGATTTAAACAATATCGCGTTAATAAGATAATAAATCTACATTAAACCTATAAATTACAATATGCTAAATAATTAATAACTTATGACTTCAATTTTTTCAACATAACAACTTAATTCATATTATAATATATCTGGACCGATTGAATCGTTGGCTCATCTAAACGCTTCAACGAAATAAAAAGTCATCGTGATAAGACGATTTAAAACATCATATTTGGTGAATAAACTGACGACAAACTAAATCATCAGAATGTGACAACGATAACACAAAAACACGTTTCCTCAATACATCGAGGGATTAATACGACATTTTGACTTAACCGACCTGCTTTCTGCCTTTCCGAATCATTTCCTATACAAATAAAACGTCCCAACAAAGACGCATCAAAAGACCATACGCCAGAACAACCAATCCACAAAACCAAACGCCATAATGTTCGACGACAACGAAAAACAAAGATAAAACCCAAATCTTTATTAATAACCATTTTATTGGGCAGTTAAAAATTTGTTAAATACGCATATAAGTGGACGTACAAAAATTATCAAAAAATACCTACTCATTGCCTAAAAACAAGTTAAGGGTAAGAAGAGAACAATATGGTAAAAATGAGGGGATGGGCGCTAGGGTGTGTTTATTGGGTTGTTAATTAAAAACCTAGAGTTAACTTTCTTTTTTGAATTATTTCACTTTTTTTTTATTTTACATTTGTCTAATAGTTTTGGATTTTTGTTGATGATATCCTTATATGATGTGGGTTGGAGAGCAGTCTGTGGCGTTTTGCAAGGCCATTGGGTGCGCAATTATGCCATATAATCATTTGAATGACCCTTTAAATAAATAAATAAATGTGTAGGGTCAATGTCTTTTTACAAAATTAATATTATATCAAATTTAGTTGTGTGGAGGAGACCTTATTTAATTCATAGGTCATTTGAGAAGCAAGTGGAAGGGATAAAATAAAAAAATTATCAGTAATACATACCAAATATTTTGTATAAATATAATAAAATATATTTCTTTCATTAAACAAGGATAAGGAAAATAATTTTTTAAAAGTGTAATCAACCTACAAAAGTAGATTTTCTTCTAAAAATGTTTTGAAGGTTTGTATTTTAATTTATCAATAATCTTAGTACCTATTTGGTATGACTGATAAGTTGTTGGTAATAGTTGATAATCGGTAGGTGATTATAAATTATTACTTGATAAGGTTAATTTAACTATATAGACATGATAGATAGATATAAAAATAATAGATGTATGTATAGAAAAAAGAGAACACAAATAAAAAAATAATATGAAATTTTAAATTATAAAAATTTATAACCATAAATAAAAAGTTCTGATACAAGTGAACAATCTCTTTGAGGTAAACATAAACAGGGAGAGAGGAATAAAAAAAGGGAACTTTGATATTTAACAAGAGTATATCATAATAGTTATATTTAGTAGTTTTTTTTTCCCATTAAGAATTGTTTAACCGCACTAGCTGGCTAGTGTCATTAAAAATCCTTACCGAGCATCCTATAAGAGTCTTATCAGGTAATCAACTAGAGTACCTTATAAGAGTGACTGGAGTGAATCATTTATCAACCACCTGTATCATCTCAACAAAGCACCCTCTCTTAATATTTTTTTTAATATTGCAAAAAGCTTGATCTATTCAAAGAGAGAGTTTTTAAACATCTTTAAATTTAATTACTCGTTTAAAGGCATAAGGACTATTTTGATTTTTTAGATGATTATGAACTAATCAATACAAGTTATTTATCTATCTATTATAAATAATAATAATACAATAAGAATATAAGGATAATAATAAGAATGATAAAAGAGAAAACATAATCTACCATCAAACATAAGGCGCCAGATTACAGCGCCTCTTATAACTTAACGAAGAGATTTAGTTCAGCCTTGGTGAATACGCCACATGCGACCAGCCTCATCAGTTTTGGCATCTCTCCGACATCGTGACGTGATAATGGTTGAGACAGCTAAAACGCTTTCATGCGCTGCACGGAATCGCCAGACATCTCTCGCCCGAGCCTTAAAATGAAGCGCGCACGCAGAAGTACTATCTGTGATGGTAATTAATCTACGCTGATACGCTTAAAAACGCCTTCCACAGATGCATAGTGTCGCGAGGGACACCCCGAGCCCGGTACCCCATGGAATGAATCATTGCATGCAAGAGTAGCTTTACCACCTTTATACTTCCTTCCGTCTACATGGTAATTGGCCCGAACGCGATATTGATCGAAAATGTTTTTTCATGCGTGCACTGATCGCTCAAAACACAAAAAAAAAAAAAAAAAAAAAGAGAGAAAATATATTATTCTCGATAGGGAAAACCACAACACAATAACAAACTCGACAATGAAAGAAAATAGCAGCACAATTCAAATTCCCTTTACTGGCAAAGAACTTACGGAGAGCGACCAATAAAAATATAGCGCAAAAACAAAATCAATAAAGACACAAGAGATACAATTGTTTAACGCAAAACCCTTAAAGTAAGGGTAAAACCACTAGTCGTCTGCACTAAACACATAAATACCCACTATGATCAACAGGCATAAGCAGCAAGGTGTGTAAAAAGTAAGGAAGAGGGGTGTGTGTGTGGGTAAATGGTAAAATGCAACTAACAAAACTGATCAACAAAACACAACAATTAACATGGTTTCTACCAAGAAGAGATCAGTCCAAGGTAGATGAGTTTAATAACATTAGCTCTAAGAATCTTTCACCATAGAATCTCATGCCGGTAAGAAGGCACTCGCTAGAGGGTATGCGACACCTAATCGGGACTACAAAGCCATACCTCTAAATTTAACCGAACAATGACTGGAACCAATGTTCAAATGATATCCAGAGTCTGGGTGATCCCACTACAGAGAATGGACACTACCAAAACAAATGATCATATTAGATCAAAGATTCTAAATAATTTCAAAACTACTTTACAAGATTCCACAGTTTCACCCGTTCATAAAAATCTACTCACCATACTCCAACAAAGATGTGCTATATCCGGGTCTTGCAGCACCATTGTGAAGATCAAACTTCCCAATCGGGCAGATGCAGAAGCAAGGAACCCGCCAGGACATAATTTCTCATCTTCATTCACTGACTGCTTAACTCAAGAACGAGTAAAGAAGAGGAGTGCTTACCACCCGCCTTTCCATGGGAATCTCCCCGCAAACACTCTTTTTTAATGTGCTGTTCTGTGACAAACTGGCCAACTTTTTTCCTCTGGCCACTGATGACTCATACCAAGAACTGCTTAGTACCTCCCATGTCCTTCATGGAAAATGACTTTCCTAATGCTTCTTTTAACTCGCCAATCATGGAAACATTTTTCCCAACAATAAAGATGTCATCAACATATAATAATGGTGATAACGGAAACATCATTGAAATCCTTTCATTAAACACACCCACAAGAATTTCATGTACTCTCGTTTCACACAATAGACTCAAACTTTCGTACTCACTGCCTTTCGGAGTCAGCTTCAAACCATATAGGCTCTTCTAAGCCTACACACATAGTCTTCCTTCCCTTCAACACATAAACCCATAAGTGTCGCTTCATATAGATCTCTCTTCCAAATCACCATGGTTAAAAGCGGTTTTCACATCCATTCGTCTACCTCCAACCAAGAGTAGCGTACCAAAACTCAACACGTCGGAACTTTGATGATATTTTACCATGAGAGAAAAATCTCATTAAAATCAACACCTTCCCTTGACTAAAAGCCCTTCACCACTAATCGCTTCTTATACCTCTGGAGACATAGTGTTACTTTCTATGCTTCACTCTCTATAGATCCACCTCGTTATCCAAGGCCCTTACCTTAGGCAACTTCACTAAATCAAAAGTATGACATCATGCGATTTCATCCCCATCTCAATGTATCCAACCACTTTTTCTTTTCTCTTCACCTCCAATGGCTCAGAAAGCACTCCGTGCTCTTTCATCATCCGTTGGGAATCACATACTCACGTGCAGTATCACCCTGGCTGTCAGTTTCTCATTGACTTCCAGTCAACTCAGGTGTCTGCAACATCACCCGATTTTCATCTGCGGATACGTCATGCCCTCTTCATCATCATCACCAGGAACATCTACTTCATATGTGCTAGCCTACTCAACATCATTCTGAGCACGCATTGGGATTCGAATAGGTTCAAAATCGCCCACACCCATTGTCTTCCTGCGGTAGATCATCCATCTTATCAATGTGTTCAATGGTTTGATCTTCCATGAATTTCACATCACGGCTTCTAACAAGCTTCTTCTCAATAGATCATAGAACCCGTAACCAAATCTATCCTCACCATAGCCACGAATACGACCGCTCGACTTTGCATCCAATCTTGACCTTTCATCCTTCGAACACGTGACAAACTCTTGCAAACAAACCCTATGATCATACACATTCTACAAATCAAATTTGCTCGCACCTCACTATTCAAAGCAACAAGAGGACTCAAGATTGATCACGCCGCATCATTGCAGGCCGGGCTTCACCCCGTATGCTCAGTAACTTAGCCTGCAGAGCATACACCACTCTCTCAATCAATGTCCTATTCATCCTCTCCGCCAAACCATTCAGCCGAGGAGTTTTAGAGGAGTCTTCTCACGCGCAATGCCACGTCACATGCGTAGAGCATCAAAAGCCAGCCCACACACTCACCACCATTGTCAAGACGATGCATTTCAAATTTTCTGCCCGACCGCCAATCGAGGTAATTTAAACTCTTCAACTTTTCCAACACTCGGGTCTTTTGACTTCAAAGCATGCACTCCAAAGTTTTCCGGAATAATCATCAATAAATGTAACAAAACAAAGTGCACCACTAAAGGATTTCACCTTCAAAGGGCCACAAACATCCGAATGCACCAATTCAAGCAAGTCGATTCTCGAGGGAGGACGCTTCATGATTACTCCGTTTGCTTACCAATCATGCAATGAGAACATTTCTCCAAATCTACATTCTTCAAACCCTAAGCATGTCCTTCTTTTGCTGTGACAATTCAACCTTCTCAATTGATGCTACCAAGTCTTCTATGCCACAAAGAAGCCTCTATATCCTATTAAAGTATCTCAATAATCGTCACTTAGCAAACTGTGCCTTTAACCAATACAACTTTCAACTCTTCCGCCCTTCGCACAAACTAAGTTACTCAGGAGTTTCCACTTTCCGTAACTGGGCTGCGACATAACCAAGATCATCGGGCATGCACAGAGATCAAATTAAAGCGACATCCGAGCACGTTCGACTCCCCAAGAGCAAATCGTGATTCCCAAGCGTCGTTTGCAGACATCACTAACCCCAATAACCTCGGGACACGCCATCATTACTCCATCTTCAAACTCCAAAATCAATTCGGAGTAAGATGTGAAGAACTCCTTCCCCGGTGTACATGCTGTAGCACCACCATCAATTAACCACATGCTCATCAGATACAAAATTAAGTGAATTTTAGTATTATGAAGAATAACAAGATCATCACCGGGTAAAGAAGAATACACATTCACGATCATCACGATCCTTCCTTCGCTTACCCCTTTGTCTTTACTCTCTTCTTCCATGTAAATCAGCTCCTTCTGATGTGCCCCATTTTGCCAATAACAATTCAAGACTCAATATTCTTTGCACCTAGATCCGACTTGCCCCCGCTCTCGTCTCTACCACCTTTCAACTCCTTTTACTTTCTCCCCTTTCTGCGAATAGCACCCTCTCAATGAGTAGAAATACTCGCGCCTTCCTTTCTCATCTCTTCATTAAGAAAGACCGGTCTTTGCCATTTGCAAGGGAACAATGCCATCGGGGCAAAGATCAATCATGGAAACTCGAAATGTCTCCCACGAATCGTGCAGTTATTAATGTAATACCTAACACATCATCATCAAACTTGATACCCGTACTGACGACCGCATCACACAACGCCTTGAAATTATACTCAAGTGTTCGGGCAGAACGGAGCTCCATCTTGTACTCAATTCAACAAAATTCTTCAACAAGACAATTTTGTCGTCCCGATTTAGAAGCACAAGGACTCAAGTGTTTGCTACATAGTTCTCACAGACAGGTCTCATGAGCACAAGATTATAACAGTACCATCTACAAAGCGTCGATGGGAAACTCGCATACGCGTCACGCTCAAACCCCACTCTTCATCGCACACTTGACTTGGCTTATGCGCTAAAGACAAAGAATATGCATATTCTTCAATAAATAAGAGTCTTCCATCTTACCCTTCCACGCTGATAGTTTGCTCCATCCAAAGATACCATTTTCATACGTACCTCCATCTTTCAAGCAAAGTAAAAAACAACTACTAACAACTCTGGCTCGATACCACTGACAGTGAAAACCTAGCCAACACAATAACAAACTGAATAGAAGAAAAGCAGAAGACAATCTTTAAATTTCTTTATCAGTAAGAACTTATGAGCAGGACCAATAAAAATATACACAAACAAATCAATAAGACAATAAGAGACACACTTATTTGACCAAACTCTAGTGAAGTGGGGTGAAAACCACGGCCGCCCGTACTAAAAAGCAAATAGCCCACTACGGCATCAATAAGTAAGACAAAAGAGTAGCTTCCAATGTTGGCACCAAAACGCTATACCAACAATCTAATCAAACACCAACGCTCTAATGCAAAATAAGAAAAGAATACCCCAAAAGCTAGTAATATAACCGCAAGACTTATCTCTTACCGTATCGATCGACGATCCAACCGCATTTAACGGCATCACGTTTTCCTAACCGGCCGTCCAAAAAATCAATCTGATCCAACTACAACTAATATGCAAATAGAATTCGAAACGACGTCATGGATGCGCTGAAAATCACATGTGCGCTTTCTTTCCTTCTCTACTGCTTATATTTCTCACAAACGAAGACTCGCGCTCCTAATCCGGACCCTTCCACTTAAATGTCAGACAATGCGCCAACGTCACACTCACATAGGAAGCGGAAATTTCAAACCCAACAATTCTCAACCATAGAAATTAAGAAACCCTTATGAAAACATATATGGGAATGAATGGCAGAGACAAGTTGTGAAGAACAGTAAACATGGCTGCTGTTTTGCATGTATTTAATAATTATGTGGAGTGTGATATATAGAGATATGAATTGAATGTCCCAATAAGCTTGACCACACAACATATAGAAATGGGACAAATTAAGTACTACCACAGTATTGTGGAGGTTACCCACTCACCCAACTACACACTACCCACCCATTGTCCATCAATATATAATACTACAAACCCTACCATTTTTGTTTAGGATAAGCCTTTACATGTCTTTTTCAATTTTAATAAAAGACAAAATTAAACCTTTTTTTTCTTTAACCCTATTATTAGATATTACTATTATACGTGTCTCCTTACTTCTATATATTCCCCTTCTGGGTTTATCATCTTTGAATCTTATTAGGCTTTTTAGTCGTGTGACCTCTCTTTATCTCATTATTTGTATTTTTTTTATTAGACATTTGTATATATATAGAGAGGGTTAATTATATTAATGGTGTTTCAATTTTTCCATTTTTTATATTTTGATATCTTAACTTTAACTTTATTTTTATTTAATCAAGTGTGTAAACTTTTTCGATTTTTATGGGTTTATATCTTTTGAGTTTACACCCACCTTTCAATATCTTATGAGGCTTTTTAGGGTGAGTCTCTTTTTAATCTCATGATTTGTATTTTTTTTGTTAGATAATCAAACATAAAAAATTTCATTATATTCTTTCTTTGTAGTATTTTCTATGAGAAATCACTATACAATGGAAACAGAATATATATACTTGCATGATTCAACGCATAACATTGTAATATAAAAAATGGCAAATGAAGGACTAATCGAGTGTTGTTTAATTTCATAATATCCTTAAAACATATTCGTATATCTCTGTATCAAAACAACTCTGGTTTAAACCACAAACCTCATATGCTACTCGATAAATTAAAATAATATTCGATTCTAATATCAAACGAACGTAATAAAACAGACCTCGACTTAACTATACCCAAAACTTCACACGTCAGATATGATCCTTTGAATATGAGAAAAATCTCTAATTTTTATAAAGTAAATGACAAGCATGAATGTGATTCTCATTTTCTATCATTTTCTAAGAACCAATAACTTAAATAAAATTTTAAAACGTGTTCACATGTCTAACTTAATTGGTAACGATTTACTATATTGTAACGAGATGCTTAATTATAAAAAAAATTTATAGCATTAAAACATATAATATCATGCAATTTGTAAAATTTCTAATATGCCATTTCAAGGGGCCACTAATGATAGATGAGTATTATAAAACCCCAATAATGATAGATGATTATGGAAAACATTATTGGGGTGGTTTATTTCCATAAATATATTTTTTTATCCATTTATAGAAACTTAATTCTTGTTTCATTCTCTATTCTAATTTTTGTGGGTCTCTCATCATAAAAAAAATATAGCCCTTAATTTAAAAATAACTTAGCAAAAAGACAAATCAGAAAATTGACAAGCTTTACCTATTTAGAAATCCAATTAAAAGAAGCCATCATACTTTTTCCCTTTCTCCATCTACCCTTCAAATCTTCAACTGTTGGATGGTGTCCTTTTTTTTTTAATTTTTTTTTTCATTTCCTCATCATTTTAAATTGAATTTGGTGAGTCACATTTAAATGATTTTATCAAGATAATAATAATAATAACAATAACGGAAAAAAAGAAAGTAAAAGGGAGTTATAAAAATAGGTTAGAATACAAAAAAAAGAAAAAAAAGAATAGGTTATAAGAGAATATATGAGATATATATAAATATAATAGAAAAATTAAAATAGAGGAAGAATAGTATTTTTCTTGTAATATTCGGGTTCTCATTGTTTTTAAAAGTAATATTTGGCTCTATTTGGAATTGAGAGTATTAAGAAAAAAATAAAAGAAAAATAAAAAATATGTTTAAATTTCTAATAAATTAATTTTATATGCTTATTAAACTTATTTTATTTGTTCCTTTTTATATAAGGATAAATCAATTTTAAAATACATAAAATTTTGATTACATTTGATATTTTTTTATCTTTTTCACCCTAAAACCAAAAATGAGAAAGTTATTTTTCTTTATATATATATACACTTTTTTGAGTTACAAACGGAGCATTAGTAAGAATTTTTTTTTCTACATATTCAATGTAGAATATGAAGATAATAATAATAGTGATAATAGAAAAAAAAATGATTTTCTTGTAAAATAAGTAAAATCGAAATGCTATTAAGACAAGTGGTAAAGGGTTGATGAGATTAAGAGAGATCTTAATTTCAAATTAAAAATAGAATAAAATTGAGATTAAAAAAAAGAAGATGATTTGTGTGAGTTGGTTCATTGAGATAACAAATGAAAAAAAATAAAATCATGATAATAGGAAAGCATGGGAAGCATTATAATTATAGAAATAAGTGAGTAACCACCTCAAAGAAAATCATTAAAAAAAAAAAAAAACAACTTTTTCCCTTTTGGCAAGTTCTTGCTTTTGGCTGTGTTCCATCATCATCCCACCAATTCTTTTTCTCAACCCCTTTTTCATTTCCCCCCTATAGAATTATAGCCTAATCTCATTGTTTTCTTTTTATTATTTTATTATTTTATTATTTTATTATTTTTTTTGAAAGAAAACCTTATCTCATTGTTGCATCCTTACTTCATCCCATATAAAGATTTCCCCTTTTTTTTCCCTTTCAACTCAATCAACTATTTCCTAAAAAAATATTTTCAATAAATAATACTTTTTTTGTAGGAATATATTAATTATATGAAATGGATATTTTTAGTCCTTTGGATTAGTTTTTATTATAATACCTTTGTACCCAAATGGATGGCCCCTCATTGATTAACCATTTTTATTTATTTATTTATTTATTATTATAAAATATCTTCATTTTTCATTTTTTTTTATCACATATCTTATGTTGCTTTTTTTAATAAAATTATTTTATTTCATTTAGCCTTCTTAAGAATTAATAGAATACTACAAAGATACTGTATGATTTACCCCATATAAAATTTCCACTTTTGCTAAATTCTCAATCAAATTAGTTTCCTAAAAAAAATATTTTCTCTATCTATAATATTTCCTTGTAGGAATATATTTATTATAAGAAATGGATATTATTAGTCATTAGGATTAGTTTTTATTATAACACCTTTGTACCCAAATGGGTGGGCCCTCATTGATTAACTATTTTTATTTATTATTATTATAACATATCTTCATTTTTCTTTTTTCTTTTTATCACATATCTTATGTTGCTTTTTTAATTAAATTATTTTATTTTAAAAATTAAATTTTTAGCCAATGAAACCTCCTTTAATAGTTAATAGTTAAAGGATTTGACATGGCATAGGAAAGATCAAATAAAATCTCGAGCTTTCTTAAGAATAAAATATTGTAACGATGTAATAAAAAATGAATAAATACCACTTTTTAAAATAAATAAATAAATAAAAATCTAAGTGATGGAGAAAGAGATATTTTTTGTTTGCTCTCTCACTCTATAAGTTATATCATAATATTAATAATTTGATAATTTTATTTAAAAATGAAATTAATTGTATTGTTACAATATTATTAATTCTTTGGATAAATGACCATATACATGAGTGGATGGGTCCCTTATGAAGACCTTGACCGTTGATTGGTTAACGATTTTTCAAACATTTATTTTAATTTATAATTTATAATATGCACTTTTTATCTAATTTTTTCTTAATGGTTTTTTAAATAAAATTTATAATGGATGATAATTGTTAAAATTCATGGGTTACAACTGACAGTATCCACACGCGATTCATCTTTAATTTTAATTTTTATTAAAAATGAAATTCTAATAAATACTAAATTTCTATTGAAGTAGCTTTGTAAAATACTACAATTATAAAATCTATATTTTGATGTAACCATTTATTTTTCTTTTTTTTTGTAAAATAAATTGCAAAAAGAGACAAATTGGGTAGTTGGTTCTTATTTTTTAAAATTATTCTAGTTTTTTTTTTAAATTATTCTTTTTATTTGAATTTAATAGTTTTTATATTTTTTTTAAAAAACAAAAACCAATAATCGAATATGTTTACTGTGTTTTCTTTATCCTTATTTTTTATCCGAATAAAAAATAGTTTTCAAAGACCCAAAAGTTCTCAAAATGGTATATTGATTGAAGAAGAAATGAAGAATGAGGTCCACGAAAAAGACTGAAGACTCGATTACAGAATAAAAAATCCCTACAAAAAAAAGAAAGAAGAAAAAAAAAATAAAAAAAATAAAAAAAACAAAAAAAGAAGAAATAAAATATAAATAGATAAACAGGGGTGAGGTGAAAATTGAAGATGACATGCAAACAGCCGCTTTGGCTCTCTCTCTCTCTTCTCCTTCATATTTATTTACAACTTTTCTTCTCTCTAACCTAAGCTGCTTCTCTAGCCCCTCTTCGAATTTCCTTTTGCTGTGTCTTGGTCCTCTGAAAACTCTCATCATCAGGACCCATTTTTATTTTTCTTCTTTTATGGATTCCATCTTGTATTTCTATGCCTTTCTTCTTCTTCTGCTTCATGTTTCATCACCCTTTTGCCATGTTTTTCCTTTTACTTGATTTGATTTGATTCGATTCGATTTTTGTGAAAATTTTCAATTTTATTTGTTTTTGTATTTGTGTGGTGGTTCTCAGGATTTATCTCTCGCAGGTTCGGAAAAGTTTGGTTCGTGGTGGTAATGTGGTGGGCTGAGTGGGTTGTTGTTTTACGGCTATGGATTCTTCTTCTGAGGGTAACCCTCTTCCTCTTTTCTCCAATTATGTTCTGGGGTTGTGTTGTTTTTCCATTTTGGAGACTGATATTATCATGTCCATTGATTGTTTGATGTGTTTTTTCCTGGGTTGAAGTGATAATAAATAAAGGTTGAATCTCTTGATGGATTTGTAATCTTCATGATGGTTGGATTTTGATGAATGTTGTGGTTTTTGTGATTATTGTTCTTGAGTCTTCAAGGGTAATTAGGAAAAAAATTGGTACTTTTTTCTTCCCTTTTTATTGGATTTTATCTATGGCGGTGATTTTCTTTCATTGATTGATGTCTGGGTTTCATCTTGCCTTTGATGGTATCCAACATTTTGGGATTATTTTTCTTGATATTATTGTTAGTATCCAACATTTTGGGATTATTTTTCTTGATATTATTGTTAGTGGGTTACTGAACTTTTATATTTTTGTTTTCATTCTTGAAGCATCTTTATGTGTTGGTAGGCAACCATGAATCTACCAATAAAAATGGCAGTGGTTCATCTTCTTATTATTATATCTCTTCATTATGTGGTGTCGGTACTTATTTAATGTGGAAGAAGTAAGCTTTTCGTTTTTGTGAAGATGCTGCCACATCAATGAACCCATGTGGCACCCTTTGGGGGTAGTGCAGGGTCAGCATCATTTCGAAGTCAAATGAGGATCGGCCTCTGCTTATTTATTTTAATCGAAATCATATTAGAAGAGTGATTCCATAATGTAATCCTTCATTCAGTGTTGTGGGAGTATCGTGCAAATTCGCCACTCAATTTAGTTGGGGTGTCGCTGTTAATCCAAGTCATTGTTGATGCTACACAACCATATTTTAGTACATAAACAGTTTTTATTTTGATTTATTCATAGTTTTTTTAGTGACAATAAAATAAGATTTGAAATTTGTTTCTGATAGCTAGAACTAGATGGTGGCAGTTTCAGGATCCTGTGTGCAGAGATGGGAAAGAAAGGAAATATATGGGAAACGAGGACTGCCCATACTATTTATTTTAATCGAAATCTTATTAGAAGAGTGATTCCATAATGTAATCCTTCATTCAGTGCTGAGAGTGAGTCAGCAAATTGCCACTACGTAGTTATGTCGCTGTTAATCCAAGTCATTGTTTTTATTTGACAATAGAATAAGATTTGAAATTTGTTTCTCGATAGCTAGAAATGGAGATGGAATATGGTGGCAGTTTAGATTCAATATTAGTTTGTTTTTCTTCAAGAGTTCTAGCTTATTTTCTTATTCTGTTTCAGGTTATTTTTTTCTTTGACCTGTTGACGGAACAGACGGAACAGATTTTTTTTTAATTGGGAAAAAGACATGAGGATTTAGATGATTACAGAAAATTTCTTTATTTTGGAAAAATTTGGTCAGTTTGATTCTATATTATATAGCATTTTTTTTCCCTTTGGCTTCAGGCATTGTGTATGATTCAGCAAAAAGCAATAAATTAAGTATGGAGGAAAAGAGAGAACTTGTCTATGCAGTGTCAAAGTGGGCACACGGTGCCCCGAACAAGCTGCAGTCATGGGAGCCGCCAGGAGATTTTACAGATCCTGGGTGCAGAGATGGGAAAGAAAGGAAATACACCGGCTTGACAAAGTTGAAAATTATCAACACCTTCTAAGAGTTGTTTCTGAAAAGAATTCAGTGGAGCAAGAGGTGCTTACGAACAATGAAAATCATGAATCACAGGCTTCAGCTGCAACAAACCAAAGGACTTCCAAGAGGCAGAGGAAAGCTGATCACCCTTCTCGATTACCTGTTGTGGCAAACAATCATTCAATCAGTAATGGTGATGGTGATTTAGGCAATGCTATATACTGCAAAAACTTAGCTTGCAGAGCTAACTTGAGTCGAGAAGATGCATTTTGCAAGAGGTGTCTATAAGCAGATGAGTATCAATATGACGACAACAAGGATCCAAGCTATGGTTAACTTGCTGCTCAGATCCTCCCCTTTCAAGGTGTTTCCGTGGCATGTCGCAGGTCATCTTGAATGCGCTTTTAAACATGAAAAATCTGGCATTGCAAGGGATGTGCGGCATTTGAGACTAGATGGGAGCTTTTATTGTGTATCTTGTGGGAAAGTGAATGATATGCTCGGGTAAATTTCTTCCGCACAAATCTTCTATTTCTTGTATATTTAATTGCTTTATTATTAGGATTTTTCTCATATTGTTCGTATCCTAACATTTCTCATATAGTTTTGAAATTCGTAACTTCACTGCCTATATTATTAACTCCCTTTTCGGCACATTTGCTTTTAATCCACCTTTTATTAGGGCATGGATCAGTAGATCTGTTTGGAATGGAAGAATGTCTTTGCTGATTTTATCGATAACTTGTGCTGCCCATAAGGTTTAAGGGAGACTCTTTTTATTTTTTATTTTTATTTGTCTACCAAAACAATTATTTAATTTGGTTTGCATAAGAAATAACTTCCTAACTATAAACTCTCTCTCTCTCTCTCTCTATCAAATTGCATATATATTTTCTTTTCATCAGGGTTGTTACCAATCTACTCTTAGGTGACAAACAATCATTCAAAACTTGAGTGTAACTTAATTCGGCTATGACATATTACACGTTTGCTTTGCGCTTATCTGTTTTATAATTTTGTATAGCTACTTTCTAACATGATAGTTTGTAATGTGATATTGTACTACGTCTTTCTTATCCCTATGCCTTAAGAGAAAATTTCCCGTAACTGATAGAGCTTGTACTTGGATCCCGTAACTGATAAGTCATACCCGGCTTATCCCTATGCCTTAAGAGAAAAATCAATTTATAGGCATTTTGATTTTATTAAAGTTTGATTGAAGGAAATTTAGCTGTCGTGGCCCATTCTAGGCAATGTTGGTCTATCTACTTTCCGAGACAATAGGTCCATGATCAAGGCTCAAAACCATGAACAAAAAAGGGATTCAATTCTTTTTAAATTAATTTCAAAACTAGGGAGAGATGAATAAGCTCCGAGGCACTTTGAGGTCAAGGTATTTATCTGTAGAGGACTGTCTGTCAATTAGTTGGAAAGCCCTATATAGTTAAGGTTCTATGCATTTCATTTAGAGTTTTCTTCAAGAAGTTCTTACAACGTTTCAAGAAATTGCTGACTGGTTGTGTTAGCTCACATCTTTCCTCGCTTACCTCAATTTCCTACGTGGGTTTTCAGTCCCGCTATATGTCTCATAGGATACCATTTACTTTTAGCCAAACAAGGTGTTAGAACGACATATTTTTTCATCTTGATAATGTAAGTTGATGCTTTTGGTACCTAGTCATGTGAGCTGTTCCGGTTTTCTGTATCCCTGCGCTCCTCTTGGTCACTGATACTGTCACACTATTCTGGTATCAGCTTTGTATCACAGAAGATCCACTATCACCTTACACTCAATTTTATTTCTTTTTGGGGTGAACTGTAATATGTAATTTCCTCTAAGAAGATCTCATGATTGACTGGTAAAAATCGAGATTATGCAAACAATTGTTCTAAATTTAGTCTGATTTGGCCTACACCATCAATTTCATTTCTCCATGTGTTAACTAGTCTTGCTACAAAGAATTACAACCTTTAGAATAGTTGCGTCTTTCTTTTATATATATATATATCATACGAGACATCGCTGTTTTTTCTGGTGGAGAAGGGAGAAGAAACACGATACGGCCTTTGGAAAACCTGCTATATGTTTTTTGACATGATAACTGGCTACTGTTCATCTTCCCTTCCACCCTTCGACTATCCTTAGTGACAGCATTATTGCAATTCACCTTGAGAATTTACAAACCAAGTATGAAGAGTTTAGGTGCAGATTTCAGGGTTGGCTTCGTTTCCAGAGACTAGATGAAATCCACTTGGTAGGCTTCTCGGTTTTACAGCCTTTGATTGGTTTTCCTTCACCCTGCTAAAATCATCAATATCATCTTACTTCGTACCGAATTCTCTTCCTAGCTAGAAATGCTCTATTTTCTTTCCTCCCCCTCTTTTCTTTCTCTTGTTTGATGATGATTTTCTGCTTTTGGAAAGTAAACAGATCAAGGAACAACAAAAAACCCTTAAGTAGTCCTCTGCTTTTATTTCATATTCTATGTAACCTACCCCAATCCTAGACGTGATCCAAATTTGTTGAACGTTGTCAATGTCTATCCTTCCCGATTTCTTGATTCTAATAATCAAACACTCTAAATATTTTCAAAATTTAAGTTTGTTCACCATGCAGACATAGTTGCTTCTTGGAACAATCAAGTAAATATTTTTGGTATTTGGATTGATACCATCGTAGATGGTGTGGTAAAAAACTTCCATGTTGTTGTCAGTTATTTCTGGGTATCCGGTTTTTCTATTGATTCTGTTTTTTCAAAGTAGGCCTAGACTGAAATCCTGATTGCATTCCCATGGAGTGATTTTTTGAAATTCAGCACCTTCTCTTTTTCTAGTTCCCCATAAAAGTCGAAACTATCTGATTTTGGATTCATCGTCTTATGCAGATGTTGGAGAAAACAATTGACAATGGCAAAAGAAACGAGAAGAGTCGATATACTATGCTATCGAGTATCCTTGAGCCAGAAGCTTCTGAATGGAACAAAGAAGTACCAGAAGCTGTATGATATTGTTGAGGAAGCTGTCAGGAAGCTTGAAGCTGAAGTAGGTCCTTTAACTGGTCTACCTGTAAAAACAGCGCGGGGTATTGTTAATCGGCTTTCGTCTGGCCCAGAGGTTCAGAAGCTCTGTGCCATCGCGTTGGAGTCACTGGATTCCATGCTCGCCAATGCTCTCCTGCGTCCAGCTCCCACCCCTAAGATCCCAGGTAATTTTCGCGTAGTAATGTGATATCGCTATACCAGAACTATCCGATCATCAGAAATACCGATTTCATGTACTTGGTGTTGAGCTCAGTTTAACTGCTTGGTTCCTATTTTTAAAATTGCTTTTCTGTTCTGTGTAACTATTTGTCTCTCAGTTTTTTTTTTTTTTTGTTATGAAAACAATATGAACACTAAATTTTTAGAACGAGAACAGTTCTCAATGAACACCAAAATAGTGTTCTCTTTGTTATCAAAAACTGTTATCAAGAATAGTTTAAAAACAGGAACCAAACAAGCTCATATTTACTCATTTTAATTTTTTTTTTAAATTTTGTAATCTAAGTTGGTGAAAACCTAACTTGTAGGTTATCAGATTGGGAAAATTATGCTAATGGTGTAACAATTCTGGAGTTTATTTAAAAAGAAAGCTTATGTTAATAGGAAACCAATGATAGTGGGGGCAGGGGTCTCTCGATTTTAAAAAATATTTACAAAGATGGCAAGGTATAACCTTAGTAAACCTGAGTACTATCATCATATGTAGGGTATGACCTCACACTGAGGTCATATCTTACAGGCTTTATGAAATATCTTGAAACATACACTATAGCGTACATTTCGTCATTCATATTCATGAACTGCCGTTATCTTGTATATTATTCCTGTTAATTTTGCAGATGCTAGCTTAGTCGCCCGAGACATCAGATTCAAGACGCCTGCTCAATCGCTCTAACCGCTGTTTTTGGTTCCAAGATTTACCGGTCGGACAACGTGATCGTTACACGCTATGGCACGTAAGTCTGACGACTGAGTATCCTATGGAACCCGCTCTGTACTATGTTAGCGCCTAACGGGAGGTTTACGTTCTCCGATCTAACTCCATCGACGGAGTATGTTTTCAAGGTTGTTTCCTTCCAAGAGACAAAAGAATTAGGAATGGGTGAAGTTCAGTTCTCGACCAACAATGGAGGAAGAAGCGAAAACCCGAAAAGCTTAGCGGTTGCAGAGAGGAGTCAAAGCCCTGCCACCAACTGTAGCAGCCTCTCCAATCCTTCCTCCGTGGAAGACGAGACGAACGTTGGAACTCCCTACCGTGACCGGAACGGGAACAGGGAAGAAGACGATTATCCGGGCTACTGTAATAAGGGAACTGAGAAGAAAATTGTTTCTGCAAATTTGTCCAATGAAGCTACGAACTGCACCGGCACTGATCAGGAAGGAAACCCGACGGATTCGGTTTTTGTGTCGGATGATGAACGCGAAGTCCTCAACCGCGATCCTCGCCGAATGCCAGATCATAGAGAGTATTATCGAATACTCATGTCCGGACCGGCATGGAATGCGCCGCCTGCAGGTAGCGCCTTTCCGTGCCGCCTGCCGACTCACTCCCCGTGCTGAAATCTTCAAGGACGGGCCGGGGAGGAACACGAGGCCGAAACCGAGCAGCCCTACCGACATGGACGACGGTTCTGGAAAAGGAGACTTAACCATTGCTGGCAGCTCGTCAGCAAACAAGCGTAGAAAGGCAAAGACGACTTACGAATTTGCTGCAAATCGGCATCTGACTCACAATTTGAGTACTACGTGAAGGTGATCAGATGGCTGGAAATGCGACGCCATATCGAGAAAACTTCCCGCAGTTCTGGGATATTGAAAAGCAGTCTGAAAGCAACCAACAGGAGGCAAGGCGAATTAGGAGTTTTTGGTCGGCGCTACCTCATCAAGATCCACCATCGCCAGGTAAGGTGCCTCGCTGGACACGCTTCGAGATGGTCTCGAAAGCAAGAGATCACGCCGCTTGCCGGGCTCTGAAGTGAAGCTTTCAGTACTGAGTAATGATGATGATGATGATGATTCTTGAGCATGAAACCCAATTTAGGGTTTTATGTGGTAGTTGTGATTCTTTTTGGGATCCCCAGAAAATGTTTCTTCTAACATTTTTCTCCATTCAAAGACTTGTCATTATTATTCGCTCTCTGGAATTATATTGATGATCATTGTCCCTTTTGACATTTTCTATTTTGATGTAAGAATATTTAGAGCTAATTTTTATTTTATAGAAGAAGAACAGTTATTGTCTCTATTCAAAGATAATACCATTTCTGTGTATGGATTTTTCTTGTTATTTTCTGTTCGATAGAGATGGAATGTGAAACATTAAAAATATACTTGTAGTTAGTACTTGTTCTGACTTTGCTTTTATTTCATTAATAAGATAGTTTTTCACTTTTGAATTTTGATTCACCCACCCTTAATCTCCGTTCTTGCTCTCTTAAATCTTGTCTACAGTGGAACAGAGAAAGGGATTGATATTAATTTCATTTTTCAGTTTTTAATTTTGATTCATTAATTTGTTTGATTTTTTTTAATTAATTTTTTTTTTGAAAGAACCGTTTTTGCCAAAAGGTGGAAATATTTTCTACTTCTTGAGAATAATCTTCATGCCATTCTTCTCGATATTTTTTTTGATAACCAGAGATGTCAACAGTTTGTGTGCATATCAACTAATCTCACACCCTGAAATTAAAATTAACGACACTTAACTGGGCTGGAACTGGTATCTATTGCAACCAAGTTATCCTCCGGGTTTTTTACCATTGTTCTGAATTGAAAAGGCAAGTGATATATTCTTAAAGTACGATTTATTTGAACATTTTAATCAAATATCCTAATAAAATATATTGGAACGAAAAATCAAATCTAATCATATTAGATTTTGTTTCTTTTTTAATTAGTATTTCGATTAATATTAAAGTATAAAATAATATTTGCTAGTTTATATAGGAGCAGGACTTTATTTATACATTTACGACTTCAGAAGATTCCACACATCTGTAATCAAACATCTAAAACTATATTGCCTCAAAATCATTTTGAGATTTATCTAAAGCATCTCCGATTACGCTAAGATCTAAAGCTTTTATCTATCCTAAATCTATTCCAATTTTACCCTTTCTCTTCCTTAATAATTACATCAGACCTTTCATTTATTTATATCACTCCATTAATTATAAATTTTATTATTAGCAAGAAACTTAATTTTCCATCCTTCAACACTTAGTCGATAGCTGGTCACTTTCTAAAGAATATTTGAACAAATATTGCTGTGACACTCATTTACTACAATACTTTCGCTTCCCATTATCGCCTCCACCATTAAACTGGCTTTTAATTTAAAGATCTATATTTACCTATTAACCTGCAGAGACGCCTTATAAATCTAAAAAGCAACGGATGGATCGAGATTCAAATGAATAAATAATTTTACCATGGAAGATAGTAAAACTTTTAAAAGGAAAAAGATATAATATAGAAACCTAAAATATCCTAGAAAATTATGATATAAAATCAAATAGATTCCTAATATGGTTGGCAACGGGATACGTTTTGTTGGGTTTCGTCCCATCCCGTCCTTAATAGGATGGATTTGAAATTTGTCTAAACAAGTTTTTAACGAGTTTGAGTTTTTTTTTTCAAATCTAAGACGAATTTAAAGCTAGAAAATAAATTAACAGGAACATAAATATTTTCATGAGTGGCATCATCGTACAATGCCTAAAAGTTATTATAAACCGTTTTTTTCCCCTAAAATTTTAGAAGGGAGGGGGGATTTACCCTTGCTCCATGTTGAGTTTGCTTATTCCCGAATATATATAAAGTAAAATAAAAAATATTCTTAATAAAATAAGGTAAAAATATATTATTCTCATTTATTTATGTAAATATATTAATTTTATATAACTGAAAATTTTAAAACAAAAAAAATAAAAATAAAATAATAGTTAAACATGACAAGTATGAGAATTTCAGTATATGTTGGTGGGACACACATCAACCCTGTCTTAATTTTTTTAAACAGGACGGATATTGTAATTGAGAAAAATTTTGTCAAATTCGATTTGCAAAATTTGAGATTAATTCCATCCATGAGCCCAACACGACTCGACATATTTTTTGACAAGCCACCAAGATAATTCATATAAATTTAAGGTAAGGGTAAAATTTTAAAAGAGACAAAAGGAAAATATATTGCAATCTGACATATTTTGTTAAAACTCCAAAAGAAGATAAAACACATAATTTAACAATGACCCTTCTAGCTACTACTATAATACAGCGATCATTATTCTTGTCTAACTTTCCTTTTCCTCTATTTTCCTTTCTTATTTCTTTCTCCCATGTTCTAGCTCTTCTTTTTCACCGATCTCTTTTGTATTTGGAGTATTAACATTTATTACAAGGTTAATCTAATCCGTAACCTATTTTCGCACTTTTTATTTAAATATCAACTTAACAAATTGCTAAATCCAACATGTATAAAAGATAAAAACCTGGACTCGACACCCTTCAAGTTTACTCTAAATGCTAACGCACCCATAGTTAAATCCAATATGTGATAAAAACTCACAAGTAGAACCTGATCGACACCCTTCAAGTTTATTCCGGCGCCGCTTAATGACAAAATACCAAGCTTTGGCAAACAGGTTAATTTAGAATCAATCACTTCTTCTTCACAACACATCCGACATAAACTCTTCTCTTCTTAAACTCACGCTTGTGGTGCAAGAATGTTAATAAAGTGATTAAATGTGTTGGAGAAATTGTTAGATCTATTGGATGAGTTAAATGAAGAAAAATGGGAACTAAAACAGATTGCCGCTGGCGCAGAAAACTTGAAGAAATGAAAAAACCAAAAGAAAACAAAAGATAATGACTGAATTTAGGGTGATATGGAGAGACACACCATGGGGTAATTTTATCTAAAGTGGGTATGTTTTAAGGTTATAAAAGTAAGGGTTTAGATTTACAAATAACTTTTGTTTTTATTTGTTTTAAACCAATTTCTCTAAATTTAAATGATCAGGTTATATGTGTCGTGTCGTGTTACCAATTACTACTAATTGAATCGTGTTTGAATTTATAATTTTGACACAATTATTATTCATGCCGTATTCGAGTAAGCAAATACAATATAATACCACCTACGTATTGATACGACACGCGGACACGAATTGCCTACCCCTAAGCACAATGCCCAAGGAGACTGTCGACATCATCGGCTTCTCAGCACCCCTCACCCTAACGGACTCTCACCTCATCTCACAAAGCCTGGGTGCCGTATGCATTTTGTCTCTTTCTCCAACTATCTCTATCCATCTTCTACAACTAAACTATTAATCACTTGAATTGCTACTTTACACACTTCTTGAAGCTCTTCTTTCTGCTATCTAGAGGAGGAAGATGGCAGCTGGGCTCTTTCTTCTTAGCCTGGTCACAAATTCAAGTTATCTCGGGTTGAAGCCCTGCCACCTCAAGCTGTTTCCGGGGAAGGATTCGGATTCGGATTCGGATTCGGTCGCATGGAGCCGGAAAACCGTGTCTAACGGTTCCAAAACTCACTGCATGAAGGTAAATGCATTCTAGACACTGAAACAAAAACCAGACAAAGATCTAAACTGAATCTTTCTCCAAAATCTACAGACATGGAATCCGATCAATAACAGGAAGTTCGAGATCTTCTTATCTCCTCCTCTCCTCGATCACCTCGATTGCAAAGGAGATAGACTACATGCTCAAAAAGGGCTGATTCCTTGCCTTGAGTTCCGATGAGGTGAGCTCCGCTCTTCTTTTTTTGTCAATGGCTTTTCACAGATTAGAATCGCTTCCAAAACATGATACCATAAGCCATATTTGCTTCTGTTTTAATGTCAGATGGGTTATGTACATAGAAAGAACAGCCAGATTCCAGGATACTACGACGGGAGGTACTGGACATTGTGGAAGCTGCCAATGTTCGGGTGCAACGACGCCTCTCAAGTCCTGAATGAGATTCATGAGTGCAAAACCGTAATTCGGAATGCTTTCAGTATCCGCTGCTTATGTTCGATTGAATCAGCAGTATGGTTCAGTGCATGGCCTTCGTCATTCAAAAACCCACCTGCATCTAAGGCCTTTCAGTCAGTTTTCCTTCCACAATAAGCTCAGCTTTTCGTGTTTTTAGACTTACTATGGTATGTATGAATAAGGTGATGATTGAAATAAATGAAGCTTATTTCGAGGAGATGCAATGCTGATAAGCTAAAATAATGATTTATACGATATAGAGATATAAAACCACCACACCAAGGCCATTGGCGAACTACAAAACCGCCAAATCCTGATCAAGATCCAGTTAACATTTAGTGAGATATCAATCAAATACCAGCATCATATGAATTATCATGTCATGCCAAGAGCAGTTAAGAGCAACAATTGATCATCAAATTGTAGTTTTTGCTCATATATGAATTACCGTGTGGTTTTCTCTAATGTCATCATTTAGTTTTTTCTATTGTAAAATTAAACCAAAAATCCAAATATTTTGGCCTTTTTTATTCAGCAAAAAGTTTTAAAAATTCAACAATAAGAACAAACAACCTAAATGCTGAAAGATATTTTGCTTTCAGCAAAAAGTAAAAAAACAAACGCCACCTTAATCCTATTAAGCATTATTCAGAAAAAAAGTTTTATTCAACATTAAGTAAAAAAACAAACGCCACCTTAGACTTGGAATCAAATCCCAAGTTTTGTCCCTACCCGAAATTCTTGCTAATGGAGAAAGCCTTAGGAGCCAGATTTAGGACATAATAACTAGTTAAAGAAGATTAGTTTGAAAAATATTGAGCTTCTGAAGTTGTGCAGGAAGGCAGAGGAGAATCCCTTTCTATTTATTACTCAGAACACCTTCTTAAAGAGATTATATATATATATGCAAGAAAATGACGACTTCTTTGCCTACAGAAACATATTGACTAATTCTAAACTATTCTTTCCATGTTAATACAGTATAAATATTTATGAACATTTTATATTCATCCTAAAGCAATCACAACATTTTTATTTCCAAGTAGCTAACAAATAATTTGAATGGGGCTGCTCCATACCTATAGGCAATAAAGCTTGTAGTTCCTAAATGTTGGCTCAGACAAATAGGTCCTAGATTATTCATCATAAGCCAAACTCATAAAAGAATTTTTCAAAATCATCACCTGAGTCATATCAATAATATATTACAATTATTGAAGCATAGAGCATTAAGACATTGTCTCCAAAGGGATCACTTACGTCTCAGAAGCAGAGAAGAGGCTGGGAGACGGAGGCTCTCGTCCAGGCGGGGTGGCTTCTTTAGATTCCCTAGCAGATCCGGCTTGGATTTGTGCTCGGGATCCATTGCTGATTGCCCAGGTTGGAAGCCCTAATCGGGGGGGATCCTCTGGTTTCGAGAGCAGTTGGGAAGAAGGGCTGGGGGCGGCGATCTCTGACTGTCCATTAGTGGATTTTCACCAAACTCAGGAAGAAGAGGGATGCCCAGCTGTTTCCTTCTGCTATAGTGGAAGCGGGAACTAGGTGTCCCGAGGAGGATGACCCCGAAGCACCCCGAAGCCAGGCGCAAGGTCCCAGGTTGGTAACTGTGTCCCCGAATGTTTTTTCTCCTTCCATTTTCTCGGTTTTTGGCCGGCCTCTACTTTCTGGGGACTCTTCAGGCTTGGGGGAATTTAAGGAGTACGAGGACTTGGGGGAGATGGAACCGTTGAGGGTGGTGACGGCTGACGGTAGAGAGTGGGGAAAGGGTTTAGCCGAGGCTCCTACGGAAGGGGGCCAAATGGCAGTGGACCTCGGGTCTCTGAGTGAGGAGCCTGATGTGGTAAACCTAGAGGGTAAGGGATATAATACTTGGGAAGATAGCTGTCTTATCAAATTCAGCGAATTTCTAGGGGTCACAACGGCGGGTTTTGAAGAGGAGATTTTGGATGTCATAAAAATGGATGCTCAAAGAAGATGAGATATTAGAAGGGGACCATGCAAGAGACAAGATGTGAGAGGGAGTTGAGAAAGCCGGGAAGGTACAATAAACTACAATGGAAAGGGCCGGGTTAGAGTTGGAAGAGACAGGGGGAATTTCTTGCTAAAGTTGAAATGAAGTTAAAGTCGTTTCTCGTGAATGTTAGAGGGGCTTAACAATTTGAACAAAGAAACGTTATCGAATTTTATTAGGTCCTCAGAGGGTGGACTCCGGTTTGCTTGCAAGAAACCAACCTCAAAATTTGTCCCTACCAAGCCTCGCATTAGGGGTGGGTAGACTGATGAGCGGAGGACCGTGGAGGTCGAGGGTACCGCAGGCATCCCAGTGTTCTCGATACAAGAAAATTGGAACCTATTGAGGTCGAAATAGGCCATTTTTCCAAGCATTTGCATGTTTAAAATGTGGAGGATGGTTTTGGCCTCATGTGGGCCCGGTCCTGGGTGAAAAGAGGTGTAAAAGAGAACCTGCTTAAAGAACTTGCTCGTTGAAAGGCTTCGTGGGAGGGGCCTGTGCATCGGGTGGAGACTTCAATATGGCTCATCCCCCAATGACAGAACCGATTGTCGGCCATCGTGACTCTATGAGGCGTGAACAAGTTCCCTAATGAGTTGCATTAGTGATCTTCCTTGCAAGGTCCTTCACCGAGGTGGCCACAATATCACTTCTGACAACGCTGCATTTACTCCCAGACGATTGGGAAAACCGCCAGCAATGTGACCCAACGCACTCCCCGAGAATTGTCCCACCATTGTCCTCGTGTCGCAGACGCTGATGGGATTAAACCTAGCCTTCACCCTCCATTTGAGAATGTGGTTGAAGTCATGGGCTTTAAGGATACATCCTTAGAAACTCAAAAGGCAAAGTCCTCGCATTTTTTCTCGTTCCTACGCTTTATTCTGCTTCAAATTAAAGGCCTGGAAGCGAATTTTCAAGGCCTCTGAATATAGAGGCTTTTGCAGAGTGGATCAAAAAAAGGAGGCTTTAAATAGGATATCTTTTCGATGATGTGGAAAAGGAAAAGGTGTCAATCTTAAAAGGCAGAGAAGAGGGGAAAAAGGCCAGAGTGGATTTTAAGGAATGGGTGGATATGGAGGGAGGTCCTCATGGAGACGTAAATCCAGAGAGATTCAACAAAAGAAGGGATAAATACGGCTTTTTCATGTAACGGCCAATTCTCAGAAGAAGGAAATCCATCGCAGCATCGCATCAATGGGAGAAGATCGTCAAGGAGGATGAGGTTAAAGATGGTTTATGGGTGCTTTTCAAAGCCCCTCGCCTCAAACAACCGGTGCCCACCTTACCCAAACCTGCGCGAATTTGACTAGCGCTGCATCAATTTGGCGGGTCAGAAGAAATGTTTACGTATAGGAAGTCCTAGCAAACTGCCTTCAAGCTTACGTTGATGAAGCCCAGACCCGATGGTTTCCAATAAGCTTTTGGTCTTTCGCTTGATTTTGTGAAAGAGGAGGTTAGCGGGCTTTAAGGATTTCTTCCGTAATGAGCACAGTTAAAGCCCAATGCTACTTTCTTGGTTCCGTGCCTGGCGGTAGTACCGTGAGGATCTAAAGGACTCAGACCAACTGGCGAGTGGGCGCTCTATAAAATTTATCGAAGTGTTGGCCAAATGCACTAAAAGGGGCGCAGGTTGATTATATCTCGCCACGCGCCAGGTAAGGGAGGCACTGATGCGCCATTGTAGCAATGAGGTCGCTGGATCTACCTAAGTAGCGAGCACAGAAAGGGATCCCGTAAGTCGGACATCAGTGCTTTATGATCATATCGTGGGATTTTCCGCAGATAGCTGAGAACGTGGGTTCGGGTCAAAATGGATTAGGTGGATTCACTGCGCATTTCCACCCGCCACTGTCATGTTTAATGGATCCCCATTGGTTTTTTCGAGCCCAGAGGCCTGATAAGGTCCTCTATCGCTATATCTTTTGTTATCGGTATGAGTTCTGTTGTTCGCAAAGCTTGAGCAGTGAAGGCAATTATATAGTCAAAGATCATAGTAGAGGTGTGATATCATCTCCACCTATTATATGCAAGGTCGATGATACTATTATTTCAGGAAGCCAACTGAAAGCTGATGGTTTAAGATGGACGCACGTTGCTCAAGTTCTTTTCTGCGACGAAACAAACTCGAACAAAGCTAGATTATTCCCCAGAAGGCGGATAATGTGAGTCATGAAGGGCGAGTTTGGGTGTAGGGTGGGTTCCTTCCCACTATGTACTGGTCTACCCCCGGGTGCCTCATGTGGCCTCAGCCTGGATTCTATTGAAGAAAGATTTAGAAAAGGTTGTCCTCCCGAAAAGACAATATATCTCAGAAAGGGTGGAAGACTCACACTTATCTCGTAGTACTTTGTCTAGCCTCCCATCTACTTCCTCTCCCGTTTAGAATGTGCCAAAGACGGCTGTCCTAGGACTGAGAAGATCTCGCAGAGACTTTCCTAGCGGAGGGGAATCTGAGCGTGAAAAACCACATCTCGGGGTCAACTGAAAACTGTCACTTGCAGTAGTTAGAGGCGGTTTAGGATTGAGAGGCCTTTCGTGATTTAACCATGCACCGCCGTGCAAGTGGTGTCGGGAGGTCTGCTAACGAGAGGGATCTCTCCCGGAGAATGGTGATCGCACTAAGTTCGAGAGAAGTCAGCTGGATTAATAGAGACATCAGGGTGGGTATGGTACCGGGGCTCTCTGAAAGACATCGTAAAAGCAATGGCCCACCTTCTCTCAAAATTCTATTTCCTCCTAGGGAAATGGTAGAAGGTCGAAGTTTTTGATGGATCCCTCGGTGATGAGACTGTGGCTGAGCTATGCTTCGACTGCCTAACTGGCCGCCTCACAAAGACGCGAGGGCAAAGCAGACGCCCTGGGGATTTTTCAGAGGACGGGGGTTGGCCCCGCCTTCCTTAGACCTTTAATGATTGGGAGATGGAAGAGGTGGAAAGGTTCCTTCTTTTTCTACACAACAAGAAGATTAGACCTGTTCAAGAGGATCGACCAAGTTAAAGGAGTCCACATCGATGGCTTTTCGCTTAGATGATATGTATCAGGAGCCGATGTTTTCTCCTCCATTGGGACTGAGATCCACCGAACCCAATCGTCCCCCTAAAATCGGTTTTTCATTGGGGAAGCCAGTGAAGCTACGCTACGCCACCAACTAAAGAGGAGGGATTCCAATAGTTAAATGTGTTTTTATGTGAAGAGGATGAGGAAAACAATAGACCACTTGCTTATCCATTGTTCTGAGAGCTAAAGCAGCTGGGACCTTTTTCAAGTAATTAATTGCACTGGGTGTTCCCCCCCGTCTGCTCCTAAGAACTTCTCTCGTTTCGCGTGAGCCAGATCGGGCAAAAAGGAAGAGAGTTTGACGGGCGGCCCTTTGTGTTACTTCCACTCCGGTTGGAAAGGAATAGAGTGGTCTTTGAAAATGTGAGGCTCCTCATCCACAGGTTAAAATCTTCTTTTGTTTACCTCAGGAGTGGGCTATGTGTACAAAGGTGGATAACTTAAATCTTTTCGGTGGGGTTTTCGCTTTGATGGGGGTATAGAGTGTGTGAGTTTGGTCCTCAGATTCCCTCAGGTAATTTTTCGAGCTACTTTCAATATACGCTTTACCTGATCAAAAAAAAAAAAAAGAGCATTACGACAAAGCCTAGTGAGCATTAGCATCCATATTATACTACAAGATTTAGCACAAACAAAGCAAAATGTACTGTCAGAGGGCATGCTCGCCTTTTACATTCCATATGGTTACGCAAAAGCCATACCAATAAACATAAATGCCCACCACAATTTGACACACTATAAGGCAACAAAGGGAACAAACTATAAGGCAAAACAAGAAATCACTATATTACTACAATTTATTTTGCTCTCCCTGTTTTTCAGGTTTCCTATTTTCCACTACTCTATTTGCCTCAGAGGCACACTGTTGTACTAGTTATAATTGGAAATTATATGAGGAAAAGGAGAATGGTGCTCCAATGAAGGCAAGATGAAGCTATGGGATGGCTTATAAAGAGCTATAGAAAAAGGAATGAGGGGTTCCAGACACTGGGTGGCTTTCTTCTCAGTTTTGATAATGGTGATGATGAAATTTTGAAGGACAGTAGGATAGGGCTTAGAAATTCTACTCGCTTGCTAGTATTGATTCTAAGAATGTTTGCAATGAGATGCTTGGATATGTAAAATTGATGTGGGGTGTTGAGTCCCGTTTTTCTAAGGTCCTTAATATGATTGTGGAGGAAGGGAAGGTTCATTCAGACTACAGGGAGTGAGGGGTGTATAAGGATTGCGGGAGTGGATAAGGTCATATGACCTGCCCGTAGAATGCATATTTTCAATAAGGCCCATCAATTTGACTTGAGACGAAAACACTTCGCTCTTTCTCTATAGCAGGATTTTGAGTCCAAGGATTCCTCAAAGGTGGGATTTTTCGCAAGGAGACATCTTGGAAGAAAGTGTTAACTTTGATATTTTGTAAGGTGGTTGAACCTATGACAGAATCTTATTTCCCTTCAAAAGTGTGGGAAAAAGAGGGGGGTGGTTTTCACCTGTCACATGTTTCCATCACATGAGAAGGAAAAAGACCATCAATCACATCCTTATACTTTGTCATCAAGAAAAAAGTGTTACTAGAATCTTATATTCTTGTATTTAGCATTCCTTCCAGATCCCACCTTATTTGGCCATAGAGATGAATTTTGGGATGATCATAGTTATTTATGGCTTGCTACACTGTTGCAAAAGACTCAAATTCTGAGGCGCAAGGCTTAAGGAGTATTTGAGGCACAAGGAGCACTCGAGACGCAAAGTTTCGCACCCCCGAGGCTTAAGGCACACTCTCTGAGGCGCAGTTTTTGGGGTCGAGACGCACTTACCTAATATAAATAAAATTATATATCTCACTAAATATTATCTATAGTTTTTATCTACTAATAGTTTTTTTCTATTTTTTTCATTATTTGTCAGAATTTTTTTCCTATTTTGTACATTATTTTTCAGAAAATTTCCTAATTTTTAAATAATTTCATTTACATAATTGTTCCAGATTTTTTTTTTTCTATTTTCTATGAATTTTTTTCTAATTTTTCATAACAATTTCTATTTTTCCCTATTTTTTTTGAAAAAAAAAAAGAAAAATAAACCCTCTTTTCTAAGTCGCCTCTTCCAATCCAACTTCCAAAGTGCTATTTTCGAGGGGTTTGTGTGAAATTATGGAGAGAGAGAGAGAGAGGTTAAGAGAGATGAGGTTTTTAGAGGGTTCAAGCTGTAGACACCAAAAGGCCAGCCATTTTGGTTGTCGGGAAGCTCAAACCATGTCGTTTTGAGGTATTTTTGAAACAAAACCTCAAATGATCGTCGGCTTTGGGTCTTCCCGCTTTTAAAGTGGAAAAGCACCTCGTGCTCAAACAATGTTGTTTTGGGCCATGGTCTTCAACAGGAGCCCTAGGCTCCCTCTTCTCCCCCGACACCGACATCTCCTCCGAAGAAGGGTTGATACCACCATCTCCGACAACCCAAGAAAGGAAAAAAAAGAGAAGAGAAGGAGAAGGGCGTACCTTGAGGAACAGCACCTGGAAAAACTTCACGGTGCCTCATGGGCCGTGCCTCACTGCTTATGCCCGACAGAGTGGTGGCGCTTTGCTTTTAAATGTGCCCGAGGCGAGCCTTTCACAACATAGATACGTCCTCTGTTAGCAAAGACAGAAAGAGGTGTGGGCAAGTTGCTCAAGAGACAAAAGAGTTTTAAGAATATGGAACTTTTGTTGAAAACTGAAGCACACCTTTCTTTTAAAACCTTAATAGTAATAATAAGAAGAAGAAGAACTGAAACACACTTCCTTTGAAACCTTTAATGCACTCTATAGAAAAACCTATGACGTGTCCAGTATCATATAAAACAGCAGCTTGTTTGAGAAGACAAAACACTTCTGCAATGAGTGAAGATAATGTCATTTATTATCTTAAAGTTATCCTAATAGGATCTTTCACTATATGAAAACAGGGAAGAAGTTGAAGATGATAAATAAGTAGCCATTTTTTTCATGAAGAGAGCAGGAGAGGTTATAGGGGGGCAGCTCTGAGCATGATTCACAATCCCTCCAGGCAAGTCCTTCAATTCGCTTAAGTGTTTAAATTTCCCAATCATTATTCAGAAAACTCAGTTCTGGTGAATGTGTATTTGCACAACTGACTGTAGTTTTCTCCAAAGATTCACATTACCTCTTCTTATAGAATAAATAACCTTTCTTCTAAAATTTTGTGTTATATCAAAACTCATTATCCATCTAGAAACCATCATCAATAAGTTGAATTGAAGGAAACAACAAGCAGCCTTCAAGGATAAGATTTTATCCAAATAAATTATCCCACACAATGTCCCAATCTCAGTCATAAATTATAGTCTAATATTCAATCACCAAGATTAACTCAATTTCAGTATTTTTCAAACTCTTAAAACTTATTCTCACCATGCTCTAGCAGGTTCATGTCCTATTTCTTTTCTCATCATTAAACTGATAAATACTACACTTGATCTTAGTCAAAATGCCGAGATCCTTTTTTTTTTTTGATCGGTAAAAAGCAGTATAAATGTGTATATATGAAAAGAGAGCACAAGGTGCTCAGGGAGTACAAAAGAAGAGCAAGGAACATGTGCTCCCACACCTATATACTCCATCCAAGACAAAAAACCCACCAACGACCCAAGCTTATCGCACTATACAATCCTAAATTTCACACCACATAAGGAAAACAAAAATGATTTCATCCCCTGTGGAGCAGAGGGGTACTCTCCATTCGAAACCACCCTATTCTTTCAACCATACCACCCGTAAATACAAAGAGAATACTTATCCAAACTCTCTTCCGCTTTTTTTCTCCGACACCAACACTTTGCCATGCAAGGAGAAGACAACTGGAATACCCGCTAAAGTCGGGCACAGCCAAGAGAATATCCCATAATATCTGGCTCTCGAATGATAAGCAAATGGTTCATTGTTTCCTTATTCTCTTCGCATAAACAACACCTCGTTTACTAGGAAATCCCTCCTTTAACTCTAACTGCAGGCACCTTACCCTGTGAAGCTACCTAAGCAAAGCCCACTTTGGGGGAACGATTGTCTCCAAATGACTGCTATGGAAGTTCAGAGGAAGAGAATACCTCAAATTATTTGATACATACACTGACCGAGAAACCCTAGTCAAAGACTCCTTTTAATAAGTCAACCGATCCCTCTGAAATGGCCTAATTTTTTTTTTGTTGTGCAAAGAAGAGGAGGAACCTTTCCCCACCTCCGGCCACTTCCTTACCATTAAGAGGTCTAAGAAAGATCGGGGACCAACCCCTCATCCCCTCCCTTGAAATCCCAAACATCCGCACCCTAGCATCCTATGAGCGCTGGGCAACTGAATAAGGTGCAGGAAAAAGCACAGATAGCACGTCACAGCACCACCCGGGGTCCTTCCAAAAGCCCAACCTCCTACCATCACTTCCAAAGAGGAGACGAATTTTGAGAGGCAGCATTCTTTTCGATGTTCCTTCCATGTCCAAGACTAAACCACCTCGGAGCATCCCTAGAGCCCCATCCCCCAACTTCTCACCAAACCGCGCCAGATCACCAGCCTCCTCCAGAGGTCCTCCTGCTTCAAACTCACAAAGATCTAACAGGTGCTAAGCCTGATTCATCAAGGAAAGGCCTCTCACCTCCTAAACCCGCCCTACTTTCTTCTCTTGACAACAAAAGATTCCAGCTGGACTGTGTGGAGGCTTTACACACCAAATGCCCCCACCCCAAAGGAAGTCTCTCGACCTTCTCCCATCTAGCCCAAACAAACTTTGGCATTCCGAATGAGAAGTAAATAGGAAGGCTAGACAACGTACTCTCTGATAAGGTGTGCCCCACCCTCGAGATATGTCATCTTTTCCGATGACAATCTGGCTTCAAATCTTTCTTCAATAGAATCCAAACTCCCACAGCTCAAGGGGAGGGGCTCCAAGTGGGGGCGCCTCTAGCACTTAATGGAGGACTGACCCACAACCAAAGCCTCACCGCAACTCCATGTTATTCCACCCTCCCAAAAGGGGGATAATCCCGCTCCGCCTGCTAATTTGCTCGGTAAGGCTTCAAACCACATTGGGCCCATCTCAAATACATCAACCGTTCTCGGCGATTTTCACAAAGATGATAGTATCATCAACAGATAGAAGATGAGAGAAACGACAATCTCCCACCGCCTCTACTCCCCAAACCTCGCATCCGTGAATAAAATTGCCTTCCACCGCTCTTCTTTAGCGTGACAACGGCGTTTCCTATAATTCGTGATAATTAAAACAAATAAAGATGTATGATCCCCGTTCGTGCCTTCGTAATCTAAGTACCCCAAGGCGAACCATTTTATCAAGACTAAACGGTCGCGGGAGATGCACCCAGCTAATCCATCTAATCCATTTAGAACTAAACCTCACTTCTTAATGACAGACGTAAAGTCCCACTCCCGATGTGGATTAAGCCTTTTCTAATGTTCAACCACAGCTGATCCCTTTCTTCCTTCCTCTGTGAATTCGAGTCCACAAACATTAATATTATGACTGGTTTAACTGGCTCTTCTACTAACGATTCCGAGATCGAGATAACTTAACTCAAAACCCTTTTGATTCATTAACACTTTCGATAAAATTTTATAAAGGTTACCCACTAAGCCGATGGGTCTTAGTCCTTTGTGTCCTCGACAGATCTTCCTCGGGAACCGTGAATCCAAGAAAGTAGCATCTCAGACTCTTTCACAAACTCGATCATTCCTCGAAAATTCCCCGAAGAAACCCATAACCTCCTCTTTCACGAAATCCCAACTGAAAGACCAGAAAGCTAATGGAAAGCCATCGGGGCCAGGGGCTTTATCAACATTAAGCCCAGATATTGCTGCTATATGTCTTTTCTCGACATTGATTTTTAGATTTTTCACAAAATACAATTTTGTGCAGATTCTATGATCAAGTGTACTGGTGGAACTAACTGTTCCAAAAACCATTCTTTTCGAAAAGAGACACTCCATTCCCCTTCCATCACATCCATATTGAACTTCATAGAGTAGAGCCATCATCTCGTAGTGCATCTCCAAATCGCCTTGTCCTTCACCGGTCGTTATATTCGCTCCTAATCGCCCAAATCAAGTTCCTTCAACATTTTCCATTTCCTAATCATTGAAAGGCCTCTCAAAAAAGAGATTCCACCTCCTCCCCTGGCCAGAATTCCCTCCCGCACTCCATCACTTTACAATGTCACAATCTCACTATAAATTATAGTCACATATCTAATCACCAAGATTGTTCCTACAATTTTCGTATTTTTCAACTTCTTAAAACTTATTTTCACCATGCCTCTAGTCAAGAATGTCCTCGTATTTTTCAACATTGATTTTTAGATTTTTCACAAAATACAATTTTGTGCATTCTATACGCTTTCTTTTATTTGTACTTTTCATTTCTTTCTTTCTTTCTTTCTTTTTTTTTTCTAAGAAAAACAAAAGTCTATATCAAAAGCACCAAATAGGCCAGCCAAAAAGGAGAGACATGACAAAAACAACAACTCTTCATTTCTGTAATTTCTAATGCTACCTTCTTCGTTGAAAAAAAAATGCACGTTTCTTCATAGCTACACTTTCACCTAGAACCGCCTTCACAATCCACCTCATTTCCATGCTCATGGTCATGCTTCTAGAAAATCACTCAATATCTAAATGGAACAATGAAGGAAACATATACGATACTCAAAACCACAAAAAAACGAAGCTTCCATAGCAAACCAATGTCTAGTACTTACAGAAGCACAAATTAAAATAGCTAACCGACAAGGAAGCACAATAACAGACTGATGCTATAGTTTAAAAGATGCGTCTAGGCTCAAGGCACAACCACTTCCTAGGTTATAGCACCTGTTTTCCAAGACATGTGCCTACTGCATGTGCCCCGTGTAAACTAGGACTTCTTTTTAAGACACATTTATTCTTGAAATTTAAAACTACATATTGAAATTTACATAATTTCAATTCTATTTACTGAAATTTCTTAAATATATGAATCTTTAATTTTTATTAATATAATCATACTTTGAATCACATTTATAAAATTAGTGCATCCAATGTCACACCACTTCACAAAGGCCCCGCCTTTAGATGCACCTTGATAGACTAGGTCTTTTTAAAGACACATTTATTCTTGAAATTTAAATTACATATTGCATCACTATATACTTTCAATTTCTTTTTTCATTAAAAATTTCATTAAATACTAGGAATCTTTAATTTTTTATTAATATAATCATACTTTGAATCATATTTTATAAAACTGGTGTGCATCCAATGTCACATTTCACTTCGCAAAAGCCTGAGCCTTAGGCTCCAAGAGGCCTTAGGCTCCAAGAGGCCTTCGCGCCTTCCAAAACTATGGCCACAACAAAAAATAACAAATCTACTTTTTGCACCTTTATCATCAATAGATTGTTTAATAACACCAAAATATAATAGAAAAGCATTAAAACTTCAAGCAAAATCACATAACTGAACAAATCGATCATCTACTCCACACTTAGGTGGTGTTTGTTTTCGGCTGTATGTTTTTTAATTTTTTTCATGATTTATTACTGAAATTTCTAAAAACAAATTCTGAATAGAAAAAGCCAAAATATGTTGTTTTTTTATTTAGAAAAAAGTATATTTCAAAACAGGAAAAACACCACCATTGCCCAACAAGGAGTAGTGTCTGTACTCACACGACCCAACAAGTTAAAAATCAACAATCCTATCACTTAATACTATTAAATAATCGTTTTTAAAGATAAAGCCGGAAAAAAGTTCTTAAAAAAAAACAAATGCCATATTAGTGTTTCACTTCTACCATGAATAATGGAAAAGGAAACAGTTCTAATCCATCCATTCTTCATAAACATACAATTCCAAACTCAATAATAGGCAAAATTCAGTAGCGTAATTGATCTAACCAGCCTAGCTCTCATTACAGATTTGTCATAATCAGAGAAATTGAAACCCTAACCTTGACAAGACACACCCATGGTTCAATTCTTGCTGGCAATGGCCGATTGAATCCACCCCTCCGGTTCATGTACTGCCTCGGCTGCCGCTTCGTCACAGTCCTCACACCACTCACATCCGCCCCTGGAACCGGCTTCCCCTTCGTCGAATCGAAGGCGCACGGAATCCCCATCATCTTCATCATCTCAATCTCATCCGCATCCATCTCGGCATCACCGCCGCCGCCGACATCGCCGCCCTCCGATGTTCCCCGCTGCTGCTTCTGCTGCTCCTTCGCGATGCCGTCGACAAAGTCGGATACTACTGAGGCCCGCTGCCGCTCTTTCTCCTCATCCTCACCGCGCCTGTGGCGCTTCGCGCGGAAGGCGACGCGTGCAGACAAAAAAGTGCGGGTATGCCGTCGCTGTCTGTCGGCGGAGCGGGAGCGGGAGCGGCGAGGGTCCGGAGATCGAGTGCGGGAGCGAGCGTGACGCGATCTGTTGCGTTCCGGCGTGCGGGACTTCTTGCTCCGTTCCCGATCCCGATCCCTGACACTGCGATCGCGGTCACGGTCACGGTCTTCCTTGTCTCGCTTTCGATCCTTGTCTCGAACATCTCTGTCACGTTCACGTTCCCGATCCCGATCACGATCACGACCTCGGTCTCGGTCGGCCATGGGAGACTGCTGACTGTCTTGCTACTTCGAGCTTCGTTTTTGGAGGAAGCGATAAAATAATTATTTTTTATTGCAAGTCGGCCTCTTTAAATATCTAAATTCAGCTTTCCTACCCAAAATGAAGAGGAATTGGTTTAAATGGGAGAAAAATAAAATTATTTATAAATTTAATCTTTACTTTTATAACCTTAAAATATACTCACTTTACACAAAATTACCCTTCATCGTGTTTTTCCACATCACCCTAATTCAAATATTATCCCTCGTTTTCCTAATCCTTTTCATTCCTTGGGTTATTCAACCCTGGGCTTCTTCCAAACTCGTTTATTATTGCAAGACTCAACAAATTCCAAATATGTCGCTCAAGCTTTTAACACATTTTCTACTAATATTAAATTTAACCTTCATTAAATTAACATCTGAACAAATCCTGCCACACTGCCCCGCATTTTAACACAGCTCTATACATGCCGGGACTTAACCATCAAGTGTTTAACATTCAACATACGGAAGTGAGACGTTCCAGTTTCTAACACAACTTCTATACATAAGTCGGATTTAATCATCATTAAAAGCAGATGAAACAAACTTAAAGAGTGTTAAGTTCAGTGGCTTAGAATAATACGCTATTTAGCTGGATTTCTAACCATAAGTTATATTATATTTTAACAAACTTAAGGGGTTAAGTCCGTGCTTTAACATAATAACTATTTAGATTGACTAAACCGTGATATTTGAACAAACTTGGTATCAAATTCGACTTAATATAACAAAAGTTACTATTTAGTATCGAATCTAAAAGAGAACCGATGAAAGAGAAGAGAAAGAAACATCTGGCAGAGTTAAATGTGCTGAACGAAAAACAGAGTGAAATGCAGTGCTGTATAAATAAGAAAGAATCATTACACGGCATAGAGGTACCTTATTAAATTTGTGTGTTTTTTATCTTTCCTTTTTGGGTTTTAACAACAAGTGTTAGATTTGCAATATTTTTCCTTATTTATCCCTTTTAAACGGTTACCCCAAAAATGAAAGAAAAAAATAATCGACAGAAGAGTTTGACAAAAGGCTTAAATACTATCGTTTGGTTGTTGCTTTGGGCTCACAATCATCGCACAATCATTTCGCTTTTGGGCTTCATTGCAAGTCATAAAGATCTAGTCTCGCGAAAAGAATCCCTTTGTTTAATAGAGATGGGTCAATTTTAGGTTTCGCTGCAACCTCATTATTTCCAGACGTGTTGCTTCTGTTGGCTTTCGTCAGCTTGTTACAATGAGTACTGATGTTTTGGGTAATTCAAACGACAAAACATATTTGATCAGAAAAAAACATTAATTCAAATCAAGGTCTTCAGCTGCATAACTGAAATCTTATAAATTATAATAATCATATAATTTTTAAACGTATGGGGCTACGCCAAGTCATTACGTTACATTCATTAATCCTACGCACATCATCATATCCCCATTGCTTTTGAAGAATTTCCTTGACATGCTAGCGCCAATAGGATGTATTTTTAATAATTAATGAAATTTCTATTATATATATATATATAACTTTTCCAAATGTATTGCATTATTCATGTCTCCAAATTTGGAGATGAATATCGAGATTGTTTGGAGGATGGTTTTTGGTGAAAATCTTGGTATATGGAGATGGAGAATGGAGAATGATCGGAGTTAACTATAATATTTCAATGTATTTTTTTACTTAACAATGAATATAATTGTGTTTTGATTTGTGCTTAATATTATTAAGTATTTAGCTATTTATTTCTTCTAATTTTAAAAGAAAACAATTTTATCACATCCGTAGGAAAAGGCAATTATTTTGGTATTTTTTATTCAACAAAAATTTTCAATATATTTAATAATAAGTCACAAAAAGTAAAAAATAAAACATTGTGAAGACTAAAAGCAAATTGATTTCAGTAAAAACCAAAAAAACAAACGCCACCATAGTAGCCTATAAGAGCTGATAAATTATAGATATCGATTATAATATAGTTAATTAAATATAAATACAACCAAAATTTTTATTTACCATTAGAAAATTAATTAAAAATCCATCCAAAGCTAAATTAGGGTAACTTTCAATCCCTGATGGGTTGGGCTACTCGATTGGGCCTGATCTGAGCCGAGTCGGATTGGGCCTGGATTGGCCTGCTGGTCCCTTCAGTGATCTGGCTAACCCTGGATTTAAAAATAAAAATAAAAGAATAAAAAATCAATTTAAATTTAATAAATAATAAATCCTCCAACCCTCACCTTAATTAAATGGTAAGTAGTGAAGTAGGCTTCGAATTTTCCACAAAATAAATTGTCGGCAAACTTTATAATATATTAATTTGCAACGCCCATCCATCTCAAGTAACATTGATGGTAACCATCTATTTTTCTCTTATTTTTATATATATAAATGATGGGTCTATTCAAGATCACGTGTGATTATAACATTGAATTTCTTCACCACAAACTAAAGTTCTTAATTTGTTTTAGCATATCGCTATCAAATATGGGAAAAGAGCCTTAAAATATAATTGGAGTCCTTCAAAGGCCATGGCGGAATTAAAGGCTCGGTTTGGAACCGAAAAAGTAGGGGTGTAAAAGAGACATGTTTTCAGAACCACCTGAATTCCGATTTATGTAATACCCGACTCCAGCCGATTCACGACCGAAACAGCCTAAATTTTTTAAAGTAGTTTATCCTACTGAATTCCGAGATCACAATACCCGATTCGTTTATTCATAGCTTCCTTAATCAACTTTACTATTTTATTAATGGGACTAACTCGAGCCGCATTTCAAGTTTAGCCGCATAATCATTTATTATTTTTAATCGATTGTAATTTATCGAAATAATAACACTATTTTTCTAAATAGCTTCAAATATTTCAAAGCCATTAGCTGAGTTTTTTAACTCAAATGAAATTTAACTCGACTGTAGATTTAACTGATTACATCATAACGAAGATAAGCGAAAAAATATAGGAACACCGAAAGGAATAAAAATGATTTAAACTTAATAAACAATCATATATATTCGTTTTAAATACATTTTATTTGTTTATCTATTATATAAGGGCCAATAAATTGAAAATATATGTAAACTTTTGATTATATTTTATTTTATTTTGTGTTTTCCATTTTAAGTTTTGTTTGGAACTGGGGAAGTAGTAGGGAAAGAAAAAATAATAAAGAAAATGATATTTTAATGTTTGGTTTCATCATGTAAAAAAAAAAAATCAAATATAATCAAAATTCCTCAAAATTTTACATATTTGTAAATTTCTTAATTCTTATATAATAGAAAGTAACAAATAAAATGAGTATGGATAAACATATCAAATTTATTTATTAAGTTTAAACCTATTTTTTATTTATTTTATTTTATTTCCTTTCACTTTTCCTTTATATTTTCTTATCTATTTTCTTACATTTCTTTTTGGTTTCTCCATCTACAACATATTACTTAAAACGAACTTCTTTTTAATTTAAAATGACTTTCAAACATGTTGTAAGTAAAAGATATCATAACAAAGTAGCTTTGTAAATTAATGGTTGTTAAATTGTCGCACAGGGTGTGTATTCTTGGTCCCACCCTTCGTCTTCTCGTGATCAGAATCGATAAGACTTGAAGACAACGCATCTGAACTCCTTTGTAGTTTTGAAGTAGCAGAACAAATATAAAGAATATGCAATAACGTAAAGGCACACTCAAGATTTTACGTGGTCAAAGAATCGTCTGTCCACGGTATCGCGCTTAATTGATTGCCGCTCATACTAGCTTACGCGACACGGTATTTCTCTCTTCCCACTAATTCTCTTCGAAAATCCTAATATCTCATAGTGGGAATTCGCACGAACTCCTTCACTTCTTTAAAGTATCACACACTCATAACCCACAATACATCAATATAAGATTTGTAAGAAAATAAAAGTTAACATCATATTTCACACAAGTGTGAAAGGATTTAACATGCAATAATTCCTCGTCCAAGAACTACATTCCGCACTCCTTCAAATTCCTCTTAGACTCGATCGTTCTTCCTCAAAGTTCCTGGCTCCTCAAATCCCAGGTCGCAACTTCCAACCCCCCCTATCAACAGCTGAGACCGTCCGTACACATTACACACACTCAAAAGCCTTGATGAATGGATCATTATCCCAATACACCCACATCATACCTTCTATTTTGTAATTGCCTTTGCTTATCATAGTGGGATTTTTAATCTTGGCCTGATACTTAGAAGTCCTGATCCTCGTGATCTGATAGTTATCCACCAGCTAAAAATTATCTTATGCCTACGGCTACTTGCCCCCAAGCCTCTTAGCCTCCAATCTAGTCAGGACTACCTTTGCGTCCCATGTCACCTCCTCCTCGCTCTGGGCCTCGACACCCCAAGCTCCTGTACGGCCCACGCACCATGCGGGACGCTCTTTAGTCTAAACTATTTCTTGGTCTTAACAGGGACTTCATGTTTAATCCATTATATCTTCACCACACTCGATTCAAGCATTTTATCTTCTTGTAAAAACACTGGTATCGTAAGATACGGACAATCTCAAACTCCACAAAAATAAGAGGATATGGCTATTAAAGGAGGGTCCCAAAACCCTAGCCGCATTTTCTCTGAACTTCTTTTAGTTATCCATCTCTCTCTTGGCAGCAAAGCGAAAGGCGGATTTTTCCCATTCTTGGCCTAAAACCACCGCTCTACACCTCTTTCGATCAATCTCTTTCTTAATAAAAGGTTTTTCCACATAGTTATGGTTTTATTTTGCTTTTCGTCATCTTATTGCGACTTTGTGTTGTCGGGTTTCGCCTTACGGTCGCTTTTTCCTTGTCTTGTTGCAACGCTATTTGTTACAGCATCTGACGGCAAATCATATTCGATCAAACCGGCATACAACAAATCAAATTAGCGATCACAATACGTCGTAAAACCTGAGCTCTGCACTTCAAATATAATATTATCAAATTTGTAAGCTTTAAACCAAATTATTATATTATTAACTTGAGGTTGTTTCATCCACTATGGTTTTTAGTAATTTGGTATATGTGTTTCTAATGTTGCTAAGTTGAATCAATAAAATTATTTACTTTTCAAAAAAAAAAAATGAAGATATGTAAAAAAATCCATCCTATTATCATTTATATGTTAATTAATTTAGAATAATTCCGAGATATATCCTAAAAACCACTAAACTGATTTTTTTTTTTTGTGAATATACTATAATTTAAAATAGTAAATTGTCCTCACTAAGACGCGAACCTCAAACCCCTCCTCCTTATTGTCACGACCCTACTTGTTCACACAATGGCAAGGCCCATGTGACGGTCTCACATCGACACTTTCACGCATTCCAAATTTCGCCATCGCCACAACTTTATACCCTCTCTACGCTGACCTATTTATCCTGCCTCGCCATTACAGAATGTCTAGCCCCGACTAGAGTTTGCCAAAACTCTTCTTCATAATTAAGCCCCAAACTAGCAAAAAGCTCCCCAAATTTAATCGGCCAGACCGCTCAACTCCGTTAGTTTCATCCGCGATCCACTCGCACACACCACTGTAACGTCTTATATTATTCCGCCAAACTGCCGCGATCGCTGATTTTCACAGTTTTCATAAATAATGACACATACAATAATAAGTCTATGATACTATGTCCTTTGCTTGTTTTAAAGATGAACGCTCTACCACTTGAGATGGCATGATGAACTACCACTAAATTAATTTTAAAGCTTTCAATTTATCTCTCTTGATTTTCTTTTTGTTGGAAGTGAATTAAAAAAATAAATCGTCTATATGTTCTGATTTAAAAAGGTCGCTATACTAGTCTCAAATAGATTGTAAATCGTTTTACTATACTCTGCAATTATATATATATATATATATATATATATATATTTCAAAATTTAAATAAATAGGATGTCCACCAAGGGTATCATAACATGTGGTATGTTGGCCAAAATAATGATAAATGGATTGGACAAAAGATCTGTCCTACCAAGTACTAAAACTTTCTTTTTAATTTTTAATATTTTAATTTTTCTGGTGGGTTTTTAGCACTAATAGAGATACTAATTTTAGTTTTTCTTAAATAAATATCAATTTCAAACATCCCAAATTAGAAAAAATCTATTTGAGCTCAAATTTGAAAAAATAAAAAAATCAAAGTACAATTATTCTTTAAAGATTGAGGTCCCAAAAATAGATGATGAATATTATATTATTGAATCAAAATATTATAGAAGAAATTAAGATGATATATTAGTTTGGTGTAATGTAGGACTTTCATATGATATTGGGAGATTACAAAACCAAAAGGAAAATAATAAAAAATTAATTATAAAGAGAAAATATATTGTAGGAGGAATAAAAATAATGTATTTTTAAAGATAAATATATGGTTTTAAACATTTAAAATGTCAATAAATAAAACAAAAAAATCTTTTAAAATGTCAATAAATAAAACAAAAAAGTCTTGTACGATATTATTTGAATTAAAAGAGGGTAAGTTAAGAAAAAAGACAAGAAGAAAAAGACAATTAGGAAAAGCAAGAGGGTTTGTGAATACCATGAATATAGTACTACAAGTCATAAAGTTCATCATATTAAAACTTTAGATGAACTAAATTGATTTTTAATTTTTAAAAAATATTTAAAAAAAAAGAAAATCTCTCATTTCATTTTTATAGAGTTATATCAGATCAATATAAATTATAGTGAATATATTTTTATAATGATATAATACAATAAATAATCTCATCAACATCAAAAGTCAAATCAAATAATAGACTTATTCAATTAAGTTGAACCAAAAGTTAACATAAAATATAAACGTTATAATTTGGTTGTTGAAAAATACCATGAATCGAATATAGTATAAAATACATATTTTTGTATAAAATTTGAATTGGTGAACAAAATTTAATTAGTAATTTTTTCTATTGTTTATATATATATATATATATATATATATATATATATATATATATATATATATATATATATATATATATATATATATATATATATATAAATAAGAGAAAAATTTACATTAACTCTTACCTTTTTCCTTTCTTACATTTCTCTTTTAATTTTCTCTTCTATCATTTTTCGAGAATCAAATATAGCAAGTGAATAAAAGCCACATCTTAATAGTTTGCTTTTTCTTCTTTTAAAGAAAAAATAATTTTATTGATTCAAACTTACAAATTCATAGATCTAATATACAAATTGTTAAAAATCATAAATAATGAAACAATATCCGCGCATTAATGTAAATAAATCGATATAAAGCCTACAATTCGTAATAAAGCAACTGTATCTAATGACTCCACCATTCCAACATAATCGACATTCATAATACGATATATTTCACGATCACCTCCGCTTTCGCTTGCCTAAATCATCCATACAACAAAGTGCCAAGAACACGACGGAAAAATATCACATCGTAAAAAACCGACAATAAACTAAACGCTGCAATAAAACGATGACAACCAAACATCTTAATAGTTTGTTTAATCTCCCCATATTTCATAAGCTTTGCCTCCACTCAAATAGCACTGTTCTCATATCCAAAACAAAATCCAATTTAAAGCCCTTCTATTATTGTGCCCAAACAATAAGGAGCAAAACAAAGCATATGCTAAAAGAAGGAAAAGAGATAAAAGATAGGCCTAAAGAAAGACAAAGAAGTGGAGCAAAAGCCAAAATATTTTGAACAATTCCAACAAAGCTTACTCAATGATTGAAGTTGCATGAAATTAATCAACTATAAGATAAAGTTTTTTTTTTTTTTTTTCCAAATTTTTTAAAAAAGGGTTAATTTTCAATACTCTTTGTTTCCCTTTAAATTGTGAGGTCGGTCGACATGAGAAAAATTAAATGGAAGGGATGGAGAGGAGCTCAACCTTTGAACATGGAGGTGTTTAATTGACAAAAAGTGCCCATTGGGACCCTAGACTTGATGGGTGCATGTAGAGACTCACACAATTATGCATGTGTGCTTAATTATTTTTAAAATTTTATTTTATTTTATATATATATTTTATAACTATGTATTATCTATAAAGGACAGAGTATTTGACATAACGCTGCTAGAAAGGCATTTATATCATAATGATACTCTAGCTTACTTGCAATCTTTTTGATAGTCATGACCGACTCTCTATAATGGTAGAGCGAGAAAATAAAAATGAGGAAGGACATAACGTTGTTTAGGGGGCATGACATTATAGTGACACTTTAGTTTACTTGCAATTTTTTGATAACCATGACTATCTACTATGACGGGGTCATAAGATAAAACGAGGGAGGGCATAATGTTAGTCAAGGGCATGATATTATAGTGATACTTTAGTTTACCAACAATTTTTTGGATAACCGTGACTATCTACAATGGTAGACCCAATAAATAAAAAGAGGGTGGGCATAACATTGTTCGAGGTATGATATTGCTAGTGATACTTTAGTTTACCAACACTTGATAAACTGCATCATCTATAATGAGAGCCCCAAAATAAAAATGATGGGAGAGTATAACAAGTCACTCTCAGTGACACGATGACATAAATGACGTCTAGTTTCGTAATTTCTTTAAATACCGCGACTATCTAAACGATAGCTCAAAAGGTTAGCGTTGCCTGTGTAAGTACGATACCGTAGTGCGATGCCCTAACTTTACCCAATTTTTTTTTATAGTCGTGACTATCTGCAAATGATTGTTTAAAATAAAACGAGGGAAGGCATACGTTGTTTAGTTCCGCACTCCCAAAGACTGTCATTACACTGTGGTCAATTTACGCGTATTCGACTAAATCCCACGGCTCGAAACGTATACGTGATTAATTGATTTAAACAAATTTGAATTTAAATCCCAATTAAACCTAAGTTAACTAGATTTTAATTAAGTTGTTCAACTACTATGCCCCTTGATTCAGTTTATCTTTGGTTTTTTTATTCTCTTTTTACTTTGTATAATACTAGGTCAAGCTTTAATTATTATTAAAAAGAAAAAAGAATTATTGTTAGGAAATATACTCATGCTTGTTTCAATTGATAGAAAATATTTTGTAATTAGTTAAATCACCAACAACAATGATGCGTGCTTCATCACGAAGAACACCAAAATAATGCTTTGTCCGGTGATGGTTCTATCTTTATTAGAGAAAGACTTTAATTTAAAATCTTTTATTTAGTTTTTAAAGTTATCTTGTTTTTTGAATAAATTAATCATCTTGATGTCATGAAATTAAGAACAAGTATTTTAAACTTAGAAATATTTATAAAAATGTTTATAAATATGAAGTATAATGTATGATGATGTTGTTGAAAATATGTTTTTTATTTTTTAAAAAAATTGTGAAGATTAAAAAAATAGAGAAATTGCATAAAAAGGGCCAAATCTAAAAATATTTTGGTGAGCCATCTCTCGCAAGCATAACTTCAAAATATCGCTGAACACAAATGTCTCGAAAGCCAGAAAGATAACCCCAATACGCTACTTATTTTTGTCCGCACCCAGGTTATTACTATATATCTCCGAGGGCATTTTCTTATAAAAATTTGTTTTTTAAATATAACAATTTTCATGAATTTTATTTTTATATCATAAATTTTATTTTAATTGTTATTATTATATCAAAATAACATGATTTCGTCGTATCAATTTTGATAAGATAAAAATTCAGAGTCTAATATTATTAGGGATATAAAAATAAAATTTATTATATTTTAAAAGCAAAACTTTTGGTTAGAATTTAAATGCATGAGTTGGTGAAAGTAAATAATTTTTGTTTAAATTTTTTTTTTTTTTTTTGGAAAAGAAAAGAAAAGAAAATGGCAACTGCTGCCATAATTCAAACCAACTCCAACCCAATAACTTGTCACTTGTCAGCCATAACAATGATCATCTTGGTATCCATTAAGGCTCAACTTCCATACCCTCAGAGTGTTTGCCATTTGAGCTAAAAGCCATAAATTGTAGCAGAGACAGCTTCTCTCCTACACATATATATATATCAAGTGACATCTCATTTAAGACTTACTCACACCTTCTTCTTCTTCTTCTTCTTCTTCTTCTTCCTCCCTCTTTCTCATCTGTCTATATTTATTTGAACACAAGCTTTTACTGGTTCTTGTTCTTGTTCTTCCAATTTTCCCACCTTTACTTTGATTTCTGTGTACTGTTTTTTTTTTTTTTATGATTTGGGAGTGTTTGAGATGAGATACATAAGGTCTGGCAGCTTCAAGAAGCTGTTCTCAGCTAAGAGGCGAAGTTTTGAGGATGAAATCCAGACCCCAAATGGCTGCGCTCATGAGGATGGGAATGAGAATTTCAGGGTTGTTGGTGGGTATGAAACAGAGCATCATCACCCTCCCCTCAGAAACCCACCTGAAATGCCTCTATGAAGAGATTTTCCATGCCACCAGCAATTCTGTCAGGTTTTGATCCATTTCTCTAGAAGCTTTGATTTGTTTGTTTTTTCTTTGTCTATTTTATGTAGATTCTTGCTTTCTCGTCAGAAAATTTGGTCGGAAAAGGAGGGTATGCAGAGGTATACAGAGGAACCCTCGGAGATGGTGAGACTGTTGCTGTGAAAAGGCTCTCAAAAGCTTCCAATGAAGAGAGGAAAGAGAAGGAGTTTCTCACAGAGATTGGAACACCGGCTATGTCTGCCATCCAAACGTCTCCCCTTATTGTTACAGACAATGGCTTTATCTCGTCTTCCAGTTTTCTTCAAGGGGTTCTGTTTCTTCCATTCTTCATGGTAAACGACTCAAGATTTTATCATGGAAGAATTTTTTTTTTCAGATTTCTTGTTTGATCAATTAGGTTATAATCATTGTTTTCCATCTGGGTTTCTTCCTGTAGATGAGAATTCTCCGCCATTACCAAAAAATAAGGTACAAGATTGTGGTGTTGGGACAGCCAGGGCCTCATTATCTTCATAAATGCTGCCAGAGGAGGATAATTCACAGAGACACAAGCATCTCCAACATTCTATTGACAGACGATTATGAGCCGCAGGTGACAGGAAACAGAATTTTGAACTTATTTTTGTGTGTTCTGTTTGGATTCCAAGAAAATTTCTGGGTTCTTGATCAATGGGGTGAACCAAACAATGACAATTTGTAAAACCCAGATTTTGATTTCTCGTTCCCTTTTTCAACGGTGTTTGTTTGTTTGTTTCTGTAGATATCGGATTTCGGGTTAGCGAAATGGCTTCCATCACAATGGACTCACCATTCAATTGTTCCAATAGAAGGGACATTTGGGTATTCATCTCTACAAACTTTTTCAATCCAACAGAAAAAAAGAATTATGCATATTGCAGATTAAATGATTGATGAAATGCCTCTGTGATCTTTTGTAGCCATTTAGCACCAGAGTACTTCATGCATGGGATTGTTGATGAGAAGACTGATGTCTTCGCCTTTGGAGTCTTCCTCCTGGAGATCATTTCCGGGCGAAAACCAGTTGATGGCTCTCACCAGTTTTCTGTATAGCTGGGTAATTCATCTTCATTTGGGATTTATTTTGATTGCTTCAAGATTTAGCCGACAAAGCTTTGGTGGTTTCCAGATGAAATTTTTCTTTTAATGGTATATTTTCTTCCAAACAGGCCAGACCTATTTAAACTAAGGGGAAATTGAGAAAGCAGGTCCTTAAAGCTTGAGGGGGCTCTATGATGTTGTCGAAGGAAGGGACTCCTGCCTTTGTGTCGTCTTCTTTGCATTAGTCGTCTTCATCTGGCGCCCGACCATGAGTGAGGTATAGCTAAAAACTATATTATACTTTAACTGGAAATTACTAGTTTTTATTAGATAGAAGTACACTTACAAGGAATCCCATAATTGATCTATCTTCCTTCTCATAGCATATCAGGAGCAAGTGACTAACTAACTAAGGCTCAAGCCAAGAAACGTACTTAATCAAACACTTATTAGACGAGATCTATTGGCCATAAATACCTTTTATTCAATGTCTATTGTATTCGACGATATTTATAAAAAACGCTTATACATGAACATGAAGATGGTTTTGTTTACAAAGATGACGGTTTTATAAGCCCCATGTGTGTCTTTTTAAGCTAATTTTTGATAAGCTTCTTCTTATGAGGGGTTTTCCCCAAACGCACCCTAAAGGAATACTATGGAATGATTGGAGCTTAATCTCGTTTGATATACCTTACTTTCATAAGTTTAGCCTTAAAAGAACTCAAATGAGATAATTCCTTTGATAAGTGTATGATTTGGTTGAGAGGGTCCCTTTCTTTCTCTGTTAACTGGTTTATATTCAAATGGGGTCTCATTTTTCTTCTGTTGCCCTCTTTTTCGGGTTTTGAACCATAAAAATGGTCACAATGTTAAAACTAAAGAGACTTTCATGTTAGTTCACATGACACAAGCCATTTGGCTTAGGCTGGTTGAGACCATTTTGAAATATATAGATATATATATGCTGCTTTGTCCCTTTATTGAACTTTTTCTTAGCATTGCCGTGTCTATGAATCCAACAAAACCTTTTTAGTTTACCGATTAATTACGTGACTATTATAGTATTCGTATTAGGATAGGATTAGGATATGATTTGGGTTCTTTAATCTTCAAATCTCTTAATACAATACTATTGGGTTAGCTGTCTTCTTAAGTTTGGGGATTTGGTTTGATACACTTTCACTTGGTCCAGACTGGCCAACTTAGTGAAGAATTTCTGCGTTCTCATGGAACTGTGTATAGAGTCATCTGATGTTTCTGTGCTACCAACACCCCATGGATGCTGCTAAAGATTATGACATATGATCACAAACATAATAGTGAAAAGTGGTCCTTTTCTTTGACTTCCAGCCATTATTAATAAATTAATGAGATGATTTGAATGGCACTTTCATATGTTTATTATTGGTCTTTGATGATCATATATGCCAAAGAAAGCTTGCATTTTCCCACAAGCCGCCAGAAAAAGTTATCCATAGAAGATTCTAAATTATTATGGAAGTTAGAGCAATAGTATCATCATTTTCCTTGTTTGATTCTCAATACACACGACGTCTGTCGAACCCTAAAAGCAGTAAAGGAAAAAAGTTTAAGTAAATGACTTCATGTTTGAAAACACAAATAAAATATCATTTAAACAAAATCAAATATAATCCAAAATTTCTCAAAATTTTACATATTTTAAATTTCTTACCCTATAATGTTATAAACAAATAAATGTGGCCAGTAGCATTTACACTACTTTTCCTCTCATTTTCCTCACTATTTTCTTTCCCAAGATTTTCTTGCCAATAAAGCCAAGTCTGTAATTTCTAATACATTCGAAATAAATTTCAGGTATTGAGGTGATGTTGGGAGATGAGATCGATAAAGAGAGGTGGAGATGCCTAAGGAGGACGATGAAGAACATGAAGAGTTTTGGGGTTTCGATGATCTTGAATGTGAAAGGATACTTCCTTCAATCACATGACCTCAATCTCAACCCGAAGTATTTTTAAGACGAGATTGTCAATTAGTAGATTAGTGCTCATAATCTCGACTTTATAACATTGCTGCTTAATTCTAAATGAAAGTTGGTTTATCCACAGATTGCCCTGTGACTTTAACGCCGCATCATTCAAGGCCCCTGCCACAAGGATCTCGCATCAGACAACAGAATTTCCATGTCAACGACTTTTAAAACGCCTGGCTTCTCATTCATCCGCAGTCATGTAATCGGCAGCACACGAATAGCCACGACAAGAAACGCAGTAGTACACGCTGGACCGAAAAATTCAAGCGACTAACTGGATTTTACACTACAGTCACAGATTTACGACTTTTTCCCGTAACAGCGCCAGCCGCTTAATAATCTTTTTTATTTTTTATTTGAGTCGAAACATATACGATGACGTGACAGACAGACATGTGATAAGGGGAGAGAGCGTGGTAACTGCAATAGATATAAAGGGAATATAGAAAACAGCTGTTGTAGCAACCCCACTGGTTTCTAATCAGTGTCTACAAGAGAAAATTTTGTGGATGTGATAAGGCTCCACTGCTGTTAGCCACCGCCCTTTTATTTATTTATTATTTTTATTTTTTTAATGGATTTGGTTTTGTGCCTTTATTTTCATATTAAAACAAAATCATATAATAAGTGGTTGGTAATATTTAAAAAAAAAATTTTTTTATACTAAACATTTTACTTATTAATATAATAACTTTCTATTAGATCTCAAACCTCGGACCTCTTTCCTCCTAGCTGCCTTGTTTTTTGAAACGCTGATATTTTACTGTATTGAAAGAAAATATGTGGGTAATTTTTTTTTTTTAAATTTTATAAAACATGTAGTTTTTAAATTTTCTTAAAATACTTTTATTCGTCTTAAGATCTAACCTGCCTCAGAAAGCTTTATTACATTTTGATATATGTTATAATCCTAATCGAATCTTTATAAAGAATACAAGACTATAACAACATAATACTACAACGTTATATATAAAAATTCATAGATGCTTTTTTTTTTTTTTTTTTTACATCAATTGAATAGAAGTTAAAAAAGAAAAACCCTTACTTCTTTATTCCTTTTACCTCTTTTCCTTTGTTTTCATTTACTGAACTCTATAGACAAGTCCTACGTATTCTCTATTTTGTTTTTCTTTTTAATATTTGGGTGGCTTAAAATTTTGGTTAGGCTTTATGTTTTACAATTTTAAAATATCACAATGATTTTTTTTTTTTATTAATTCAAATATTTGTGTTACTTCTAGAAACTTTCTTATAATCATAAAATATTATTTTTAGTTTTTTTATTAATATAAATATTTATTTATTTTATTATAATATTTTGTGTTATTCATGTATGTTCTCTTGATAATTTAATAATATAAAAACATTTCACTTGTATTTATGTTTTTGAAAATACTACCAGAATTGTTTTTTCACTAATTTTTCATATCTCATAAAAGTGTTCTCATAAAGTGTTACAGTAGAAAAATATTTATTTAAAACAAATTTGATCATAACAGTAAAATAGCCTCTTATAAAATGTTATGTTTTATTTTAAATATTTTTAGTTTTTTTTTTTTTGTGAAATTAGGAAAATCTGTATTTATCCAAAATTCTTATGAATTGTGTTGTTGGATGTTGAACTTATTCTTATTTTTATTTTTTAATTATTTTTACTTATCCTTCCTCTTTGTAGGCAGATGGTAACTTTGACAAGAGACACCGAATACGACAATGATTTTTGCTACTCAAATTCAAAGATAATCGTTTCTGCGTTAAATTTGTGTTGGTCACATACAACTACTTTGATAGAATGGGCTTTATTTGTGTTAATCTATAACATCAATTGACCAGATCATCCTGCTTTAATTATTACGTTAATTAATATTTCAATGAATTAACTAATTATATATTATTTGTTTTAAATATTGATAAATTAGTTATAATTTATATTATTTTAAATTACCAAATTAATAAACTAGTTATACGTGTCTTATCATATTACACGATTGGGTTATGTTTGAATTTATTATTTCTAATCCATTTGTTAATTGTGTCGTGGTTGGATTTATGAATACAATAAAAAACCTGTTATTGACATGATCTAAACATGACCCTGAATAATAATTGGTAAACTTGAATGAGATAAGTTATACGACGTGGCATCACGAATGACCAAACCCAATCACGCGGATAAGCCAAGGCAATGACCCAACCCGGCTTTCCCTCAAGACAAAGGCGTCGCACGTTATCATCCTTCAACCACCCCGCCTTCTACATCGCATCGCGCACAGCCACCTCGGCTAACAAAGAAAAAGTATGAGGAGTACGCGTTGTTGTCCACCTTGACAAGCGTTATGACACAGTAAATGTATAAATTAATAAGTATAGTCATTTATAATTGCCCATCTTATAATTGTCTATATGTAACTCCCCATAATAGGTATATAATGTAAGGGATTATTTCTTTATTTTTAAAGAAATAATAAATAAATTCTTTTGAAAGGACATTGAGACCTCTGCGGAACCCTAAAGTCTTTTCGATGCATTGATTTTAGAAGCTAGTTATTATTGTAGGAATAAACAAAGTCAGATGGTGGGGAAGATTATTATTTCGAGGTCACCCATGCCACAAGTATATTTGTGGTAACGGCACGTGTGGGTCCTTTAGGGTTCCTAAAGATACGCTTTGAAAAACTATTTTGCACATGCATAATTATTGGCTCAGAAAAAAAAAATATTATTTTCTTTTATTTTATTTCATTAGAGAAGATACAAGAAATCAAATATATTAAAAAAATTATATAATAAAAAATTATTTTATATTTCTATAAAAAAAAAATATTTAAATTTATTTTTAACTTTAACATCCTTTTCTTCTAACTCTTTTCCTTGAGTGTGCTTATGATTTTTTTTTTTTTTTTTACCTGGGTAGAAATTACTTTTCTACATCTCTTTTGATTTTTACATAGATATGAGTTTTAGTTTGTTTTAATTTTTTTTTTTTTTTCATATTTTCATTGTCGTCTTATTAAGACGCTGGTCAGATCGGTTAGTATCGCCTTTTAATACAAATCCAGCTGCATGGTTGTCATTTATAGTACATACTTAGCTGTCATTCAGACGAGACAAATCATATTCGATATATAAATCACAATGCTAATATGCTAAGTAGAACCCTGAGGTCGATCAGATATTGGCCATTTTATAACGATCAAACGCAGCCAATCGATCTATTAACCTCGAATCGCTATTTCAATATTTTTAACGAATTGACATATTTATATTTTAATATGTTTGGCATTAATCAATAAATTATTTTCGCTTTCAAAAAATTACATTTATTTATTTATTTATTTATTTTTTTTTTTGTATGTTTATCTTTTCCTTTTCTTCATGTTTATTTTTCCAAATTCTTCTGTAATCTGTAAATGAGGCTTATAGAGTATTTAATTTTCTCTCTTTGATTATTTAATTATTTTTTTTAAATAGAGATAATTATAGGAAAGTATATGAGATATTATTTATCTAAAATTTCCATGAGTGTATGAAACTTCAAATGATTCTTCTACAGAACCCAATAAGAAAGTGATGTTCTAAATCAAATTGCAGTCATTTTTTTATACTTAATATAATCCACTATTGGTGTTCTATTAAACAAATAAATAAATAAATAATATAGTGTCTATAATCGGCTATATGTTGAAATTGAAATTCTTTTCACCTTATGGTCAAAGAAAAAATAAAAAAGAAATAGTTTTTATAAATTAATGTTAAAATATTCATAGCATTAAAATATATTTTTTTGAAGGGGCATTAAAATATTATTAAACATAATAACTTGAATCGATAATAAAATATTAATCAAGACGAGTGAATATTATTATAAAAACCAATGTTGTAAAATTTGGATTGGATCGATTTGGTTAGTTCTGACTCAATCGACGCGAATCGACAACAAAACCAATACAATAAATTTCTAATATGTGGTTGGCATAGAATATTTTTTAGAACAAGAATGATATGAGTGTCTGAGAGATAGTAATCATGTTCCAACACACAATTGATTTTTTTAAAATTAAAAATATTTAGATATTATTCAAATAATAAAAACTAAATATATAATTTTTTTTAAAGATTAATTTTATTGGCAATAAACAAAACCCATTATAAATAAGAGCAAGTGATTTATGAAATATGGTTGTCAATAAATATTTTGTAAGAAGAAAAATCAAATGAAGGTGGGAGACTGAGAACAAAAATGCCAAGATGAGTGAATGTTATTGTCATTATTATTATTTTTGAAATGAAGAATAATTTTATTGTTCAAACTTGTAGTGTATCGATGTGATTTGGGGTGATATAAATCGCTAAAAATCATAAATGCATTTAAAATACTACGTTAATAAAATAATAACCAGATAAAACATACTAATTTGATAATATAGTAATCAAATATTTAAGACTTCAATTTTAATATATCGACGATCATACTGATATATTTGATTCATCGAATCCGCTTTAATTTGTCTCGAATCACTCCCTACACAAATAAAACACTCAGAATAAGACGACAAGCATCATGTTCTAAATCGATGAAAATAAATGCCAGACAAGACAACGATAACACCGAAAAACAAAGAAGTTAATCTTCAAGTAAATAACCACTTTATGAAGAGATAGATTAAAAAAAGAAGTGTATAAAAGTGATTTCAAGCAAAAAATGACCGTAAATCACTCTTCCTTAAGAAAGACAAGTGATAAAAAAGAAAAAAGAGAATGTGGGAAGGATAATATTACAAGTGAATGTTATTCATAATACCAATAGATTATACAAAAAGTCTTTATCTAATGCTAATATTATCAACTATAAATAAAAAATGATCATTTAAATAAGGGCTAGTGCCTTCAAGAATATTCTAGAAAAAGAATCATATGGAAGTATGAGATAATAATTATGGTACAAGCAAACGATTGATTTTTTTTTTTGGTATTGTTTTAAGTTTTTTTGACATTTATTCACTCTGTATAACATCTTTGTTGTACTTTGTTTTTATAGAGACTCGAGCTTGAGACCTCCCGGGCTTGTACATCCATCCCACTTTTTATCTTAAAAAAAAAAAAACAAAAACCCATGATAAATAAGAGCAAGTGGTTTATAAAATATGGTTGCCGTTAAATATTGAGAAAAGTATGTATCATACCACTAATTTAAAAATATTTATACATATCATTAAGAATTGCAATTCCATGGTTCATGGTACTTTTCAAAAAAATAATTGTGAATCTGCACAAAAAGTACATCAAAAAAACGTGAAAAACCCAAAATGTCTTTTCATTAATCTCGTTGAATTAAAAATAAAAAGAAAGAAAATTGTTTGGCTCTTCTCCTCCATCCCTTCTCCTTCCTGCTACGTAAAGATCTCGCTTGTCAGATCGTTTCCTATGAGCATCCTACTCCCTCTCTGGCTTTCAATAAGTAGTCGTCGGCCTAAATATCCCACTTCCATTCGTCCACGATCTCTGTAAACCCTAACTACGTGTAAGTATCTTAATCCTTACAAAACCCACTTTGATATCTTTGGGTTGTTCTTCCATGTATTGCGAATCAAAGGATTAGTGTTGTTATTCGTGTTTTTGATTAGGTCCGTAAACTCATTTTGATATATTTTTTCGTTTTAATCTCATTTGGTAAAGTTTCAAGTAGCGCCTACTACAATAAGTGAAATGTACGATCAGAATCTCACGAACGTAGCGGCCCCACCTCTCTACCATACTCCGACGCAGGTATTCCCACTCAGTTATCCCCAACCACAAGGGTTTCTTTCGCCTCGTGCCTCGTAACCCTAATTCACTTGGGTGCCTGGGGATGATCCATCCGGCGTAGCCTCACTCACCAACTGAAGGCATTCAAGAAATGCGACACTCATCAGATCTGAGCTCATGGTCTCAGTTTGAACACGGCGGCAATTTAGCCAGATACTGTGAGTGGGACCATCTCGCCCGAGTGGGCCAGGGGCGGGGCCTCACAAAAAAAAGGCGCCTTTTTTTCATAGAAGTACCACACCTACCCCTACCACTCCGACTGTGGGCGTAAATAGCTGGCCCATACTACCAGCTATCCCCTAACCACAAGTGGTTTTTCGCCCGTGCCTCGGTGTAACTTTACCACTGCTCTGTGGGTATTCATCTGCGGAAGCTCACTACCAATCGGAAGCAGCCACTATAAGACAAAATAAGAACACATCTTCTTTCTCCAATTAAAAGTGAGCAAACGAGAGACGGTGGAGATGCGTGAGGCTTGTTGGAGGATTTTAGAGAGAGACGGGGCTTCTCAGAAATAATACAAGATCCGACCGTCATGCTTCGGGAGAAGGAAAACGTTTACGCGTACAGCTAATGCTACGACGGACGAGCTCTTCAAACCTCGAGGTAGGATTTTCTCCCTACTTAAGTTTTATTCTATTTTAAATGTTTTACTAATGTTCGCTTTGAATGAGGGGCCGTCGGGGGCCGCTGGATCGGTCCCAAAACACGGGCCGAATTATCGAAATATTTTCACAAAGATGTGCCTGTGAATCGTGGGTACGGGATGCTCTGGGCGTAGGCCAGTTGATCAGGTATTGAATGGTTGTTTGGTATGCACGGGGTCGAATGGTCGTGATCATGTTCACGAGGTGAACTGGCTGAACAGGATTTTTCGAATAAGAACGAGGGTTTCACTATCTCGAAACAGTTGTTCCAAAATAATATTTTTGGTGAAAATATGTGTTCGCTCAGTTGGATTTAAATTAAATCGCTCGTGTTTGATCATTAGCCCAAGTTAGCTAATTTGATGCTCGAATTGATTAATTATAATGATAATGATTGCGCGATTGGATATTATGCGAATATATTCATGTCGAGCCAGATGTGATTGGGACCGCGATTTCAACCGCATACATGCATTCCATATGCACGGAACATCCTGTGCATATTACAGCATGAGATGAGTCTAGAGAAAATGGTTCAGAGGGTAGTCTAAAAATGTTAATTATCTGGGAGGGTAGTCCAAATTAAATAATATATCAACTGGTCAGATGTGCTCCGCTTGATATATTCATCTGGTGGTGTTTTCCTCCACAAACAAATAATATATATCAATCGCTTCCGAGCGCCCAATTGATATATTCATCTGGAGTATTTGTCTACCAATAAAACGAATATTCTCTACAATGGCGCTTAGGCGAAAGTGAGAGAGTCGGTGAAGACTCGATCCGAGTTGGTCATGTGGGTATCCGCAGGATCATGCATTTGCCAGAACGTGTGTTTACTGGGAACATCAGACCGCACTTAGTGGTGAGTGTACTCCACTTGTGGCGATTCTCCCATCGAAGCTTTAGCTCACCCCGCCGTGGACCCCTTTATTTTATGCGATTAGTGAATGCAAGGAGACGAGCACCCGCCCTGTAGCCGAGATTAGAAGAAAAGCCTGGTCGGGCTTCGCTTGACGATTTACATGTATTAAAGCCTGAGAATTTTGATATATGTGTCGTATAAAGAGTAAATGATTAACTCTTTTGAAACTATCACATAGCTGTCGTAGTATGATGAGGCTGTTTATAGGCCTATGGCCGCTTTACTCGTGGTTATAAAAATATCACCGCTTTACGCGATTGCGCGTATATTGTATCGTGGCAGAGCCTCCTCGCACAGCTGAGACCCTCATTCCATTTTCTAGCGGCTTCGTAACCCGACATCCACTTGGATTCCGCAGTTGATTCGTAGTCAACGGACCCCCGTGTTTGGGGCGTCATACTGGTATCGTAGCTTAGGTATACGAATACCTAGGAGCCTTGCTCAGCCATCACCAACAAGTGGTTTGATGTAGAGTATGCATATGGAAGCTCAGAGATGGAGGCTTGGGCTTGTGCCATGAAATGTAAAACATCACCACTAGGTGGTTTGACGCTGAGATGCAGGATGCAGATTACCGGTAAAATCACTCTGACAAAACTAGGACACTACGCGCACGTGTGTTGACGTGGTTTTGTGTGATTTTGTGAATTAATTGGTGATTGTGTGCATAACATGGTTTGTGATGTTATAGTGTTGTGTGCTCAGGATTGAAGACATAGATAAGTTAAGCGAAATATTTTGCAAAAATATTTGGAGTGTACTCGTGCACAAAGTCGAATCGAATGTAAGGAAAATAAATTTTAATAAATTTATTGATGAGAATTGAAGGAATTTAATTTAAGTGTTTTACAACAGAAACTGATTTAAAATTAAATAAAATAAAATTTACAAAATTTATTTAGGTTGTTGAAAATGAGAAGAAATTTTAAGCTAAGAAAATACAATTTTACTAAATTTATTTGGATGAGAATGGAAGAAAATAATTTTTCTATGATTTTACAAGTAGTAAAAATTGAAGAAAATGGAAGAAAATAAATTTATAAATTTATTTGGAGTGGAGAAAAGTTTTCAAGTGGGAAATCGAAAGAAAAATAAATTTTATAAATTTATTTGGTTGAGAAGAGGAGAAATAATTTTTCTAAGATTTTACAAATTGAAAAATTGAAGGAAAAGAGAAAATAAATTTTTATAAATTTATTTGGTGTATTATGGAAAAAATGATTTTAGTGATTTTTAGAGATTTTTCCAATTTCTGGAAATAAATGAAAAAAAAAATCATTTATAATGAAAAACGAAAAAAAAATTTTTGTGCAGAAAATTTAAAATGGGCTACTGCCCATTTGTATTGCAATAAAAAAATTTATATTGCTGGAATAGTGCAGGTTTAGTTGCAATACAAAAAATTGTATTGCAGGCTGGAAGGCTCAAAGTGTATCAGGAGAGGCGAGAGTTGTATCACAGTCGAGGTCGGGTTTCGTGAGGACCGATTGCAATACAACCTCGGTTGCAACCTACCGGTTTACAGGATTGTGCTCAATACACTGGTGTATTATGACCATGACGTATACTGGCACGCTTGGGCGCTCGGGCGTGCCCGGCAAAGGGCTGGCAGGCGCATTGGCAGCGAGCAGCCCTGGCGCCAAGGCGTGAGCGCGGCAAGCGGCGCACGCGGCGTTGGGCGCGCGCCGCCTCGCTACCGCGGCCCGGCCATGGTCGGCTCTCGGCAATGCACTCTGCGTACTTTACCATTTTCGATCCGCTTTGACTCGCTTTTTTTCTCTCAGTCACTAAATGAACATTGTTCATTGCAAAATAACTGAAAAATTTAAATTCAATTAGTAAATAAAATAAAATCAAAATAAAATTTGATAAAATTTTCGAAAAATAAAATTTTCAAAAATAAAATTTTCGAAATAAAATTTTGTTGAAACAATATTTTAAAGGCAAAATTGATTATGTGATACATCAAGTTATGTGTATGATTGAAGTCTCTGGGCCGTGTTATGCCTTAGAGAGACTAGATTGATTAACTACTATTTGAACGGATTGCGCCAGAAGTTGCGTATGAAATTATACACAAGGTATATGTATGTGAAAAGGGTAAATACTAAGGTTATGGGTTATGACTTTAGGATTTGGATCAAGAATGAACAAGAGCCTAGAACCTTCTCGAATGATAAATTGAGTGGTTGGAAATTGGCACCACTTAGAAATGAACTGTCGTTTCCATGGTTGTTAAGTCTATTAGTTAACCGCATCCGCATCGCTTAGTTAGACTAAAATGAAAGTTAAATGATTCCGGTTGCCATGAAAGCGGTGTAAATGACTAGCAGAGGATCTATAATTTAGTGCGAAGGCCCACAAGTGATACTCGGTCGACACCACCCGCATTCGATAAGCAAAGCCCTCACAGGCTATAGAGACATAAAGAATGCTTATCGCACGTGTCGTATGCTTGTGTAGACAGGAGATCCTAGTAAGCTCCAGAGGTTTCAAGACGCACTCATCCTCCGACATTCACAAGTGGAAGATCCACAGAAGAGACCATTATTCATGCAACGAGAAAGTGTTGGGGAGGCCAGAGATTACCTCCGACGCGACCCTGACACTACCATGTTTCTGGGGCCTAGAGAATGAGGCCCAAAATGATGGAGATGGGCAAGGACTCCTAGTGAGACCTTAGAGTAAATTGCCTACGCGAGCCTCCCTGTGTGATTAGACGAATAAGCAATGATAGGTCTATAGCTACAGTTGGGAGATCTGAAGGGACTCCTACTCACGTGGACCTCAAGATTATGGACATGTCAGTTCGACGTCATCCTCGGGATGAATCATCAAAAGCTTTACAAGCGATCGCCATCAATCACAGCCGGGCAGAGAGTTACCGCCATACACGTGACTAAGACTCCGTATATTCGTGGGGGACAAACATGATATTTTCCCCGCATAGTATACGAGTCCAAGTGTCGTGACGCTGGAAGGTCATAGTGAGCTCCACCTGCAGGACGAGGTGAGATCGACTGGCTCACCTCGAGTAAAGGTGCGAATATGTGGATATTTTCCGCATAAGCTACTGACTACTCCACATAGGGATGTAGATTTTGGTATCAGTTACACCCCTGGTAATTCAACGCATCCTATGACTCCAAGATAGATGGCAATCCTGGCTGAAAGCCAGTGAACTCGAGTCCAACTATAAGGGCCATTGACATGGGTTTATTAGATCGAGCACTTCACCATGGGGCGTCGGTTCCCCAGTTATGGGAAGAAGAGTGGGCAAGACCTCTCGACCGTGCGTTGACTACAAAATAAACAGGTTACGATCAAGAATCTGCACTCCATTACCAGGATCGACGATTTGTTTAATCGGGCCGAGAGGAGCGCGAGTCTACTCTAAGATAGACCTTCGCACCGGTTACCATCAGCCGAGGTTAGGATACCTGGGACATCCCTGGCACAGCCGCTAGACGCCGCATGGGCACTATGAGTTTACTGGGTGATGCTCCTGATTGACTAACGCACCGCCAGCATTCAAGGATCTCATGCATGGGATATTCCAACCCTATCTAGGATCGGCTTGTCGTAGTCTTCGTGGGATGACATTTTCGATCTACTCCCAATCAGAGCAGGAGCATGAGTATCGCTGAGGATTGTGTAACAAGTATCGAGAGACCATCACCAGACACTAAGTTCAGTTGAGTGCCAGTTTTAGGCACTGAGGAGAGATTTTAAGGATACGTGGTGTCGCGCACCAGAGTGTCATCACCTAGAGAGGTCAGAGGCAAAGTTGAGTCGAGAGACCACGTCAATTCGAGATACGTAGCTTTCTCGGATTACGGGTATCACAGAGATTCAAGAATGGTCAAGTCACCTTATCTCGTGGCATGATTGGTAGGATTTCGCCACTGATAATTTACCTGGATGGTCGACGACTCGACCACAGAGAGAAATCGAGAATACATGGAACACTCGGGATACGGTGTTGGTAACAAGAGGAAGGATCAGCTTTTTCCTAGTTCGGGGAAGAGGCAGAAGACTTCAAGCCACACTAGCTCGTGGACTAGGCCAGGATCGCACCCAGTGATCTTGGGATCGTCTCGAGGCAGGGGATCCCAAGACTGGGGACAACAGTCCCGGGGCTAGCCATAGGACACGAGAGATACGCTCATTCCTCCACACCCTAGTACGTATCGAGGAACCAGTTTCTGCTCAGGAAAAGGCATACACTCCCAAAGAACACATATAGCTGGGAGGGGCCGTGAGTGTGGGTCAAGTCGTGACAGATCAATTGCGCAACGGCGTGGTGGACCTTAGGTGGTAGTATATTGCTGTCGATGCCAGCTTGACATGGATGAGTCGACAAACCATCGGGTTTGCCGCATCAGACTCCAGCCGGTTGTCATACTCGACACCCGCATCGATTCAGCTTGTGGCGTTGCTGCCCCTAGGAGAAGCCGTGCATAAACGCTTCCCTAGATGTAAGAGAGTCGACCGATAGTCTGATTACGAGTGAGATCTCTCGACTCGTCATGGTCGAACCGGATTGGGTTGTCACAATATAGCATCACGCTCATGTGCACGGTGACATCGCTGGCCGAAGCCTAAAAGGCGTGGGTGCACGCAGATGGTCATTCACCACTTCGTGAGTGTGGGCCGAGTTTGTCTTTGGGGGACCACTGCCTACCGAAGACTCAGTTGAATCAGAAAAAGTAAAGAGGCTCCTCGGGCGTAAGGTAAGAGTTATGTCACGTAGATGAAACACACGGACATGATTGTCACGCAGACTTAGAGCTGAGGATGTATTCGTGGGTGACTCGAGGCCTGATACCCCCTCGAAATCGCGATTGCGTTGGTCAGAGTTCATAAAGGTTTCAAAATGGATGACATTCCTAACACGGACTGCTGACAAATTCATCGATTGCCGCGATCGTGACCCTGGAGCAGGTTAGCGCCACACACCAAGTAAGGGTCAGGGTAGTATTATACGTCAGGCTGGAGTTATATACATGTGTTGCGACACCCCGAGCACGCTGGCCCTAGTCATGCGCAGGGGGATTAATCGCTCCTTAGCGGAATTCGCCACAAATAATAGTTATCATGAGTATACGAATGGCACCGTATAGAGGCATTGATGGGAGGGGCCATGTAGATCACCGTTTATTGACCGAGGGGCTGGGAGAGCTCCACCGTCCCGACCGACTGAGACACTTATGAGAAGGTGAGTTTGATACTGACAAATGCCTTTCTCACGCTCAGAGTCTAAGAGATATAAGCAGGTGCGACGTCGACCCTTAGGGTTCGAGGTTAGTGATCACGCTCTCGCGAATACTAAGAGAGAAATGGCTTAGGTCTTAAGCGAAGCTATCGCCGAGGTTTATTGTGTGCCTTTGAGATACTCGAGGATGGATAATCACATGGCATCAAGAAGGCATCGTCAGCAGTTAGGTGTCCACGAGGTGTTTCACGCCTCCATACCCGCATCCGCCATGCGGTGGACGTGCATGCATCGGCGCCACACTGATGACCTTCGATGGCGACCGTGGTGCATCAAGCCAGAAGCCGTGGATCAAAGCTCATGACGCAAGACCGCGAGGCTGGGCCGAGAGCTTAAGGCATCAGGAGTGGAGAGTCAACGCGAGTACCAGGACACGACGCGGCTACTATCCCTTCATATGGGACGGCGACGCGATTAATTTCTTTAAGACGAACACTTAGTCGACATTTATGGTAGAGTGCATGTTGCATGGGCACGTATTGATAAAGATCGTTTCAATTTCGATGAAATTCCTTTGCTGAGGGTAATGTAAGACCCAAATTCCACTTCTCGAATAAGGGCAAAATCGTAATTTCATTTACAAAATTGTAATTTCTGCTAAAAACTGTAATTACCCTTCAGATCTCGCATGACAAAACGGATTGTACTGCAATCGCTCGCGAAATCTAGTTAGCACGCAAAATTTCGTAATTTTCTGGAGATAGTCGAGCCGCACGCTTTACGGCGCATCGTCGTGAAAACGCTTTTCCGATGCGACGAAAGTCACATATAGCATGTACTCATGTACCATGAGTGGTATGAGTAGAGAAATGATGAAATTGGACGGCCGAGATAGTGCCGAATATCAAATCTGAGAAACGAGGGACGTAAGCGTCATTTTTGTAAATGAAATTACGATTTTGCCCTTATTCCGTAAATCGAATTTGGCCTACAAATGAATTCGCACTACTATAACATTTTATCTAGAAACCTCACCATTTAAGCCCACTATTTTATTTGTAAATTGTCGCTTAGATGGTAAATACAGTATGATCGTAAATAACCCAAAATTTTAACCATCAAAATAAATTATAACGCATTTTTGCATATGTATTCACAATAAGAATGATTGTACTACCATAAATAGTCAATGTACTACCATAATCCCTATCCTTAACACCACTCATTTAACCCACACAATTTTTTAATTGATGTTTGACAATATATAAAAAAAACCTAACAATTTTAGATACCGATCTATTGTTTGGCTCATTACATATTGCTAACCATTATTACATACTATTTTAGGTAAACAAGATGACAAACTATTACATGATCTTTGTTGGTCGGAAACACGGAGTTTGTGATTCTTGGCTTGAATGTCAACGAAGGGTTGTTATTATATAAAGATGGTCTAGGCAAAGCTTATACATCTAAAGACGAAGCAATGCGAGAATGGTTTCTATATCAACCACTAAGAAGAGACCTGATGGAACTGTTATATCTTCTTCACTTACTCCAAAAAATGGACATGAGAAGAAATAATATATGATAATTATGTCAAGAATGTTGCTGATATGTTTAATTGAATCTTATCATTAATGCTTTGTAATTGTAATTAACAAAGTGTTGTAAAACATTTACCAAACACCTACGTATTTTGTAGGAATTGTAAACATTATTTTGGTTGAATGAAATTGTTGTTTTATCTTTCATATTGTTGCTTGATATGGAATATACCCACTGATTGAGTATGAAAATAAAAAGGCCAGCCCACTACTGCCTCCTGCTAATAGCTTTAAAAGAAGATTTATGTTGAGACCCAGCCAACCGCCCCGCTCCCGGCACCGACCCAAAAAGTGGAGCCTGGGCCCATTCGCCCCTAAGGCCACTGTGACATGCACACCCCAAAAGAGCCTCACACTCGCCAAATCAAATCAAATCTCACTAATAAGGGAAGTAAGACACCTCAATAACCGCTCCCAATTCATCCCCTTATTAATCCGATAAACGATAAGGATCGTGAAAATCTCATCCAATGAGAGGAATCCTCACATCAAATCAGAAAATCTATAAATACCTGTGCCACTCCATCTGGGTGAAAGGTACGTATATTAGCCCTCTAAACAAATAGGATCTTCTCCATGTGAAAGAACTAACTTAGACGGAAGCCGCAACCGCAGCCCCCGATCATTTTTCTTCTTGTTTTTGTAGGAGACGAACGGATCAAATTTACGGCGCTCCAGCCGCCCAATGATCCCAACACGCTCCAACCTAGTTCCAACCTAGTTCCGGTTGAAAAAGGCATCATCACCCACATTATATTAGTATGTAATAAATAACATTAAAGATGTATCAAAAACTTGTTGAAATGTAATACTTCATTTGCATAAAAGTAGGTTACAAAGTGGGTGGGAAAAAAATGTATAGAAAATGGTAAAGCTAACCTTTGGTAAATGTTTACAATTTCATTCAACCAAAATAATGTTTACAATTGAAGTTTATAGTTCCTACAAAATACATAGGTATTTGGTAAATGTTTTACAACACTTTGCCAATTACAATTACAAACATTAATGCTATGAAGATTCCAATAATAAAACATATTAGCAACATTCTTGACATAATTTTCATGTATTACTTCTTCTCATGTCCATTTTTGGGAGTAAGTGAAGAGGATGTAACAGCTCCATCAAGTATCTTCTATCGTGGTTGATATAGAACCCATTCTTGCATTGCTTCGTCTTTAGATGCATAAGTTTTGTATATACCACCTTTATATAATAACACCCTTTGCTGACATTCAAGCCAAGAATCACAAACTCCGTGTTTTCGACCAACAAAGATCATGTAATAGTTTGTCATTTTGTTTACTTGAAATGGTATGTAATAATAGTTACTAATACGTAATAGGCCAAACAATAGATCGGTATCTAAAATTGTTAGGTCTTTTTTTTTGATATATTACCAAACATCAATTAAAAAAATTATTGTGGGATTAAATGGTGAGGTGTTAGGATATAGGGGTTATGGTAGTACATTGATTAATTATGGTAGTACAATCGCTATTTATGGTAGTACATATGCTAAAAATGTGTTAGAATTGATTTTAATGGTTAAATTTTGGGCTATTTCAATCATACTATGCATTTATAGTCCAAACAACAATTTACAAATAAATAGTGAACTTGAATGCTTAGGTTTGGGATAAACATATTACAGAATACATTCACTGGCTACATAAACAGACATTCACTATTATATAGCACATACCGAAATCTCACCAAATGAGATCAAAATGAAAAAAAAAATCAAAATGAGTAGATGACTTCAATCGAAACAATAAATAACAACATTAATCCTTTGATTCGCAAGGCCTAGAAGAACAACTCAAAGCATCTAACTTTTGATTCATAATACATGGAAGAACAACTCAAAAAAATCAAAGTGGGTTTTGGAAGAATTAAGATACTTATACGTAGTTAGGGTTTACAAAGATCATGGACAAATGGAAGTAGGATATTTAGGCCAATGGTTGCTTATTGACTGAGGGAATAGGATGCTTGGTCGGAAAACATAGTAACCAACGAATCCAGATCTTCACTACAGAGGAAGAGTAAGGGATGCAAGGAGAAGAGCCAAACAAATTTTTTTTTTTTATTTTTTTAATTCCAATTGCATTAATGAATGACATTTCTGCTTTCATATTTGCCGATGTATTTTTAAAGTGCATTCACAATTAATATTTTGAAGAGTAGCCTGAACCATGGAATTGTAATTTTTAGTGATAAATGTATAAATATTTTTGAATTAATTGCCTAATACATACTTTTACCTTGAATATTTTATAAGAATAAAAATCAAATGTAAGTCGGAGAGGCTGAGGGCATAAATGCCGGAGTGAACATTATTATAAATACCAATAAATTATACATAAATTCTTCAGTTTTATACAAATTTTTTTATCCAATTGTTAATATTATTAACTATAAATAAAAAGACCATTTAAATATAATAGTGCTTTCTAGAATATTCAGAATAAGGATCATATGGAAGTATAAGTTAATAATCATGTTCCAAGCATACCGTTGATTTTTTGTAATGTAAATTTTTAATTTTTTTTTTTTTTATATCTATAAACTTTGTATTAATTTCATAATATATTTAGTTCTTACAAGACTTAGACCTGACTTCTTTACGCTCATCTAATCCTTAATCATTGAAGTTTTCATTACTTGTATATTTTTTAAATTAAAAAATCTAGATATTTGATCTAAACATAAGAAAATAAAAAAAAAAACCCATGATAAATAAAAGCAAGTCGTTTATAAAATATGGTTGCCATTAAATATTTTGTAAGAAGAAAAATCAAATGGAGGTGGGGAGGTTGAGGACAAATAACAGCTGGCTCCTCAAAAGAGATGACAGGAGTATCTCAACAAACTATAAAAAAAGTGGAAGTTATTATACACATGTTAACAGTTAATGCATCCAACACACTACCAATATATATATGTATATGGATTTATATATATGGATATGGATTTATATTTATGGATTTTTGTATATGGACAAAGATTCCATATTCAAATTTATTCAATATGCATGTAAATAATACTTGAAATCCATTAAATTTATGCATGAATGCATGAAAATTTTGGCAGTTGATGAACAGGTGAAAGCTCTTTTTCTCTTGACAATGGGGTTGGTCACATTAATATATATACATATTTATGAGGCCAATGCATTGGTGTGTTAGTTGAGTTTAGTCCCAATCCAACTCTCAGGAGAGAATCTATTTCCCTCTTTTTTATTTTTATTTTTTTTTTATTTTAATTTTTAGTTTGAGATATCTTAAGTGGGTTTTGATTATTGGGTGGAAGGTTGTTGGAGGGATAGGAATTTGAAGGTGGGTTGTGCAACCATATTAACTATAATGAGTTTGTTCGTTGTAGAAATAAGCTTGATCCAAGGGTAAGTGTTCTAGTCTATCTTGGTGGTTAGCTCCATTATTTAATAATTTATTTTTGCAGGAATTATGTTTAGGTGCTATGAAGGATGGGAAAGAACAAAAATAAAAGGCAACTATCCCGAACATTTAAAACATGTGATGCCTCGAATTAAATAATTAGAACATGCAGTGGATCAATAATCACACCTCTTAAGACCGAAATGTCCCTCATTTGGGGGATGGGGGGCATTTATGTCTTAAGACATGGTTATCAAGTAAAATCGATAAACCGTTACCCAACCTATTTTGACACCAATTCGGGCCACAATAAAACAAGGCTGCTAAAGCATCCTACCAATTTCTATTCGCTACTGATCACCATCTAAATTTACGGCCATTTGCCAAACCTGTAATTAATTTTATAAATTTACTATTCTTCAAAAAAAAAAGTAACATATAATAATAATATATAAAATTATCAATTAAACAATATAATAATAAGAAACAAACTTAAATAAATAAATAATGCCACCATTATAATCAAAATACCAAACCAACTAATAATAATATCAAACAATAAAGCGACAACTAGTAACATAGCATGAAATAATTCCAAAATATCAAACGAACATAATATGCCTTTAATCTTTATCATCATCCTCATTATATCTAATAATAACACGTGCATTCCACATTACATGTATATCATCGGCGCGGGTCGAGTTATCATCATCTATTAATTAATTTATAACGTTAACAAATATAAATTTCATTTATGCTTTGGAATAAAAATATTTTTTCCAAAAACGCATCTAAATCGTGATCAATGAAATATCATATTTTTTTGAAAATCTATCTTGTTAAAATATATAATCATATTAGGAAAGAAATTAGTATATAATTTTTGTTAATTATTTTAAAAATAACATTATTTTGTTATTAACACTAGTTTAAGTAATAAAATTATTTAAAATATACTGATAATTTAATTATTATATTTAATTTAATTTATAAATGTCTGCATGAGCTGTACACAATATTAGATTGATTATGTAATTAATCCTAGAAATATTGTTAGTTGACCAATTCAGATATAAATATTAAACAATTTGTTTTCCTAATTTAGGACCTAATTCTTGTGGACATGCATCAGATCTATATATCACTTCGCTTAGAAAAAGTAAGAATACATCTCTTAAATCTTAAACTCTATTCTTTATTACATCGTGAGTTGCGCCGATTCCGTTAAGTCCTGAATAAACAATTGTATACGTATTTTTCCCTTGAAATTCATCACCCTCGTAAAGCTGCTGTGACTTTGATGGCTACCACTACAGGTGCATCAACTGAACTTATCCCAACACCAACACAAATAGATAGTTTACACCAAGACACCGCTTTTTCCAACCGAATTTGATCTCGATGAGACCACTTACTCATTATGGTCTCTAATCGCGAGATAGCAGATTACGCCAGAACAAAGCTGATATCTCACCGAGAAATGAAAAACTAGGAATATGGAGATCCCAATCTCGAGCATGGATCGAAAATCACGCAGTGAAAAAGTTGGCTCATTGACTCAATGAGTCTGTCGCTAATGCAGTGATTTATTCGCCTCTCCACCGCCAAGGAGATATGGGAGGTCGTATAAAAAACATTCTATGATGGATCGGACGAAACCTGTATTTTTGAGTTAAACCAGAGATATTTTTCTACCAAGCAAAATGGTCGATCATTATCAACATACTATAATGAACTTGTTGCTATTTTCTAGGAAATTGATCAAAGAACTAATTTCAGAAGGAAATCAATGAAGGGGTAATCCGCTTGCACTACACAAGAAGCTTCGAGTTCATATTTTTCAAGTGGGATTCTGACTGAAGTTTGATCAAAGTTTAGAGGAAATTCAGGAAAAGACCCAAAACTTGATTTAAGAGCACATATGCATATGTCGCAAAGAATATCAACAGAGATGTATAATGGAGCTATCATTCCAATTCTCTGAACTCTATTATGCCGGTTAACCAAACACGATAAGGATCGCTCGCTCTAGATCATCGCCTAATCGAAACAATCAATCATCCGGAAAGGCCAACAACTGTATGCACTCACCGTGGAGAAAAGGGTCATCGGTAAATGGGCCATGCTACGGTGATTATCGGGCTACCCGCAGCGGTGGGACTTCTCAAAGAAAACCCCGGTAAAGATTGTCGAAAGCTATGATGACATCAGTTTAAGAAAATCCCCCACCGCTACCGCAAATGCTTCGCCCATCCGTGTATTATTGATAAACATCCGTATTTTCTCGCAACTTCTAAGAATAATCCTGGATTATTGATACGTGCATCCGATCACATGACGTGGACCCGCCATTAAAATTTGTTCTTCCTTCTTCTCACTAGTTATTTCACCGCTTAATGGTAGCACTCTCCCCTATTACTATATGATCCAAGTATTCAGTCTAATACCCCACATTAGATAATGCCCTTGTTGTTCGCCTCTAAATACAACCTTTGTCCGTTAGCCAAATTACTCTCAACCTCAGAATCAAACGTAACTCGTCCCATTTTGTGTCTTTCAAGACATTCTAACTCCTAAGATTCTCGTTATGGTGTTAGACGGGCAAATTTTACTACTGAGTCGACAGAGAATGGGATCAAAATCGGCCAAAGTAAATCAAACTAGCAAGAAGATAAGGCTCAAGCAACTATATGGTTATGGCATCGTAGACAGACATTCTTTCTTTTATTTATCTTAAGAAATTGCAACCACAACATTTTTCAAGATCGAATGACAGTAATTTCATCAGGACATTCTGTGAACTCGGCTAAGAGCCACTATATTTTTATTCACCGAGTCTCACAAAGTTCAGAACTCCAAGTTATTCACTGATGTTTGGGGTCATGTAAAGGTTCCTTCTATATCTAGAGCTCAAGCATTTATATTACTTATTGATGAATGCACTATAATGACTTGGGTGTCCCTATTTATTAAAAAGAGTGATGTGTGTCTAGCATTCCAGAATTTTCACAAAATGACAAGCACCTTGTGACGCCCCAAAACCCGGTGTCCGTCACTCACCAACCCGGAATACTGTGGAATGTCAGTGACCCGACATTCTTCACGAAATCGCAGCCCTCACTGGAGTCACCCCAAATAAAACCTCGCATAAACCCGGTCCCAAATGCCCAATATAATACCTATGATTAAACGACCACTCGCTCATAAACCAATACTCATAACAATATATATATATCCTACTATCCAACCATAGTTCAAGAGTTCAAATTTACTTTATACAACATATATTAAAATTAAACAATTCTAATACATGTAAATACATCATAACCCAAAGCCACAATCCCGCTTTCTCTAAACCTCTCGTTCCTGGATGGCTCAGCCCCTCGCACGCCCCGTATTCAGAAATATCCTCGACGTGAGCGAGCTAATGCTCGCAGTGGAATCACCCTGAAATACTACTCCTCCACCCCGGGGTTCAAGATATGCAATGCTCCAAAATAAACACACATCTAAGCAAATGCATGATCCTACTTGAATGTCTAACTGATCATCTCGTACCCGAGTCCTCGCCGACTCCCTCACACTCGCCTAAGCCTCGTATGAGAATTATTATGTTTATTTGTTTATGGACAACCCTCCGATGTATATATATATCAATTGGGCCGTCTCCGACGATTGATATTATTTATGGACTACCCTCCGATGTATATCAATTGGGCCGCTCCTAATGATTGATATTTTTATATGACTACTCCTCCGACTATTTTTAGTTTTTGCATTAACCCTCCGAACCATTTTATCTAGACTCATCTCATGCACTCACTTCTACCGTCCTAGGTGTCCCAAAGGCATAATGCACATGCCAATTTCCATTATAAATTTATAACACAATCAAATATATAAACATGCATATATTCACATAAAAATTAAATCACACAATCATGTTATGTAATTTCTCATTTCATCACATCAAAATTAGCTCACGTGGGCTAATAATGATGTAAAACACGGTACCTTACTTGAATTACTCACCAAACACATTAATTCATAGAATTTATTTTAGAACACTATTCCTGAATAGAACCCCGCTACTATTCTCGAAAAATCACTAATCATAGATTCACTTTGTGAACCTGTTTCACCTACCATTCCCTACCATTCCAATCAATACACGATTTATCACATAATTTGTGAAATAAAACACCCAACAGCCTCAAGGTCACTACTGACATTTTCGATTCAATACCTGTCACCTGTCCCAAGTTTGGGACCGATCAACGGCTGCTCAAAGCCTCAAACCAATCCGAATACTGAAAACACTTAATAAAGTAACCCAAGTAGGAGAAACCCCCGTACCGGAGTTTGGAAGAAACTCCTAAATCCGGCAGCCCACGCTAGTTCTTCACGGTAGAGCAAATTTTCCTTCGTCCCAAGATTGTCGAACATTTTGATCAGCACAGATATTTTAGATATAGTTAGACGTTTCTCTCTAAAAATTGTCCAAGCTTAGCTTACCGCATCTCATCTCCTCCTAATTCACGCCAGCTTTTGCTTGATCGATAAGAACACTATTCTCTAATTCGCTTTTCCAACTTAAAACACCTATTAATGCCCTGCTTTGACATTCTAAGACTATCTCAAATTATCCATTTTCATCATTTCTCTACTCATGCCAATTATGGAACATGAGTACTGGCTATATAACTGGCCGATCGAAATCGCTTTACTCAAGACTAAACCATGACATCGAAAAATCAACCCAGAATTCGACCGCCTCTGAATTCAACGAATTGACGTGCTAGTTAGATTTCGTGGAGACGATTCCAATGGAGTAACCGCTTCATCATCCGAGATCTAGAGAATAAATTTTCGATTTTAACTAAAATTATACCTCAGAATCAAATTATTTATTTGCCATTTTTAAGAAATTGAAATTTCTCGGGTCTTACACACCTAGTATCAAAAGTAGATTCGTGTTTGGCAATCTAACAATGGTGGCTCGAGTTTATAGATGCCTCTGTAATTTTCGAAAGCAACCATGAATTCGGCCATCGACTTTATGCACCTATGCTCGCAACAAAAATGGATCACAGAGATAGAATAGACAACTTTTTGGAGGTAGTGCATGCCTCCTTCTGCATGAACTTGCCTTGATTTTATCAGTGAAGCTGTGAAATCTTGCTGCCTACCTCATCAACTTGTTAACCTCTCGAGTACAGACTTTCAAACCCCAATAAAATTGAAATCCTTACTTTCGCCTCCCCATAATCTTAACTAACTCAGCTTTGAGACAGATTCATATGTTCAATATCCCCAAAATCTAGGGAATAAACTTGATCCATGTGCAAAACGATGTGTTTTTGTTACACTTAATTTAAAAAGGATATAGGTGCAAGTGATCCACAAACCCGAAAGCTACATGACTCTAGATGCCTCTTTCCGAGAATTAAAGCCTTATTACTCCGAGGGAGTCTCTATAATTTCTCTTCAGGGGGAGAGCTCAAGTGAAGAGAATGGCGGAGGTGATGAGTTTATTGAGTTAGAAGAGGTGAATGAAGAGAATATTCAACAAGAGAGTGGCGGAGGTGATGAGTTTATCGAAATGGGAATATGTAATGAATGATTTTGGGCATGTGGTGCAGCCTCTTCAGGCCGTGATCACAAATCTACAAACCAGAGTAATCCACCAATTTCATACCTCAAAGTCATTCGATCTGCACCGTGCCATTAATCAAGAATCAACCTCAGAACGTTCCTCCTCAAGCAAGCTGAACTCCTGCGTGTTTGGAGAGTCTAATGAAACATATGTTCTAGGAAATACATCCACAAAGATTGGAATAGTCTCCAAAACAATATGAACCCGATCCTCGGCCAAGACCAACATCCACTAACAACTATGTGTCATCTCACAGTCAGATCGAATCGCATGCATGTACCGTTAATCAATTGTCCAGCGTCATTCTAGTAATGTAGGATGTATCGACTTATCCAAAATGGAGAAAGGCTAAGGAATCAAGAGAGATGGTGGAGGCTCTATAAAAGAATGCTAATTTGGGGAACTTGTTCCACCGCTAAAGGAATGAAGCCAATCGATGCGCTAAGTGTTCAAGGTGAAACTCAAAACCATGGGAAGACTGATAAGATATAAAGCCCAACTAGTCATGGCGGATATACGCAAAGGTATGGGATAGACTATCAAGATACTTTGCACTAGTGGCTAAGATCAATACACTTATTTATATCTATAGCAAAGAATCGAGACTGCCTTCGTGAACAATTTCCATGTTAAAAATGCTTTCAATGGAGATTTGGAAGAAGAGGGCTCATACGGAGCTACCACTTGAGTTAAAAATGGTTCTTCATGTAAAGGTGTGAAGTCTCAGAACGGTTGTCACAAATGGCTGAAAACAAATACCTAGAAAGATGGTTTGGAGATTCTCTAATTACAATGAAGGAGTTCTACTATAAGCAAAGTAACTCGCATCACACTTTGTTTATAAAACATAAAGAAGGAAAAGTAACAACTTTAATTGTATGTCATTATATGGTCTCGATAGAGATGACCTATGTGAAATGAGCTTTACAAGAGCATGAATACTAAATTTGAAATGAAGGATCTCAAAGTAACTTTAAATATTTTTGGGAATCGAGGCAGCAAGATCGAAACACTGAGTCTTGCTTTCACAACAAAAATATGTGTTAGATCTTTCTAATCCGAAACCGAACGCTTTGCCAGAAACCAAGAGAGACGCCTATGGAAATGAATCATAAGCTTGAATTCTCCCACCAAGCCCCAAGTAGGTCTTCTTATCACGATTAGTTGGAAGATTAATCTACTTATCACACACAAGGCGTATATAGCATATGCGGTAAAGGCCAAGGGCCATTCATGCATGCATCGAGCAAGAACATATAAAACAAAGCCTATAAAGATCTAAGATACTTAAAGAGGCCCAGAAAAGGTTTGTTGTTAATAAAAAATGGTATCTCTAACATTGAAGGATACACATATTCCTGATTGTGTGATCAAACACCCGAAGGTCTACATCCGCATTTTATTTCATGGAAGGTAATCTGGTCACTGAAAAGCATGTATGTAGTAGTGATTAAGTGTCAAGTCGAATTTCGAGGTATGGCCTGGTGGTGCATGCAAAATTATTATGTATAAGGAATTATACTATGGACTGGGATTGGAATATGCTTACACCTATGAATCCACTCGTGATAATAAGGCGTACCATCCAAATTGCACGAAAATCTTGTTCAACACATCACACTTACCATTGCCGGGTTGATCACATTTCTCACATGTATAACCTCAATGTGGTGATTATATAATTCATTATTCAATCCGGAGTCACAAATGGATACATTCACAGCTGCGCTTCAGGAAGGTGTTTCATGGTATAATTGGATAAAGTCAGGTTAATGATGCACATCTACACTAACTCGAGGAGAGTGTCCTAATGAGCCATACGCTAATATTAGATTGACATGCGTAATTAATCTAGAAATCTCGTTAGTTGACCAATTCAGATATAACATGTAAACAATCTATTTTCCTGACTAGATTTAATTTTTACGTAATCGTATCTATATATTGCCTCTGCTTAGATAAGGAACATAATCTCTTGAAATCTTTTGTAGAAACCTATTGTTTGACATAAACTAGTACCACTTCAATTCTTATAAAAAAAACATATATGATTAAATACATTTAAGGATAAATAAAAAAAATGAAATTGTAAATATTTAAAATAGGATTAATGAGATAAATAAAAATATACTAATATTAAACTCAGAATTTATTTAATTATAAATTTTCATATAAGATTTTAAATATTAACACGCATAAATTATATTAAAAAGATATATTTAGAAATTGAAAATAAAATAGTTAAAACAAAAGTTTAATATATTAACTATATTATAATAATACTATTTAAAACCCATATGCTACAAAGAGATAGTCAAATATCAAATTTTATAGATTTAATTTAAAAAATCTCAATTACTTAAAAAATTAAATAAAAATTGTTAAATGTGTATAACCCGAGCCAACTACATAGCCATAACAGCCAATTCACTCAAATTTATTCAAGTGCTTTAATTTTATAACCTAACCCCCTCAAAATTCGGTTAGTGGGTCGCCCATCTAAGCCACCTTATATTGTCGCTCTAGTTATCGTCTTAACGCATGTTTTGATTTTTTGGTTATTGAATATTTACCTATAAAGACATGATAAAGAGATATAAAAATAATGCATGTGTATATAAAAAAAAACCAAAAATAAAATAATATGAAATTATAAAAATTTATAACTATAATAAAGAAAAAATTCTATTCTTCCAAAATGCACCTTTGAATAATCAATGAATGCTTCAATATCCTTATTTACAAAAATAGTCATAAATACTAATTTTTGAGAATAGTTGTAAAATATTTTATGAAATAAAAATTTGTTTGAAAACTTTTTCTATTTTAAATATTATGTTAGATTCTTGGAAATTATTAAAGAAAAAATGTTAAGGAAAATAGTTTATTCACATTTAATCTCACAAACAAATCAAAATATAATTAAAATGAATTTTTTAGGTTATAGAAAGTCACTAAGAAAAAAAAGAGAGATGCTAAAATAGTATTTCCTTATTTGGTTTACTATATAAAGCTGAGTGCTAATAAAAATATAATTAAAATTTAAACATTGGTTACCTTTTTTTTTTTTTTTTAAAATTTTGTAAATATATTTGTAATACCCCAAAATATGGCATAACAGTTTTATAACATGTTTAAGGTGTAATATAAGTTAAATCATAATTTTCGGGAAATAAAACGAGAAACGGCAAAATTATTTCAAGAAGTAAAGGTAAATTAGTAATTTAACAATTCAGGACACAATGGTCATAACACTATAAGTTTATTTGCCAAAGTATAATAATGAGTTAAGTGAAAATGTAAATGAAAGAGAGATGAAGGACTTAAAAAAAAAAAAATTATATATATGGCACAAACCAAACAAGGCCTTAATGTTAATATGATAAAGACCAAAAGTGGTCTTGGAAGGGGTGTTCTTCATTTTTGGTAAAGAGACTGTGGAGAGACTAAGAGTAAAGAGGGGTTAATTTCATTCTTCCGTGCCTGGTGTGATCAAGAAGAAGAAACAAGAGGAAGGGAAGAAGAAAAAGAAAAGATTAAGGTGATCAAGACCAAACCTGGAAAAAATGGAGAGACTAACCCCTTTCTCTTCTTCTCTCACCGTTCCTCTCTTTCTCCAAAATTAAGAACACCCCTTCCAAGACCACTTTCGTCTTCTTATCCCTATTTAACATTAAGGCCTTGTTTGGCTCAAGGCGATTTTTTTCTCCATATATTATTATTATTTTTATTTTTTAAGTCCCTCATCTCTCTTTCATTTACATTTCCACTTAACTCATTATTATACTTTGGCATATAAACTTATAGTGTTATGACCATTATGTTCTGAATTGTTAAATTACTAATTTACTCTTACTTCTTGAAATAATTTTTCCGTTTCTCGTTTTATTTCCCGAAAATTATGATTTAACTTATATTACACTCTAAACATGTTATAAAACTGTTAGGACATATTTTGGAGTATTACAACTCATCCTCACTTAAAGCAAATTCCCATTCCTCAATTTTTTTTTACTCGTAGTGAAGAGCTATGGATATCGCGCTTCATAGCTGCTTCCTGCCCCAAGTAGCTTCTTTCCTGCTATGGTGTTGCCAAAGCACTTTCACTAACTGTACTTGCTTATTCCACAACTGTTTCACCTCTCGAGCTAATAGCGCTTCATCATACGACACCGCCAGACTGCACATTCAGACTAGTAAGATGTGCGACTCCATCGTAGCTAAGATTCGGCATCGACATTACGAAACACATTACAATTTGGCCAATTCTGAGGAGGCCAAACGATAAAGCCCACAAGACCAATTCATTCCAAACCTCATGGCCCTATGAAATTTTGGACTCAATTTTCCTTTACCAAACTCAGAATTTCACGACGATACTTTCAAGAAGACCTTGTCTCCCACTTCATATGCAATGTCTCTCTTCTAAATCGGGCATAAGATTTTTGTCGATCACTAGCCGCTTTTTAACCTTTTTTCAAATAACCTCGTATTTTCTCTTCCGTAGCTTTCACTACGCTCACCAATCACTTTACGCTTCATTTAACTCCCTCCACTATACAGAGCCCACATTTCCTACCATACAAAGCCCTCGTATGGTGCCATTCCAATGCTTGACTAAAATCTACGTTATAGGCAATTCCATCAATGGAATATACCTATCCCAACTTCCCGAAAATTCCATGACATAACTCAAGCATATCTTCAAGTATCAATCAACCTCTATGATCACCCATTTGTTTGTGGGATGGAATGGTCAGATCGAACTTCAACCTTAAAGGCCCAAAGTCACCAGAATTCTCCCGTAACTCGATGTAAACGCTTGATCTCTATTTGACACAATAGATAACGGTACACCATGCAATCGTATAATCTCCTCCACATATAACTCAACTAGTCGATCTATAAAATAGTCCATCCCGACCGGTATAAAATGGGTTGACTTTGTGAGCTTATCAACAATCACCTGCATGCAGTCATGCTCAAGTAGTGAGGGGGAAACCCGCCACAAAATCCATAGCACGTTATCCCACCTCCACGTGAGTCAAGGGATTTAACAAAACCCGTTGGCATCGGTGTTCAAATTTTTCGGACTTGTTGACACGTCAAACACTTAGATACATACTCAATCACATATCTTTTCATTCCTTTCCACCAATAAAACTGTTTCAAGTCCTGGTACAACTTATTACCTCTAGGATGCATGGTAAAGACCGTATTATGAGCCTCAAATAACAACTTTTTCTTTAGTTCTTTATCATCTAACACACATAATCTGTTCTGGAAATACATACTTCCAGCTTCTTTCATTGAAAACTCGCTCTCGTCACCATCTCTAACCATATGTAAATTTTTCTATAAATCTTCATCATTTTTCTGCGCATCTATAATCATTTGCTTTAAAACGGGTTGCACTTCTAGTTGAGCTAACATAACTCCATCATCTACTAGTCTTCAATCACCGCATCAGAAATGGCTATTACTGCTACCACTGCCTTCTTTCGGCTTTAAAGTATCGCTTACTACATTAGCCTTTCCGGGGTGGTAGTATATGATGTAGTCATAATCCTTGAATAACTTTAACCACCTCCCCGCCTCAAATTTAACTTTATAAGAAGATTTGAGACTTCATAGACGATGCAAATTACACTTTTCCCGTATAAGTAGTTCACACATTTTCTAAAGCAAACACTACCGCGAACTAACCCTAGTCACGAGGGATAATTTTCGTTCTTATGTGGTTTAAACTGGTCTCGACGCATAAGCCACCACTTTCCATTCAGATTAACATCGCATCCCAAAACCAATGTCCCAAGATCACTATAAGGTATACTCTTTTCCCTCGGGCAGTCGCATCAATTCTCGTGCTTCAACCAACATCTCTTTAAATGTTCAAAACTATTCCGACATTTGTCTCGTCTAATTTAAACTTTATTCCTTCATTATAACTCGTGAGCGGAGAAGCTATGACAGTAAGCCTATCACAAATCTTCTCTATAATAACTCACAAAGCCTAAGAAACTTCTCACCTCTAAGCATTTAGAGTGGTTTCCAACTACAAACGAATTCCCACCTTGTAGGTCAACTCTTATACCTCTCACACACAATACGGCCTAAGAAGGAAACTTCCTTTAACCAAAAATCATACTCACGAGCTTAACATATAACTTTCTTTTTCTCTTAGCCTCAGACTATTTTCAGATGTTGTTCATGTTCCTGTGCATCCTTAGAATACACCAGGATGTCATCAATAAAGACCACTACAACCGATCCACATGGCTCCGGTTCTATTCATTAAATCCATGAATGTCAGCTGTAGACATTAGTCAACCCAAAATGGCATTACCAAACTAATAATGGCTATATCTGTTCTAAATGCGGTCTTCGGCACATCTACTTCCTTTACTTCAACTGATAATCTCCGCATCGTAGGCCGATCTTCTCTAAAGACACCATTCCTTTCAACTCGATAAAAAGACCTCCGATTTCTACAATGTACTTGTTTTTCACTATCACCTTATTGATCTGCCGATAATCGATGCACATTCGTAGAGTGCCATCTTTCTTTTTCACAAATAAAACAGGTGCACCCCAAGACGAAACACTGGGTCGTACAAACCCTTTATCTAAAAGCTCTTGTAGTTGAATCTTTAATCTTCAACTCCGCCGAGCCATCTTCAGAAGGTGCCCTAGACACAGTGGGTCAGTTTCCCTGCACACCTCATGGATAAGTCCACCTCCCTCTCAAGGGGGAATACCCAAACTCTTCAGAATACATCCGAAATTCCTTTACTATCGGAATTTTTCCACATCAATCACTTCGAGTCAAGCATCAAGCTAAGAATGCCTCATATCCTTTCTTATAAATCTCCGCCGCACGGCCGTGCGATTGCTCGACACACGATCTAATGCTCGTATTATCACCCTCATACCGATAAGAGCATCTCAACACACGCCTTGTCCACAATCAATGATGGCTCTGGGTATTTAGTCAACCAATCCATTCCTAGAATCAAGTCAAACTTCTGAATATAAGTGTTATCAACCAATGAGAAACTCTCTTGCTTCAGATAACAATGGGGCAATTCTCAGATATCGCTATTCACACTAACGCCGTGCTCCCAACATCAAGGTTATGCATGTCATATGCTAATTTCTCCATCGCTGGTACTTCACAAATACATGCTCCATGCACACATAAGAATGAGTAGATTCAGATCAATCAATGCATGCATCTCAATATCATATAAAGAAAAATATGCTATTACCTCGTGATCCTATCCTCACGAGCCTTCATACCTTACGCCATGCCGGGCGCCGTAGGCACAGATCTATCCACCGCCCTCCGAACTATACCTGGCCCTCTTACGCCGAGATGGGCCACCACCTAATTTCACCAATCGCGAGCCGAAAGTGGTGCCGTAGATCTTCCTCCGCCACTTCCTTTGTCGATTTCTATTATCCCCGACTCGGGACATCGCTAATAAATGCTCAAGGCTTCCACACCGGAAACACCCTCCTGTCAATAGCCTGCAAACACCCGAATGCCGTCTATGACAATGAGTGCAATCCGAGATTTCTCCCTGTCCAACTGAAGCACCTCTACCTCGCATCTAGATATCACTGCATCTCCTTGTTCCCACTTTTTAAATTTAACCTCATCAATTTCTGCGCTTGAACACTCCCAGCTCTTTACCACTGGCTATGACTCCCGCCATGCTCGATCCATGGAATTCCTCTACTTCATGTCTTCTTACTGTGTCTATTGGAGCTTTAGGAGTGGTAAATCTATCCAACACCCAAGTCATGTCCTGCGATATTCTCAGCAAGGCTTCCGTGGGCTCATTAGGTACATTACTAAGGCTTGTGTCGATAACTATTGTTCCCTGGGTTAACACTCTGTGCTAGCCTTCAGGATGATTCATCTATACAAAAACACAAGGACATCCACTACCGAGGTCATCATATTTATTAACATATGCATGTTTATCTTATAATCTATCTAAGGTTTAAAACTTGTCTAGAAACGCCTTAAACCTGTGCTCGATAATTAACCAACCTCGTGACACCTCCCCCCCCCGACCCCGCTCACCCACGTGCGATGTGGGGTGAGGGTGTCAATGCTCATTTTACATGTACACTATAACTGCTCTATCTTCATACACTAATAAGCATGTATCTTGAGATATATTTTGTAGTGGCGGAATTTCAAAATATATTCAAGCTCCACAAATGGGAGTGTTCAACTTATACAAAAACTTTACATTTGTTTACAAACAACAAAAAGAATATTACATATACCAAAATAGACCAAAAAGTCTTCCAGTGGGCATCTAACTATGTGTTGACCTTGGCATCACGAGGGCTGTCCAACCTTCGCCTCTACTTCCGCATCTACACGGATGAAAACCGTAAGGCTTTGGCGTTTAGTGGGAATAAAATCGCGGATCGACCACTCAACACCCGATCATCACACTTCTATACACATGCATACACATCTAACATATCATATCATTTAAACACGCTTATACATATCTCATTTACTTTTCATATCATGCTTCATTTCTATCAACGCTCATATACATTTCATATGTCATATTCTTAAGCTATTTGTTTTATTTTCACGCCCTCGCATAAACCTTAAATGATAAAGGAAAACTAAAAAGGCCCGAAGGCGTTGTACCGAAATTATTGTTCGAAACCAGTCTATATGGTCTGAAAGGCTATGATTACCAGACGGCATAAACACCATCTATGCGGCTCGAAGGTGATGCTATCATTGCACGGCATAACGCACTGTCTATAAGCGCTCGAATGCTCGTAATGACCCAAACTATACCAACTGATCAAGATACGCTGCACTCGTTTCTTCCCCCGATAGTATGTCCATCTATCCCTCTACCATGTTCTAAGCAGAGGTTACAAATTCTAAGCAGGTTCTAACAAAATTCCAAGTCTATTATTATTATTTTATTGGTTTTATAATTTCAATAATTTCAACTAAATTTTGGTTAAAAATGAATTATATTTATATATTTGATTTAGTACACATTAAATAAGAATTTTTATAAATTCCAATCCTATTATTATTACTTTATCGGGTTTTATAATTTTTAATAATTTCAACTAAATTTGGTTAAAATGAATTATATTTATATATTTGATTTAGTACACATTAAATAAGAAAAAAAATTATGGCTCCCTCGAATTTTGAATTCATTCAGTAAAATCTATTTTTGAGCTTTTTTTTTCATTCCTGATTAACCTGAACTGCCAAGCCATAAGGAAAGGCTGATGTTTTGAATAGTTTGTACGGCTTTACAATCATTATTCTCCCCAGCCCGGCCCAATAAAAATTGGGCCGGACTCAGATGGGTCGGCCCAGGTTTTGACCAAAGTATTCAAATGGGCTTGGAAGGGTTTTTTTTTTGTAGACAATGGGTCAAAGAAAAGAAATCTCAAAGAAAAGAAAAGAAAGTTAAGAAAAGTAGTTTTCTGTTTGTTTGTTTAATAAAAATCTCAAAGAAAATTAATTAGAAGCTAGGTATTCTAGTGATTGATTACACATCATACCCTGTTTTGAAAGCAAGATAATATTAGCATGAGTCTACTGAAAAGCACTCTAAGGTGACGCTTATTACTTACCACGTCGAGTAAGTAAAAATTTTTTTAGCTTAATGCCAAATAAAAATAACAGTATTAACATTAAATCGTTTGTTTTTTAACATTAAAAATGAAGATCGTTAGCTCTCCTCTGTCAGTAAGAGTGATGTTTCATATTTTGGAAGATGATTTTTTCTAAATAGAAAAGCCAAATATTTTGGATTTTTCTGCATTATAATTTCTTTTTAGAAATTCCCAATATTAAGTTACAAAACAAAATTGGTTAATTACGGTGATTGGTCACTAAAGGGCTGACCTCGACGAACTCAAGAGACACATCCGAGGGATGTGTCTCCATGAAAGGATATCTTAGGTTCCTATAAATACAAGAACTTGAGACACCTTATAGACATACATGAAAAACGTAAGTTTTCTCCCTCTCGAAAAGAATCTCCTACTTTTGTAAATCATCTTAAACTAGAGAGAGAAACACCACACAAAAAAGTTAAATATCACGGCCGTTTGGAAGGAAAAAGACTTCATGCTTTTAGTAATAAATGTAGTCTAACATTTTAGACTACGCTTGATTTAACTACGCCTCAAAAAACGTGATCCAAACGTTTGGACTTTAACCACACTCAAGACTTTTACATATCTCACTAGACTACGGTTTAGGAAACGTAGTCTATATATAAAGACTACGTTTTTAGACGAGTTCACTAAAAAATTGTTGTAGTGAAAGGGTGTTCATACTGTGAAAACTTTGGACATATTTTGTTGCAGCCGATCCGATTCGCTAGCTACAGATATCACATTCTCGATCAACAAGTAAGTACTCTATTCTATTTTCCATCAGAAAATGCCGTACTGGCACAGAGCCAATAAAGGTGCTCTTTGTGCTTCGGGTGTTTGGTTTTTTATAAAAACCGAACCTTCAATGCTTTTTTTGGACCCTTTGATGACTGTGTTTTGGTAAAAATTTGGTATGGATGGAAAGATCTCGTTGAGAGCTTTCCAACGAGTAACTTTTTTTCGTAATTTTATGAGTTATGGTTGTTTTTCTATGATTTTTCAAAGCCTTGAAATGTGGATTTCGGTTTTTCTTGCCGATGATCTGCATGCATGCTGTTGGCTTGACCTACCACCCACCGACTCGGGCCGCGAGTGGATGCCGACATGTGGTCAGCTGACCGTTGATCAACAACATTGACTATTATTGACCAAACTTTGACTGATCCGTTTGACCTCGTTCGAAGTTCGTTTTAAATGAATTTTTTTAAACGTTAGTTTTTAAATTTCCTATTTGATGAGAATATTTTCAGATGAGTTTGTGGTCATTTGAAAATTTTAAAAAATAAGAATATACTTTTGTGCCTTATATGTTTAATATGATTGATGCTTATTTTCAAGAATGTAGTGAGGGAATAGAATGTTTAGCGCTTTGGAGCGACTATGTGCATATAGAAAAGATCCAACTCATTCATTGGCTAAACACATTTATATGATGTACAACAAATCGTGGGACATTTTAGGAGTGTGACCAAACAATTTATTAGATTATGAGTTGGCTCAGTAGAACAATAGATGTGGATAGTGCTCGATTATTTGCCTAATTCATGGGAACATGAAAGAAAGGTGCTTACAAGAAGGATAAACAATCTCAATTTTTATAATGATACTGTAAAGAAGGATGAAAATACGTACTTAATGATATATTCGTATTTTGATTTACTTTTGGATATCGATTTGAATAGTTTTTTACATAAATATCGATAGTTAAAAATTATTCAAAATTTTAAAATATATTTAAGCTTACATATCAAAATTATTTTGGCACCATATGAAATTATGATAATATCAACTAGATTTGAATTTTTTTTATATTCTTCATATATTAGTATGGCTTCTGGCTAAAATATATTAATCACATTTGGGCAGAAATAAAAATCATTTCTATATAATTTATACAAAAATATTTTATTTAAGAGTTAACTTGAAATTTGATAATTGTAAATAGTAACATAAAATATAGAATACAATATTTTTATATATATATATATATATATAGGGCAGCATATATGAGATATATATATATATATATATATATATATATATATATATATATATATATATATATATATATAATTATTATAAGTGATTAAAAATATTCATAAAATAATGAAGAGAATATATAAATTTTTTTCACTCATCATATTAAAGGCCCGCATAGCCTGGTGGAAGAGTGCTTAGAAGTGTAGGGTTCAGAAACCCCTTGAACTCAACATAAGGTAATTTTACGGTTTCATCGAGGGTCGACTCACATGGTGGGTAGACATTTATGGAAATATCCCGATTTTTTGGTAGAATGTCGATATTTCGCCGATAATTACAACAAAACTCCGAAATTTCCGTCGATCAACTATTGGTGGGATATATCGTGTCGCCTTGACCGACACATGATATATCCCCGATATATTGGTTGACATATCCGATATTTCAAACCCTAATTGTAAGTGAACTAATTAGAACTCGAGCGCGATATAAAGCAAGATAGGCTATCTAGCAAATGTCTCGGTGACATTGGATATATTATGAAATTTGTCGAGAGAATGTCTCGGGCCCACCTGCATAGATGAATGGAATTGGAAAAGACATTAAAACATATTTAGTACACTACTGATTAATCACTGTTTGTTAAGTTGAAATATGTATAGAATATTTATATGATGTAACACAAATATTCTTTTCACATGCAATGGAATACATATTTTTTTAGAAAATGTGCAAATATGCTATTATTTTGTTGGAATATTAGGTTGATGGTGTGGTAAATCTCACCTAATAAGTCGATTGGCGCATGTTTAAAATGATGTAATAATGTAACCTTATTAACAGTAGAATTGATTGATCAGATAAGAATACTTTGTTTCGATACTTGTGTTAAGTTATTATTGATTGGTTTAGAGATCGAGACATAGTTTATATTATAAATTGTGAATTATGCCGGACAGGTCTTTTTTAAATAGTTGAACAATTAAAATAGTTGTCACAAAAAGCATTATCGCTGACTTAAACTAGGGAGACAAACTGAATGATAAGAATTATGATGTATGACATCGTAAAATTCAGTATCTCCTAGAAGAACAAATATATATGTTGGAACCATCACACAACCAATGATTGAGCTTGAACATGAAAACACCGCCGCGATAAAGTAGATAGGGAAGCAACTGCCTATGCGCAAGGATATAGCTACTTTGCACAATCGATGTTTCAGTCGCATAAGAAATGACTTGATGTAACGTTTTGGGAAGCATCACTCAACACTAGTAGTCTGGGACGCTATCAAGGTTCAATATGGTGGGACTCGACCACGAGGCTGCGACAGTTGACACTCAACTTATGAAGATCCGGGTAAAGTGAAAAGATAGATTACCGTTACAATACAGGCTGCAAGACTGGGAATTTCTCTAGATATCGGATGACGACACATACCACACTATTAAGTTCGTCTTGTGAAATCTAGTTACATAGTAGAATTACGTTGAATTCCGAGGCAGTTGGAATTCCACGTATTTCGAGGCGAAGTGAACAAACGACATGACGACACATGACCCGAGGACACATGCCATGTGGCACCAAACAAGTGGACACTTGGCACATGGAAAGCCAAGTGTCACATTTTCTTCATGCATGAACTAAGTGGGGGAAAAGGTGGCATGAGGAACACATGGCATGATGATTGCCATGTGTCAAAGTGATTGAGAAAGGTGTTTTATACTTAGACCAAAATGAGTTTGTGGGGTAGAATGAGAGAAGGAAAAAGAAAGGAAAATGGGAGGAAAGGAGATCCAGCTTTTACTGGTCTCCAACATTCGAGCAACAAGACACTCGACGGGTCAGGTACTCTGGTTATTCTTTGTCTAAGGGCCATTCAATGGCCATAAGGTGTAGCCCTAACAGTGGGGCTGGTTCAAGAATAGTTGTGATCAAACCGTTGATGATTTACGCCGCTGGTCATTTATGCTTTTAACCGCAGCTTCGAACAGTTGTGTTTGCTTGAAAATATGAGATTTAAGCATGATGTGATGTGTCATTGTTGGGTATGGACTGATATGCTGAACTGTATGTGTTGTTTCTGGATCTGAACATGAAGATCCAGTTTGTGTGTCGTTGCTTGATTGAATGACATGTAGGTGGTGTGAAAATCATGTTGATGTATGTTTGCTTGATGTATTAATGGGTTATACCGGTCACGGATGTGAATCGTATACAAGAGATATAATTATCCATGAATTTTAAATGTTGCATGTAGCTCTCATTATGCATGTAATATGAAATGAAATGTAAATGGCATTTCTGCATTGTATGGCACGAGGACATCACAGAAACGGTGTGAGTGCATGATGATGAATTAACACCTGTGGTTTAATGTTAAATGGTGGGCTCACAGCGGGACATGTCCTGTGAGTCGCACGGTTTAAATTATGCTCCGTAGTGGGGTCAAGAAGGATACACCCTCGGCTTTAAAGCCTCGCATCCTGGTTAGACATATGCATCCAATGGTGAAAGCCCGCTTAAAGTGTCAAAGGCTCACACTACCGCGGTGAGACTCGGAAAGTCGTTACTCAATAAAGACACATGGCTTTTCAATACAATTTATCTGAGGTTGTCCAATGAGTTGAATTATAAAACAAAAATCTTTTTCTTTGGAATGAAGATTTTTCATACATGGCATATGCATGTGTGAGGGAGTCAGTGAGGGCTCGGGACATTGGCATGACATGTGAGCATTCATGTAGAAATGCCTATGTTGTTGCTCAATGTGTTTGCAAAGGCTTCTCGTGCACTCGCTTTATTACATGCACTTAGTGGAGAGTAGCCCTTGTAGGAGTAATTTATCTACTGTGCATTGCTCACCCCGGGTTTAGGAAAATATTTCAGTACCGGGAGGCACACCAAAGGATGAAACTCATTCAGACCTGAGCTATGTAAGAAGAAGGTGCTAGATTATGGCTTCACATGTTTTGTACTCGACAAGATATCCACCTCGCTTATGTTAGAGAAAAGAGTTGTGATGAAACTCATTTTGAATTGTTCAAAATAGTTGGGCAAGTTTGTTCCAAATTTTAAGTTGCCTTTATTATCTAGAGGTTACTGTATTAAATTTATAGTGTTTGGAAAAGAGTTGGAGGTGCAGGTAATGCTAGGAAGGCTATTGCATGTTTAGGCAGGTTTTAGGTTATGACAAGGGTTTTTGGTCACGATAGAGTTTTTCTGGTCCTGTGTCGCGACAAGGGTCCCCTGTGTCGTAACAGGGGTCCCCTGTGTCGCGACATGGCTCTTAGGCTTGATGTAGTTGCTAGGTCACGACATAGTTTTTCTATGTCACGATAGTGTTTTGCTTCTCTATCGTGACAATATAAATGATAGAGTTTACTCGTCAGCGACTCAGATGTATCACAACAAGAATCAAAGCGTAACCTTGTGTTGCAATAGGTTTGGCCTTGGGCAAGGATTTCATGTTGCGATAGAGAATTTTTATGTCGCGATAGAGTTTCTTGGAGTGGTGTCGCGACAGAGTATTTTATGTCGCGACAGAGTTTGGTCAAGACCAAGGGTTTTCTTATCGAAAAAGAATATTTTTATGTCGCAATAGTGTTGCCTGAAATTGCGTCGCGACAGAGTATACCTTACGTTGTGACAAAGAGTTCTAGGACATGAGGTCTTCCATGTTGCGACATAGTTTTTTCGTGTCACACAAGTACCTGAGTTGCGCGCAACAAGGCTGATGAACGCACAATAGAAACACTCGTGATGTGAGGTATTGGCGTCGCGACGACTTCGTATAATGATAAAAAAGGACTCCTGGGCTATAAAGCCATGTTTGATGATTGCAGAAGCAATCCAACCACACAATGAGGCAGCACTTGACTATCATGTCTAACATGATAAGTGAGCTAAGGTGTTTTGGCCATGAGTTAACTAACGAGTAGTAGGTCCAAGTTGTGATTCACTCTTTTCTAAGTTCCTAGGAGCAGCTGCACATAAACCTTACTCACAATGACGACATCAAGACTTTTGATGATGTTGCACGACATTGCTTTAGGAGGATCGCCTTCTTGCAGATAAGCCTTATGGAGAGGCTTATACGATTGAGTTCAATAAAATTAGAGCCTCCGGCTTAGGATGGAAGAAATGGAAGGGTAAGGTAATAAAGCAGAGGAAGGGAGGCGATAAAGTCAACTTCAGCAAAACAAATGCAAGCGTAGAAGACGTGCAAGCAACAAATGCAAGAACATGAATTGCTTCAATTATGGGAAGCCTTGTCACTTTTCTTGTGATTGCATCGTGTCACGTCCCTACCTTCAGCCTGGCGTATGGATGGGGCACACTGACCTGAACCCCTTTATCCGCCGGACATCAGGGCCTATTTCAATAAACAAATCCTAATGAAATAAAAATTCTAATACCACCACCGTAGTGGTGGTTTTGTCATCTCATACATATTCCTTTGTGTCCCATTTACTACATAAATAACTTTCTAATTATTACAAACTATTACATATCTATATTACAAAATAAAGACAAACCTACATCGTGGACTTCACCGTTGTGTTGGTTTCGTCGATGCTTTTTTAACGCCACCTGGGATGTCCCTTCTGCACTCACATTAATGAAACACCCATGCTGTTTATAAACAGAACGAAATGTATACGCACTAATCAAGTGGTCCACATTTATAGAATACATATATCATAAGGCATATGTAAGAGTTTACGTATACATAATTCTATAACAGAGTTTTCATATACATAATTCTTGTAACGGAACTTTCATATCTCCCGTAGGAGTTCAGAACAGATATCATATACAAGGAGTACCCGAGGGTACAATACAGAATAGAACATACTGATTTCTTATGCTTACTTCTTATTCATCATTCAGATTCTTATCATTTAATTTCATGTATCTTATTATTCGGATATACAACATATAAGTATGCTCGCACAGACCTGAATCAATGAATGAGAGGAACACAAGACGATAGTACCAAGGTACGGGTACAAGATCAAATAAACGTTCGCCCACGAATGTAAGTGTCAGAAGACTAGCGTGAGTGCCGGCACCGATCGTAAAATAAATACCTATTCATTCATTATTCGGTCTTAAGTAGGCATATGATTATGTGTTTCAAGACTTGTTATATCATTCTTAATCTCATTAGAAAATGGGCAAGGAACAATGTTTGCCTAACGACTGGATCGCTTCGCTGAGGCGGCGAGGTACATAACATTTTTCATAATTTTTATAATTACAATAACTCCTTTCATCTACTTATTAGGATCCATTAATCAAAATGGATAATTGCTAGAATTAACGAAAGAGAAAAAGAACCAAAATGTAACTTACTGGTACGCTAGCGGCAATGCTACGCCTAGCGAAGAGTGTTCCCATCTAGGCAGAGAGGTCGCTCTTAGGCGACATGCTACACCCCAAAGGAGATGCCACGCCTAGGCACTGTAAAGGGTAGAATTTCTGGGAACGGGTCTGCCTAGGTGAAGGGGCCTCCGCCTAGGCGGAGTTCTATGCCTAGGCATAGACTCATACGCCTAGGCCTAGGGTGTTGAGCAGAACATAAATGATCAGTTTTTGGCCATTTTCAAGTGAATTCTTTCAACAAAAACACACCCTTTTTGAAACAAAACCACAAATCTAACTTAAACCAACTAATAACACTTCTAAACATCAATTCCATACCATTCCATACACTTTCTCCATACTAATAATCCATACATAATCCAAACATATGTAGATTCCATATAATTTCCATACCTTTGCTTTTCTTGCACTTCTCTTCTTCTTTTCTTCATTTTTCTTCTTCTTCTCTTTCTCTTATCTTCTCTTCTCCTTTTCTCTCAAACGGTTTGCCCTAACCAAAAGCCAAAAATGAGATATTTCTTAAGGCCTTGTTTGGTCTAATACCCATTTGGGTCAAATGTCCACTTTTGCTATTCGCCTTCCAACTCCCTTCTATTTGCAAATCAATTTATTCATATTTCCACTTTAGCCTATAATCTTCTTATCATATGACCTTAATCCTAAATCGGTAAATTACTAATTTACTCCTCGACCCTTAGATTAATCCCTCGATTTTTTCTATTTTATTTTTAGCATTATTTTATTCTGGAAAATATACATTTACTTTTATTATACTCAAAGCATGTTATAAAACTGTCAGGGTATAATTTTGGGGTGTTACACACTGAGTCAAAGGTATTGTATGACCAAACTTGCTAATCTAATGCATATGTTTGTAGTTACTTGATGTTAGCCGAGATCACCGTCTTTACTGGATCAGATTCACGAATCCAACCACATAACGAGGGACCAACGATTGCGTGGATTTCGTTGAATCTAAAAGGCAGGAACACTACATGTGAAATAATACTTTAGCAGACGTGCTTAGAAGTGGCACCTACAAATTGGTGATGCGGAAGGGCCGCACTCTTTATCTCCATGATGTGCCTTATGCACCGAAAGTTCACAAAATCTTGTTTCTATTGTTGTTTTGTTACAACTTGGCTTTAAAATAGTATTTGAAAAAGATTGTGTGAATGTATTGTTGTGCAATATTTGTTATGGGTCTAGTTTGAGGTGTTACGGATTTATCAGATTAGATTCTATCTCCAATTAATACAAATAAATCCACTTTTGTTCCTAGTAGTTCCAGTAATGATTCATTAGTTCATGATGTTAAATGTCATGCTAGATTAGGACACATTTGGCAAGATCAGCTAAAGAGATTAGGACACATTGGGCAAGATCGACTAAAAAGATTAGCTAAGGATGGTATTTTAGGGCCTATTGAGAAAATATATTTGCTTGGCAGGAAAAGCAACTAGATTACCATTTGGCAAGGCTAAGAAAGACACTCTTCCTTTACAACTTATTCATTTTGACATATGTGGCCCAATGAATGTAAGAGCATGACATGGTGCTCACTATTTCTTCACTTTTATAGATGATTTCACCAGATATGATCACCTTTATTTGATCTCCCATAAATCTGAAGCATTGGAATGCTTCAAAAGATATAGCAGATTGGTTGAGAATCAATTGAATGTAAATATTAAAAAGCTATAGGTCGATTGAGGGCGTGAATATCTATTTGATTTATGTAAAAACTAGTGTGATGATAAGGGTATAGCTAGACAACTAACTATTCCTTCTACTTCACAACAGAATGGCGTAGCAGAAAGAAGAAATAAACCTTAATGGACATGGTTAGGTCAATGATGGCACAAGCTAATTTACCCATTTCCTTTTGAGGAGATGCACTATTGTCTGCAACCTACATTATTAATTGTGTTCCATCTAAGTCTGTTCTTCCACTCCATATGAGCTATGGAAAGGAGAAACACCTGATTTAAGTATTATGCGCCCATAAGGATGTACATATTATATTCATAATACTTCTGCGAATATAAACTGGTCCTGGGGGAAGAAATGTATCTTCATAAGATACTCAGAGTTCTCCAAAGGATATGTATTTTTAGGAGAAGATATGACTAGAAGAGTAACATAAATTAAGTCATGTGAGATCATTTTCTTAGAAGAGGACTTTCCTAAAAGAGGTGAGATAAATGGGGATTTTCGGCTATATGAAATGGAAGATCCCGGGGCAAGTAGGAGTGCAAGATAGATTGATTCAGCTCCCACATAGCAAGATGGTATGGGATATCATACACCTCCTGAAGTTAGTGGGAGTGAAAGGTTGTTAGTTTTTGATCCTATGGAACATGATCATGTCCAATCTCAACATTGACGTAGTAATCGTGAGAAAGTTCCTTGTTGTTGATTTGAGATTGAGGGGGAAGCTTCATGATTTCCCATGATGAAGAAGAGCCAAAAACCATTCAAGAAGCTCTTTATGTCCCTACATCTAAGGAATGGATTAAAGCAATGTAAAAGGAAATGAAATTCACGAAATTCCAATTGTGACTCGGGTTGATATACCGATAGGTTGTAAGACCATTGGGAACAAGTGGGTTCTCAATATTAAACGAAGGAGCAGGGAGATCGGATGATATAAAGCTCCGACAGTATCTAAGGGTTGCAAGCAACAAGAGGGAGTTGCCTATGAAGAGACATTCTCGCATGTGGTCAGGTTTGCGTCAATTCGCCTCATTCTAGTTATTGTAGCATGGATGAATCTAGAATTATACCAAATGGATGTTAAAATTGCTTTTCTCAATGGAGAACTAGATGAAGAAATCTATATGAATCAACCTTTAGGCTTCGATCTTAAAGGACAAGAGTGCAAAGTTTGCAAACTCAAAAGATATATTTATGGTCTTAAACAAGCATCAAGACAATGGAACCTCAAATTTCATCAAGCCAAGGATGGTTTTGTTTACGATGATGGAGGAAGACCATTGCGTGTATATTAAATGTTCAAATATTGGTTTTATAATTTTGTCCTTATATGTCGATTACATATTGATAGTTAGAAATGATAAGAAGTTAGTAGATGTTACCAAGAAATGTTTATCATCGAACTTCGAAATGAAAGACATGGGTGATGCTAGCTGGCGTGCTCGTGTTAAGATTTTAGGATCGCTTCCGACTCGGGTTTATCCAAGGAGACTTACATTAAGAAAATATTAGAAGGCTACTATATACATGATCGGCAAGCCCATGGATACCTCTCGTCAAAAGAATTCAGCCTTAGTCTCATATGCGTCCTAAGATGCCTAATGAGAAAGAACAAATGTCTAAAGTACCTTACTCCAGCGCTATTGGTAGTTTGATGTATGCAATGATCTGCACTTGTCTAAATATATGCTACGCCGTTGAGCTTGTAAGCAGATTTCAATCTAATCCAGGTCCAAAGCAATGGATAATAGTATCAAGATATCTGAAGGGAACATCAGATCATATTCTATGCTACCAAGGGAAGGATTTGCGCTTAGCTAGATATACAAATTCTAATTAGGGAGGCGATCTTGATTAGCGCAAATCGACTTCTGGATATGAATTCTTGCTAAATGATTGTGCAATTTCATGGAGTAGCAAGAAGCGATCTTGTATAGCTTTATCTACCATGGAGGCTGAATATGTAGCATGTTCCTCGGCTATACAGGAAACAGTTTGGTTATGAAGATTTTAGCAGAACTTAGAAATCGTCAAAACAACATCTAAACTTGTGATGATTTATTGTGATAGTATGATTACAAGTACTATGCTAAGGATCCGGTTATCAAGAAAAGACCAAACATACCCATATCAAATATCATTGTGTCAGAGATATGATCACACAAAATGAAATGGTTTTGAGACACATTCCTATGAGTAAAATGGTAGCAAATCCATTTACCAAACCAATAGCGAGGGATGCATTTGTTAGACATGCAAAATCCCCGAGCTTATGTAGGATATGATTAATTTGTACATGTTGACAGATCACTTGTATTTTTGCTTGCAATAAATGAGAAGCATTTCACATGGTTTGCTTGTTTTAGAGTTTTTATTGCGAATATGTTGGAAATGCTATTACACACCAATAAGCACGCCGATAGACTTGATTGACTCCTCTCAAATAAGAAATAAATTATTTTTCCGATTTATATAAATATTTTATTTGTTAAAATATTCATAAATACAGAAATATGATAAAAAAACTTGCACTTGTAATTAATAGTACATTCATAAGTTGGTGGAGGAGAGCTAGTTATCCCAGGGTTCAAAACCCCGCATAAAACAAATTTCAAAATTTTTAAGTGGGATTGAAATTAAGGTCGACAAATCAGGAAATCGGCAAATATTGCTGAAAATGGCTGAAAAAAAAAACATTGACTGACTATTGGTGGAGGATATATTATCTACTTCCACCAATAACCGAAATATTGATCGATATTTCCGATTTTTTGTTCCTTGATTACGATCAAATCAATTTATACTATCGAAGTTCGCCACGTTTTGCCCCATTATTGGCTCCTGGTCCATCATGGTAGTGGGGTTCATGGGCATGAAGGGCTTCATGGAAGTGGAGTTCATGGTAGTTCTTGTGTTAATTGAGCTCAGATTCGAATTGGGTTCGTCTATCCAAGAAAGACCGAGTCTTCAAAATTTTGCATGCTTTGATCGATCTTTGGTCCCTCGGCCGAGGAATGACATGTCCGGAGGTGATACAAGTGGTCGGGTTATACTCTTGTGCCTTCCTCAAATACCCGATATAGATGCAAGGCTGAACTCACACCGTACCAAGCCTCCTTGTGTCGGGCTTTCATTCCGTGACTCTCCCGTTGTCAGCCTCCTCCTTCCTACGACGTATATGGGATTAGATTTCCACTCCATAAAATTTAATCCGAGTATATTAATCTAGGATTTAAGTGTTTGTCTTTGTATTTAACAATGTCATCTGTCATTTTCATCTTCATCATTATCATCTATCTTAAGTCTTAACAATCCATTCATTCTCAGGTGACTAAATCTTAAGTCTCAGGAACTTGTCCACCAACTTCCTTTGGGACTAGACAAAATAGTAGAATAGCTGCACTTCTTCATTTTCACCCACACCCACATATCTGCACACAAAAATAGTTGGTTCTAAGACCTTTTTATGGGAAAAAATCTTCCCAAAAAAAAAAAGGAAAAAAAAAAGCAAGCATGATATGATTTAATTAAAGACCCTTCTGAAAACAAACTTCTCGGAAATCTAACCCTTCACCAATTTTTGAAAGGGTAAAGATGCGAAAAACCATCCTCGTATTTTATCAAATATCTCACTTATATCTCAAACTTTTTCTCGATCTAAATAGGCCCCAAATGTTTACCCATGTAGCTTATTTAAACCCCACTAGTCACAGAACCGTTTGTTACAATGATTGTTAAATGAGACAAGTGATAGTTAAACCACCTAATTTGGTAAAAAACGAGAGGTTTTTTGCACCTTACCCATTTCGGAATCATTTAGACAAAATACACTAACTGTTTTCTTATGATATATATATATATATATATATATATATATATATATATATATATATATATATATATATATATATATATATATGAAATGATGACATTCATTTTTATCAAAAACATGTTAGTTTTCAAGAAAAAGCACGAAGGAGGTCAGATTTAAAAATATTTGGTTAAAACCCCACAAATAGTTCAAATAGTTCTTTTAATCATCAAATAACCCAGTCCAGTCCAGTCGAAAGAAGCTGAATATATATATGACTTGAGATTTCCTTTTTCTTTTTTTATTTTTTTATTTTGTCTGAACTTAAAATTTTGAAATACTTTGATGGTGTTTGAACTATATGGTTCAAATTATCAGCCGAGACTGGTATGACTCGGCCTAGTCGCCTCTGTGCCTTGTTCTTCTAGTCCAATATGTAGCAAGTATCCGATACCAAGAAATTATTTCAAATAAAAAGATCCAAGGAAAATAAAAGGGGATACCAAGAAATTGTTAAAGTAGTTCGGTACTCCATGCTTATTTTGTGGGGTTATTGTTTGATTAATTTATTAATTATGAACTAAACATAATTATGTCATAATTTTAATTATGTAATCATGCATGTTTAACTAAGGCCATTTCATGGATGATTTAATTTAATTTGTTACGCATTGGCTCAATCTTCTTTGCTTTATCACTAGACGACAAAAACCCACCTTGGCGCCTCTCGTTTCTCTTCTCTCTCTATATATAAAAGAATGTAACACGTGGAGTTTAAAGAGCAGCTATCAATCCTAACTTTCTTGAACATGTCCCTTGTAGATTTTCAAGACTTATGGCCACCAATAATTTTGGATTCACAGCAATTATATTTTCTACACATTACAAATTGATATACTTATTTGTTTCATAAAGTTATTATTTTGTAATGTATTTATTGAATTTTTTAATTATTGATAAATTGTTTTTTGGATCAATAAATGCTTTCGTTTTTACAAATAATCTAGTAATTGGTATTAGAGCTTATTTAATTGACAATGAAATTGTCAAATTTGTTTTTCTATATTTTTTTTGTGTTTTATATTCGTTTTTATTGCCGGTTTTGAAACTATGATAATTGATTCGTATTTGATTTTTCAAAAACATGGCACCCATCACGGGAACAAAAAAAAAAAAGGTGTTTTTTATTCGTTTATTCCATTAACATGAATGAGAATCACGATTCATTGAGAGACCAAAAAGGGATATATTTTTTATTTGTTTATTTTATTGACAAGAATTGCAATTTAAAAAAAATTGTTAGTTTAATCATGGAATTTTTTTTTATTGACGTGAATGATAGTCACAAGAACAAAGTAAATGGTTGGAGATTTCAATGCCAGCCATGAAAATTGGATTAATGGGTTTTAGAAATCCTTTTTTTATTATTTGTTAATTACATTGTCATCAAAGGAAGATGAGTTTTCTTGTGGGTTTTCTTGGAAAATTAAATGATGACATATTTATTTTTAATAATTATTCATTTGTTCCATTGATTGATGAGAGGCTTCAGAAAGTAATATAATGAATGATTCTCCAATTCTTTTTATTATTTTCATGCTTTTGGTTTTCATGAGGGTATTTTTTAAGCCAAATTTTATGTTTTTGTCCCCACTTAGTTTTCTATCCCATCACATTAAATTTGGTTATGCAACAAAATGTAGAATTTTTGGAATCAATTTTGCAATCTTTTTCACTAGTTTTTTACATATTGCTTTAGCAATTTATGTTAGTGCTATTTGTGATTATTTATAGCATCATATTGCGACAAGATTGAATGCTTAAAATTTAGGTAAAATTGAGAACATTAACGCTAGCGAACTTGCTTTCTCGTGGAGCTCCAAGGCATGTTAGATATTTTTGGAATTGATGCTGCAATCGTAATTTTTCTCGTCTTATGCATCAATTTTGCTAAGATCCATACGAATAGTGAACTTGTCTTCTCAATAACTTTATTATTTAGTATGATGCTTAATTTGATGAACATATTTTACTAAGTATCATGAACCCCACAATTTTACTACCTTGTCGGCGAGAAATTGACGCATTTGGTTATGACGGCTAGTGAATTACTCTTACATGCGTATGAATATTTTCTTATTTGATAGGCTCTATCATTTGGTGACCACTTTCGTGGGTCATTTGGTAACTGCGACGGGCAATTTGTCAGTTTGTTTTACATGTATTTTTGACATTGCCTCGTTTATTTTTCAACTTTCAGCTTTTCTCGCCTTCCATCACGAAACTCAAAGGGACTAATTATAACCAATGGGTCGAATCTCTAATGATGAATTTGACAATTATGAAACTGAACTTGTCATTGAAAGTTAAAGCTCATTTAAAACCCATTGTTGAGAGTTTTATAAATGAGAAAAAGTTCTATGAGGACTGGAAGTATTCCAATAGTTGTTGTTTGATGATCATGGAGAATCATATAGAAGACTCTATTTATGAAGCATTCCCAAGATCAAGAATGCAAAAGAGTTCTTGGATGCTATTAGTAAGAAATATACAAAGTTTTCAAAGAATGAGAAAAATGAGCTATCTGATAATTGTTGTTTTAAATCTAATATCATCGATGTGCCATTTGACACTTGGTGGTTAGATAGTGGTGCTACCATTCACGCTTGCAATTTTGGCGTAAGTGAAGATAGCAGAGGTCCAACTGGGGCTTCTGACCAAGACGTACATGGAAAGATGACACAAGAGTCAAAGGATTTTTCGAAGTTGTTAGATTGCACCTTAGTATAGAAAATAATTTGGAATTTTAGAATGTGGCGTACATACCCTTGATCATGAGAAATTTGATATCAGTACCTATTTAAGAAAGACTTGGATATAGTTTTATTTTTGGATTTAAATTGTATCGAGATTCTTTATTGATTGACAATAAAATACTTTGTGGGAGTCTTTATAGATTAGAGTTGCCTTCTTTGCCTTCTGTTTCTACTACCCTTACTGTTAATACTATTAGTAGCAACAAACGTTTGAGATTGAATGAAAAATCTTATATTCTTTGGCATAAGCTTTTGGGTCATATTTCTAAATAGGGAATGGAGAGATTAATTAAGGATGAGATTATTCCGGATCTTGATTTCTTAGATTTTGGCACATGTGTAGATTGCATCAAGGGTAAATTGACTGCTAAGATTAAGAATGCCATACGACGTGCATGCACCGAGTTGTTTTAGTTATTCATAATGATATTTAGGTTATCTGACTATCCCAAGTATAGTGGCTACAAATATTTCTGATCTCACTATCACGATTATTCTGGGCATGGCCTTTGTCGAGTTCATTCGTGAGAAGTCTGACTCTTTAGAGGCCTTCAAAGCTTTCAAAGCTAAAGTTGAGCTTTAACAAGGGAAGAAGATCAAAGGGTTCATTCTAACAAAGGTGGTGATTATTATGGTAGATATGTTGAGATAGGACCCAACCTTGGACCATTTGCAAAGTACCTTTAGGAATGTGGCATTGATGCTCAATATATAATGACCGGTACTCCTCAACATAATGGGATTGCGAAGAGGAGGAATCAGACGCTTTTTGATATGATGTGATGTATGCTTTATTATTTCTCACTACCTAAGCTCTTGTGAGGTGAAGCTTTGAAAAATGCAGCTTATATTTTGAATCAAGTGCCTAGTAAGTCTTTTCCTAAGACTGCATATGAGCTATGGTCTCAGAAGAAGTCTAGTCTTTGTCACTTCCACATTTGGAACTACAAAGCAGAAGTGAGACCGTACAACCCGCAATTGAAGAAGCTTAATCCAAAGACCAAAAGTGCGTACTTTATTGGTTCTTGTGTGGGATCAAGAGGCTTCAGGTTTTATTGTCTGTCGCACACCACCAAAGTGATTGAGTAACATTGAGCTATCTATTTTGAAGATGATGCCTGGTACAGAGAAATTTGCGGTTCAAAGAACACCACTTTATTCCCATGCTTATCGCTTCACTTCAATCATCGACCTGGTCATGAGCCAACACTCCAGCCGCTCCGACATGCAACTAATCGGCGGGCAATCTTAGAAGCCCTAGATGTAGTCAAGTGGATATAAATTTCTCTCGAGGGGAGGTTAGAGAGTGGCGTAGGGCTCGCACTCAGATGAATACATTGTCTACTCAGAGTACGAGTATGATGCGGTGATGTATCACATCCGACTACCTGCTGTGCAAAGCCAATGTTAATCCCTCAACCAACTCTAGATTGACAACTAAAAGATAAGATGACTTCCATGTCACATAATAAAGTCTGAAGCTTGGTAGAGTTTCTAAATGGCTGCGTAATCTATCAAGTGGCAACGAGTGTCTCGCGACCAAGCTACGCCAAGGGAAAAAGTGGTAGATACAAAAAGATTAGCGACCAAGGGGTTACAAATAACGAGAAGGTATTGATTTATGAAACCTTCTTCATGTCCACTAAAGACTTTCACTCACATATGGCTGGTAATAACATTATTTTGACTCTGAGTCATACCAACAGACAGATTAACTGAATGGATTTGCAGATACATATAGTCACGATCATTTGAGGTTTTGCAGAATACACAGTGTAACTCGAACCTCGCATATTCCAAAAACGTGCCCATGTCGGCGGGTATCTCAGTCGATGAAGTTGTCACCATCAATGGTTTTTGGCTTATAATATCGCCGATCAACGCGATATATACGGGTTAAGCCTCTGGGAGCAAAATACATATTCCCCGGGTTTTATATGTTGATTATATTTCATCAGAATAATGATACTGATTGATCGGCTGAGACAAATCACTATTGTTAAGCCATTTTCACACGTAAGGATCTTTGGGAAGCATGTCATGTTCCTGGCATATAGATACTTCACGATGTAATCTAGTGACATTATGCGAGACTTTCTTCATTGACGCAGTATCAATCTGATTCTTAAAACGCTCAATATGCAATCATTTTCCCTATACGCCAATTGTGGGTGATAGATTTTCTCCAAAGCGCTAACGTGCTCTTAATGATATCGAGAGATAAGATAAAAGCGTCCCTTATCTTTAGTGACGGGCAACTTGATGTATACTCAAGTATGCACACGCCCTGATATTGCTTTTGTTGTTGGCGTGTTAGGTAGGTATTTGAGTGATCTTGGTCAAAACCAATGGTGTTTCGCTAAGGGTTTCAGATATTCTCGTATGACTCGCGATCTCACGCGTTAAAAATATCGCACTAACATTCCTTTCGAGGTGGCCTGCTTTAGTGATTTCGATTATGTAGGTTGTGCGGGATGATAAAAGTCAACTGGGTTATATATTTATGATGTATTAAATGAGTCATTTCGTGTGCATCAACAGACATCGGCAACTCTTCACTAAGCGCAAAAGCGCAGTATGTGGTGTTATGAGCTACTTGTCACGCAATATGGTCATGCAACTTCATTTCGCTTAGAGGTTGTTCACTAATTTCTAGACCGCTGGAAATTATTGCGGATAATTCGCAACTCGCGGATACAAACCCGGCCAACTCTCAGGCGACTGATCGACCAATGAGAACCGCTCCTGTTCATTGATGGAAGACTCGACCGCTGTTTATAGAGAAGCAAGAACCTGGTATGTGAGAACGCCCACACCCAAGTGATGGAGATTCACTGATAAGTCTTAATGAACGCCACGAAATAACAGCATAAGTCTCAAAGTAGCCTTTTTCGCAACCAAAGAAATTGAAACTCTCAATTTCATTAATGCATAAACTTATAGGGAACATTTTTTCCTCGGGCTTCGCACTTTTTTCCAACTGCATCCTTCCTTTTTTTTTTAGCTTGGGATGAACGGTTCAATAAAAAAGGGAACAAACAAAAATTTTATCCGATCAAGAATGAAGAAAATCGGACTTGGGATGAAGTAGATAATAAATTGTGAATGAAATTGGGGGTTGAACGAAATTTAGAAGGAATGGGTGAAAGTGGTGACTACGATGGTTAATACAAAGAAGAAAATGAAAAAGATAGGCAAACCAGAAAATAGAACCTGTTGCTCTGATACCAAATGATATGAACCCCATCAACTTGTGAGGAGACCCGTGATCAAATTAGCTTGGAGAACCGCTCTCATATTTGCTTGATGCAAGACTAATCTACTGGCTTATGTAGGTTGAAAAAACCTTTGTACGTGAGGACACCACAATCGGGTGATGGTACGGGAAATAAATACACATCCTTCATGGTCCATCCTTTTTGGGTGCAAGTAATACATGTATAACACATGGACTAATCAATTCATACTTCTCGTTCCAACCACATTGATGTGAAGTTCTATTTTTGTTAAAAGCAGAGTCAGGAAATTCCTTATTTCCTCGCCGAAAGACACGCCTACAACTAACATGTTGGAAGACCCACTCACCAAAGGGATTACCTATTTGTGTGCTCTAAGAACATGTCACCCGGCATGGGATTGCTAGGAAGCCTGTAATTTTTTGTTTTAGTGTGAGTTTTTCCCTTTTCATGTATTTTGAGTATTGAAGCCTACGCCTTTTCATATTACACGATTATTTCGACGCTTCATTATTCTTCGATTTTCAGGTCATTTTGACTAGATAAACGACAACATGATGTTTTCCTTTCTATTGAACCAATACTCTTGTTATTATAATGCTTCTTTATTAAGTAGTCATTGACATGCATTTATCTTGCATTATCTCAAGTACATCAGAGCATGACGCATATGGTTATGTAAGTCTTGTCAAGATTTTCAGCTATGATTTGACTGTGAGCACCGATTATATACGATTTATTCATCCCTTCGCTGTTAATTATAACATCGGTCATGACTACGTAAATCTATCGTGCGAAACATTCGAGCTTACGACATGACATCAAACGAGATGTCGATTTAGTTCTTATTAATTACGGATCAAAGATAATCACGTTACAATTTTAATCAAGCAGCACCAAGATGTTAACAACGGACCATTTACTTTATTTGATTTAATTTTTAACTTGTTACGAGCCATGGTTTTTATCTTCCCTCGTTTATAGAGTTTATTAGACAAAATCCAATGAGTCTCTCTGTTCTTATATATATATATATGCATATATATAAATGCAGCCTTTGGAATTTTTTTATGGGTTTTTATATAGAATATGTGAAAAGGGAGAAGGAAAGCAGCCATTAAACCTCAAATTTCTCTTTGAACTCTCCCCACGTAGACTGAGACCTATTTGACGCCAACAATTTTGGATCCACTGGGGTATGTTTTATACACTACAAATTGATACGCCTCTTGTTCAATAAAATTATTACTTTCAGAACATTTATCGGGGTCTTTCAGTAATGTTGGATCAATTATTTTGGACTAATAAATGCTTGCTTTTACAAATAATCTAGCAATTACGCCCATATATTGAATAATCCATTAAGATTTTATTGATTACAAACACAGTTGTCTAAATATAATATTTTACATTTTATTAATGAAATATATAATATTCAATTATAAATATATTAAAAATCGAACAAAAAGTAATTATTTAACTATAACTAATTTTATAATTTAATTATTTAACCTTAACAAAAATTCCAAAATAAACAATCTAAGGGAACAACATGACTTTTTTTTTTTTTTGACAGTCAACATAACTTTTTATTACATGATTGAATCATCTCCTAAATTTCAATTGATGGCTATGCAGAACACACAATACTAGAGTCAGTAATTGGGGCAAGCCATCTTTTACGCTGGCATAACACCGGCCGGGGTTTGTATTCGAAGTCGGCATGTCCAAGACCCGCCCAATGAGTATAAGAAATATATACTTAAGACTAGTAAACATTTTTTTGGTTTCTAGGAATATTGTTTTCTTTGTCAGACCATGAGGTGTCATAAGCGAGCCTGTGCATACACCGGCGCATTTGCTCATACCATATCGCACTAATGCCCACGAGCCGGAGGGACCACGCGGCAGAAAACCTTACCACGTGAACACACCACATCTACGTAATCCTCAACTCAAGCACCATCAAGGTTTGTATATAATTCCAACCATCTTATCTACATGTTCGATGGTAGGTTTCTAGGAACATTGTAAGGAGAAGGAAAGACGAGAAATTAACCTAGGGTTTTGTCTTACCTTCACAGTTGCATATGTAAGATTGAAACGATCATTGATATACCTTTTCGTATACCTGCAAATAAAGAAAAAATAAAGATAACAAGGATGTAAGATAATTATGTTAAGAATAGTCATTGCATATAATTATATTTTTGAATATTTTTTTTATATAACTATGGATGTTTGGGTCATCATCCCATATGTCCTGAAGTTAATGGCTAGGTAAAACCTCCAATAGCCTAAAGGGACTCGAAATCATATTTTTGAATCTTCCTTCCATATTTTCTTAAAATGATTTAGGGGTGCTTGGTTGATTTGATTAAGAGAAATCATTGTTGATTTACCCCCAATCAGTTCTTATAGTCATTTAATAATTAATCGGACAGGCTGTAAACAACTCCCGATAGGGAAAAAATTATAAATTCAAACTTTATCAGGATTTCTTGCTATTATTACAATATCGTGGCCCTTTTTTTTACCAATCTATCCATGTTTAAGTAAAAGACTCTTGGTGTGTATCATGTTTATATAGGTAAATCAACCTTCAATTAGCTAAATTTAATCAACTACTTTCCAAATAGTAATTTATAATCCGCTACCAGCTATCAGTAGAACCGAAAAGACACTTAGTATGATAAACATGAACCCAAAAATCTGCCTACCTACCCTGCAACTTGTCCGTCGGTGTGCCATGCTCGCCAAGTATCAGCCAATGTTAAATTTAGAGAGTTTATCCATTGTTGTGTGCCAATATGTGAAACAACCATGTCATGATCGCCACTATAACATGCCAAGGAAACAAAAATAATGCTTTTTTTCTAAAACGAGTAGATTACAAATTAAGGCGTATGTATACATGTAAGGAAGGATCAAAGATTTAAAAGTAATGGTTTCAAAGCATTTATCACCTATATATTAGAGCTCGAAGGCCTGTCATGGAGAGATTTCGATGATAAGCAATGGTACTATTCACAACTTGTGCGTATGCTAGAGTAGTGCGATTGCACCTCTTCCACTCCCCCTTTGTTCCCTGCTTCACATTGATAAATTTTGGAAATAGTTTCTATATATAGAAAAATTCGAAAGAGGTTGCCTCATTTAAGGACAGAATATTCAGTGAGGAAATATCACAAACAGTTAGTAGGCATAAAACTTAGAAACGACTGTTTTTTATTCACCCACCTGAGAATGACAACAATTGCGTTCGATATTTATAGAGATGAAAAGGCATGTTTGGTAACGGTTTTTGAAAACTGCTTTCAATTCTGAAAAACAAGGAAATTGATAGATATAAGTGTGTTCCTGGTCACAATCCTTGATGTTCGGATTGTGATCTCGCTTTCTTGGACTTTTCAGGCAAGCAGGTTCAACCCCTTATGTGACTTAGTGTGCAAAGCTGTAATATATTTGCAATAAAGTAAAAGCACACATAATCTTTTACTTGATTCGGCAACTTGCCTACGTCCACGGGACTATGTCTAGATGCAAGGATTTCATTGATATGAGTCAAGGTTTATAAGTAGTCTTATGTGGTACGAGACTCCCTCTCTACTCACAGTTCTTCTTGAAACCTAATCACTCATAGTGGAATTTAGAATGAACTCCCTTTATTCCCTAAAGCATCACACACCTATATTCACATTACATCAATATAAGATGAAGAAAATAAAGAACATCATCTTTAACCAAAGGTGAAAGACTCTTAACGTGCAATAATTCTCAACTCGAGTATTCAAGACTCGCACCTCTCTAAAACATGAGTTCGATCGCATTCTTTTCAAGCTCGCCTTGAAATCGTGGATGAGAACCCGCCACGTCCTGAATTTATAAATTACTAATAAGTCTTTAAAAGTCTAGATATGGCTGACTATTCTCCCACATGACTCAACCATACCTCTTTTCCTCTGCTCTTCCTTAAGCCGTCATTAGGTATAGAAAATAGGAAACTTTGCTCATCGGGCACTCCCACAGGGAAGAGTAATCCTGCAAAGTTTCTAATTATGGTCGATAACTTTTGGGACGCCAATATCTCTGAGATGATTGTTATCCACTTGCCAACAGGAGCCTAAGCCCATTCTGGCTACTGGCTCCTTAAGTTCCCTTGGCCTGTGCGCTGGCACTCACCCACGCCCCATGATTGCCTGCTTCTGGGGTTAGACATCTCATGTCTGGCACGTCCTTACAACATAGGATAGCCTTAGTCCGAACTACTTCCGGGTCATACTAGAGACTTTATCTCTATTTCAACAAATCTTTATCAAGGTTAATCCTTGAAGTAACTATTTTCTTGTAGAACCCTTGAGACGAAGATATGAACAATTTCAAACCCAATAGAAATCATGAAAAACATGTTTGGCTCCCATTTTTTTTGTTTTGAAAAACATTGAGAACACTAAGTTAAAAGAATAAGAGCAATTTTTGGATAACATGAAATTTGTGTTTTCTATGTTTTCAGAAACTGTTCTCAAGAACCAAACATGTCCGTACTCTTTGAAAACATTAATAAAAATTTGACTACTAATAAACTTAAAACGTGCCAACATCAGCTTGAATTTGTCAATTCTTAACAATCTAAGTACATACATACCTCGCGAACATGAAGAGCTTCGAACATTTCTATCATTCGCCCATATTTCAGAGAGTTGATACTTATAATCCTAAAAAAAGACCAAAGATTAATGAAAAGATATTCAACTAACAATATGGGATAGAGGAGAGAGTGATGTCCCAAAATAATCTTTGTTTTTTTTAAATTCCAAAGTAATATATATTTCAAAATATTCATCAAACTAGTCTTGTAAACCTCATTCACCACCAGGTTTTAAAATTAACTTAAAACCTCATTCACCAACTACGCTTTAAGGTTAATTTCTTTTGAACCGTATTCATCTTGGATTTAAGGTTATTTTTCAAAATCTCATTGGATAAATGGTTTTAAGGTTAATTTTTCAAACTGCAATTGGTCAATACAATTTTTTTTTTATTATTTTGAAACATGTACAATTTGGAAAATTTTTTAAGAAAAAAGAAAATTGGGACATCACTCTAGAGGAGAAGAATTTACACTGCACAAGTATGGAATTTCTCCAAGTTGTGAGGGGAAATCTGTAGGATTCTCGGTGAGAGATCTTTGAAGAATCGAATTTCCTCCATTTTTTAGGGTGATAAAGTCGCAATCTGGTTCCAAAATTTGGAACTTGTTTATTTCTCTCAGTAACTGCAGAAGTCTGTTAGTTATTAGTATAGCATATATATTATCACCTTTTTTTTTTGTATTTAAGAAAGAATTATAATGTCACCTCCTACCTCTTCCATTTCCCGGGACTTAAGTTCACATTGTCACGCTTCACATTTGCATTTACATATAATCGGCCAATATAGCGATTTTTAATATATCAAAATCTGATGAAAAGAAAGGAAAATAATGAAATGAGTATGCCCACACACATATAATGACCAGCGTTTTTTCTATTAACATCAAGGTGTTTGAGTCGTACTTTCCGTGGCACCCTTCGACTAATTCCTGCGGGGTCCCAGTCAATGGTCTGATAATACCTCCTGGTGGACCCGGTACTCGAACTGCTGATCGTCAGTAGTAGTAAACCCAAAGCCAAACCAACTGAGCTACTCTTAAGGCTTATAATGATTTCTTAGGCCTTTTTTTCCCCTATAAACATGGGTGCTCGAGCTACTGCGGCACCTGAGTAATCCCCACAATCCTAAAGTTAATCTGCCTGCAATGCCCCAGAGGGGCCTAAGAGTACCTCAACTACGCGACCGTTGCAAATAGAAACCCAAGGCTAATTAACCGAGCTACCTATGGGTTATACATTTCTCACCCGTGCCCCCCCATTTTTTTTTCTATAAACGTATGTCCCGCCATCTTTCAGCACCTTCCCGAGGTTCTAAAGTTAATGGTTAGGTAACACCTGGTGGGCCCAGTATTCAAACTGCAGATTGTCGCTGGCAAACCTAAGGACTAACTCCAAGTACCCTTGTTACATAATGATTTTTAGGGTTTTTTTTCCATAAATGTAGGTGTTTTGGGCCAGTCAAGGCACCTCGACCATCCCATGGTCCTAAAACATGTGGTGGGATAGCCACTGGTGGCCTAAGGGCACTTTTCAAAACGAAGGACTGCTGCACGTAAACCACACTAACTTAGCCACCTCTCTATGGTTATGATAATTTCAACCCCTTCCAGCTCTTTTCCAGAATGAAAACCAGGCCACTCAGTAAGACCTTGGACTAATCCCATAGAGGGTTCTAAAGTTAATGGTTAGTAATACCTCCTGGTGGGCCCAAGGATACTGAACTTAGTGACCGCTATGAGTAAACTCCAAGACAAGACCACTGAGCTACCTCAAGGCTTATACGATTTAAGCCTCCCCCATCCTTTTTTCTATAAACGTAAGGCTAAACAACTCCCGCACACCTAAAGTTAATGTGGTCTGCACACCGGGTACCCAAGGGCAATCGAACTAGTGACCGGCTACAAAACCCAAGGCCGCACCACCAGCTATCATCCCTATGGGCCATAATGATTTCTCAGGCCTTTTTTCTATAATGTATGGCGTTCTGGGCCAACTTAAGGGCACCTTGACCCAGGGTTCCTAAAGTAATGGTCTGATACCTTCTGGCCCATAAGTACCGAATCCAAGGATCGTCAGAGAGTAAACCCAAAGCTGCACTAATCGAGCTACCTAGTTATACTGATTCTGAGCTTGAGTAGAGTTACCTCGTAAATTATCTCAATGAGATTTAGCCTGCAGCAAATGGTACTTTGAATTGGTATCAATATATAACTAGTAATTGATTCTGCACATATCCCTAATCATACGTCCAAAAAGAAATGAGAAAAAAAATGCAAGGGATCAAATTAATAACATGAATACTTATTTCAGAAGATATAAGATCATATATACCGGGAGGTTCTGAAGCGACAGGAGGTCCCTCCTCGTTCACCATCTCATAACTCCTCAATAGCAAGAGCAAGTATATGAGATGAAGTCGACTTATGAGTGTTTTCGCTTGTTTCCATGGAAAGATGTAAACTCATTATAATATAGGTGTTGAACTATTGAAGAGGTATGCCCAGCATGAATTCCACCAAATATGCGCTGTTTTTCAGAATTTCGTGCTGCATCACGATCGATAAAATGTTTGGATAATGAGCAAATTCTTTTATTATTTTGTTGAGTGATACAAAAATTCCATGTTTTGGCATGACCCATTTCCATGAGTCTTTTTGGCTCTTCAATCCCAAAAACCTGTAGCTAAAATACAGCTCACCATCCATCCATGGAACCATCAAGTTTCCAGACAATCTTAAATGAGAAATTAGGATTTCATGACAGTGAATACGAAAGAGATGAAACAAAAAATGTGAGAGAAACTAGGGTTTCGATTTAGAACTAGGGCAAAGTTTAAGAGGGAGAATTTGAGGGGGCTAGAGCTTAGAGTTTGGGATCAATCTGCAAGGGAGAGAGGGGCATGGGGGGTATGGGTAGTAAGGGCAATTTTGTCAAAATAATTTAAGGGTTTAATGAATTTTGTGCAAAGCTGCCATGCCAGAAATGTTATCGTCCCGTTTGTCTATATGTGGATTCCGTTAACGACAGAGGTATAAGTATGTCATGACAGAAATTTTAGGGGCATGGTTGAACCCAAAAAAAGTTTAAAAACCAGATTGAACATACGATCAAACGTTAGGGGCATTTTTGCACTTTATCCCAAAAACTGTGGCATATATTATTAATGAGTCTGTTAGAACCCAAATTAAAATTTGGCTTGACCCATTTCTATGAGGCTAAATTAAATAGGCTCGCAAAAATTCACCAACAGCGTCTAACAAGTTTAGCCCTCCAATCAGTTGGTGGTTTTAAGATGGTCATGTGAGGGAACCCCTTAGAGTTTTTAAATTGCTCATATCATAAGGGTGGCAAGGTTGAATAGGATTCAAAAATACACTTCCGATCCAATATACTTTTTCCTAATTTGAGTTTATGAACACAATCATATCATGTTTAAACTTATATCTTTTTACCTAATTATTATTCATATCATGTTTGGATTGATTTATTTAACTTGAGTACTTAAATTTTGAAACAACATAAACATATCCACCAATATAATTAATTATCACTCTTGTATGCATGTTATTTTTTTTGTCAAACCATGGAGTGTCCTAAGCAGATAAGTGCACACACGGAAGTTGCCTTTAAGTTATACCACACTTAGATTAATCCTTATATGAGCTGGGAGGGGCCACAAGGGCGATAAAGCTATACCTTAGAACATAGTTGCATTCTCAAGACTCTAACTTGAGACCAGTGGTTAAACAAGGAAAGACCCCAACTTGTATACATGTTATTTTTTTTTGAACGGGCCTGTGCAAACACGGAAAGTGCCTTTAAGCCATACCACATATAGACTAATCTCCCCATGAGATAGAGCATACCATAAGGGCTATAAAGCTGTACTACAGAACACATTTGCATTCCCAAGACTTGAACTCAAGACCATTGGTTAAGATAGGAGAGACCCCAACTTGTATGCTTGTTATCAACCCTTACATGATGGTGCAAATGATACTTATGCATGCATACCTTCATCATGACCGTGAGGTTTGTGTTGTCGATTGTAGTCATTCATAAAGTAACCTTCTTGAGTTGTTGAGTGCAGATAATCCAAAGACCTCCATGCGCGCATCTAAAAATATCATGTTGATTTTCTGTTCAAAGTAACATATATAATGAATATTTAATTTATTCAAAGATTAGTACCAAAGGTTGAGAAACCCTATACCTTTGTCCACGCATATTCACTCAATTCAAGTATAGGTAGCCCAATCAGAATCTAAATTGAAAGAAACAGGACCTGTGGAAAGTAAGTAGAATTGGTTACTCTTATATTATATCTATATATGCATGTATTTCACATTGTTAGTATTGGTGACTCGAATTCTTGAGCCGAAAAAATGAGGAAGATTGCGGTCCAAAAACAGGGGACTTATCACGACAAGGCAGCCGCCCTTCCAAAGAATCGCTTTGGTTTACAATGCAAAGGCACTCACTGATGCAATAAGCAAGACTTCCCGCTTGCACTCGCTCTAACTTACCGTAAGTGTTTAGCCTCTTCCGTTGTTAATTTTTTTTATTATTTGTTGGTGTGGCAAGTAAATGTTTCGCACAACAAGCATGCTTGTTTGGGCATTCTCACGCCAACTTACATTTAATGGGCTAGGGTTTTTACACACACACACACACTCACACACAATTTAGAGAGGTCGAGAACATTGTAACTCTCTCTTATTCTTCTTCCCTTCTCTTCTTTGATATAGTGGATTTATAGCTCCTTTATCCGTGGTTTTTCCCTACTTGAATTTCCATGTAAATCTTGGTGGTCTACCTTTTTCGTTCTTGTTTGATCCACCATTATTTTTCTAAAACACATAGATTAAAAAAAAGTGGTTTGATTAAAAGACCTTCTAAAAATTGAATTTTGGAAATCTAACCCTTTCATCAATTTTTTACATCAGTATAACAAAAATACCTTTGTTGTTATCTTGTAAAAATAACCATTTCTTTTTAAAGATACATGTAAATATCTAAAATAGTAAAGGGCATGTGACGCCCCAATTTCCAGGAGTCCCATTGACAACCCATCAACCCGCGGAATTCCTGTGGATTTCGGGTAACCCGATACCACAATATTGATCCCATTTATCGGGATCCATATTTTCACAAAATCAAGGTAGTCTCTTGTTCGGGGCCTTCACCCAACATACAACCCGTATACCAAAGATAACCATAACCCATCTAGGTCTCAAACAAAGTAGTATTGACCACATTGTGGTCCATCTGTCAATATCCCCAATATACAACTATAGCACAATAGTCCATAAGAGTTTATTACAACATTCTTATACAGAACATATATTTAAACTAGCTTTGTAACACCCCGAAATATACCATAAAGTAGCTTTTCTGACATGTTTGTGGTATAATAAAAGTAAGGTATAGTTTTTCTAATAAAATAATGCTAAAAATAAAATAAATAAAACCCGAATTTCTATTAAAAGATTATGGTAAGTTGTCATTATCACTTAAGGACCCAAGGGTCATACTTTAAGAAGATTATTATATGCCAAAATGAAATAATGGGAAATTGAAGTGCAAATACTAAAGAGTGGGAGAACTTATGTGCAAATAAAAGGGAAATGAATTATAAAGGAGGGGAGACCAAAAATATTCCAATTTTTTAGTCTCCAAAGAGATTTCAGTACTCGAGAGAAAAAGGAAAGAGGAGAGAAGAAGAAGAAGGTTAAGAAGAAGAAGATGAAGATGAGGCCAAGAAAAGGTATGGAAGTCTAGTTTTATTTTTGTATGGAAAAGTATGGAAGTATAGGCTTTAGTATGGAATGTTTGGTATTTACTATCATCATTTACACTTAAGAGTAGGGATCGATACATTGAATGTTAGTTTGAAAATACCTAGGGAGAGAAAATGATGTGGGTTTTGTTTTAAATCTTGTTAGAAGACCCACTGTGAGCTATTAGCTTCTTGCAAGCCGATTCCTAGTAACCCACACCCCTGGTTGGTTGTTGAGAAATGAAAAGAAATTTTAAATGGAGTTGTAACCTTATCGACATGGGGTATTTCATGATTGCACATTTTGAGTTCCTATACCAAAGGAGCACTTCTATGGTTTGGAAGCCATTCAATTAGGTAGTTAACCCAAGACCTTGCTTGGTTGATGGAATTGAGATTTATTCCAAACATGCCGCTTGTTTCGATATACTTGCAAAGTGGTTTTGAATGAACTTGAATTCCATGGATTCTAAACTCTACAAATCAACTCGTAAATAGATTGGAACTTTCCAAATAACCAAAAGGCGACCTGATTAGGTGAGGATTGAAGATTCATGTGAAAAATTACCATAAACCCATTTTTGATGAATTTGGGTATAAAAGAACCCTACTTGGTATATTGGTTGTGTTTTGGACTTGGGTTGATTGATTGTAATCCTCAATTGAGGAATATTTGTATTAAAGAAATATTGGGGTTTTAGTAGAGAGCATCACAAAATTTCTCCAACTTCTGGATACTACAATTTCTTCTAATCGAACTGCTGTGTGTTTTTAGACTCTATGGAAAGCCCTTTGAGTCTACAATCCACCCATATATAGCTTTATAAATTTTGAACTCATATTTGTATTAATACTCATATTCTTTTCTTTTTAACTTAACTAAAGTTAAGTGTGTGGCCCTCATGGCGCCATGTGTCATGCGATCTTCGTTCGGATATGTTCCTACCCCGAAACAATTTATTTTCATCTGGTTCAAGTCCAATTTATTTTAAACGAACTTAACTTGATTTATTTCCCTAATTCCAAATTCCGTGAAAAACTGCTCCCTGTAGTCATTGAACAACTATCCACCCAAAGAAATCACTTGAACCGAATCGTCTTAATCTCGACTAAATCTTTCCTGCAACTATATTTCATGAGATCGAATCCAACAGAAACTAATACAACCCGAGATTTGAATTCTGTATCTCCCGGATTTAGTACTTCATTTATGGCTAAAAATTACCCGATTTACAGGCATTGTCAGCTTAAATATTTCCCATATGTAATATATGAGAGATTCATTCGCAATTTTAGAATTATCTTGAGGCCTTTTAAACAAATATTTCATAAAAAAATTGAACTAAAGAAAGGAATATTAGTGTTAGATTAATAGACTACCATTTCCGATAGAAGAATGCAGTGAGGAGGAGCAAACTAGGCCTCCAGTGAGCCAAAGAAGAAGAGTGATCCAATGCTGGATTCCTTTGGGACTTGACAAAATAGTAGAAGAGCTGCACTTCTTCATTTTCACCCACACCCACATATCTGCCCACACACACACACAAACAAAAGGCTCTGGATAGAGAACACTATGAAAAATTGGAAATTACTATTTTTTTGAGTAAATTACAAAACATTAAATTTCTTTAGTAAAAATCTTCCCAAAATGATGAAATTGGAAACTAAGGGTCAGTTGGGTTCCTCTGAAAACTGTTTTTGAGAATGGTTTTTAAAAACATAGAGAACACTATGAAAAATACTATTTTTCTTTGAATTTAATGTTTTTTTGTGTTTTTTGTATTTTTCAGAACAAAAAAACTAGAACCAAACGTGTTCTTGTTGGCCTTGTTTTTTAGAATAGAAAACAATTTTTGAAAACATAGAGAACACCAAACTGGTGTGTTTTGAAAAATGTTCTTGTTATTTGAATTTAATGTTTTAAGTGTTTTTCAGAACAAAAAAATGAATCAAACATGTTCTTCGTTTCCTCTTCCTTGTTATCCTTGTTTTTATATAACAAAAAATAGTTTTCAAAAACTGTTTTTGTTAACATATTGGTGTTCTCTAAATTTACTCATTGCTATCTGAATATTGTGTTTTCTATATTCATTGTGTTTTCCAAACCACAAAAGGAACCAAATGTGTTCTTAATATTCTCCTTGTTTTTCGGAATAAAAAAGGGTTTGGTTCCCTTTTTTTTCTTCTAAAAAACAGGGATGACCCACTAAATTCATAGAACAATGACTAAATTTAGATACACCAAAATGATATCATCTATGTTTTCAAAACAATCATGAAGAACAGTTTTAAAAAACGTTAACCATGTGTAAATTCAGATAACACTAAAACGATGTTATCTATGCTTTAAAAACAATTATAAAGAACAGTTTAAAAAACATGAACCAAACAGCAAGAATTTACCCAGTTTCTAGATAGAAAGGAAGCTCCCCAGGAAACCCAGGTGGCTTTGATTTATGATCTTGCTGTAGAGACGCCTGATGAGAAATCAAAAGAAGAAGAAGAAGAAGAAGAAGAAGCCGATGCTGGGATGCTGCTGCTTCTGCCATGCCGATGAAGAATCTAAAAACAGGAGATAATTAGGTTAATGAAATTTCTGAGGAAGAAGAACATATTTTAGAGGAAGAAGAAGGTAAGGAAGTACTGTTCCGTTAATGAAATTTCTGAGGAAGAAGAAGATATTTCTGAGGAAGAAGAAGATAAGGGAAGTACTATCTGGGTTTGGTGACACTTTATCCACATACATCTCCACATGATGCAACCTCAGCCTGACCCCACAGGTTTCTTCTAACAGTGTCTGTAAAGAAAATATGTTTGATTCTCCGAAAATTTGAAGAAAAATGCAAACCAAAGAAAATATAGAAGAAGAAAATAAAGATAGAGTTAAATAGCACGGTTTCTTCTAACAGTGTCTGTAAAGAAAATATGTTTGATTCTCCGAAAATTTGAAGAAAAATGCAAACCAAAGAAAATATAGAAGAATAAAATTTGAAGATAATAATACCACACAATAATACTAATTAATAATAATAATATTAATAATAATAATAATAATAATAATATAATATAATATTAATTATAATAATAATAATAATTAATAATAATAATAATTAATAATAATAATAATTATTATTATATTAATAACTATAATAATAATATTAATAATAATATTGAATAATACACACAATAATTTTTATTTTTATTATTGCTATTATTTTTATTATTATTATTATTATTGCTATTATTATTGCTATTATTTTTATTTTTATTATTTTTATTATTTTTATTATTTTTATTATTTTTATTATTGCATTATTGCTATTATTGCTATTATTGCTATTATTCTTATTATTGCTATTATTGCTATTATTTCTATTATTATTATTATTATTATTATTGCTATTATTGCTATTATTATTGCTATTCCAAACTAAGGGTACGGTGTTCTCTAAAAAAAAATTCTTAGAATTTAGCCTTTTTTTTCTTTGTCTTTTTCAAAACAAAAAAATTGGAACTAAACGTGTTCTTTTTGTCGGTCTTGGTTTTTAGAATAGAAAACAATTTTTTAAAACATAGAGAACACCAAAATTTATGCGCTTCTCAAAAACGCTCTTACTATCCGAATTTGAAGGTTACGATTATCCATGGTGGTTTTCTTAACAAGAAAGTTAACCAAACATGTTCTCCATGTTTTCCTTATTATTAATGATTTTTCGTAATAAAAATAATTTTCTTAAAACTACTTTGAGAATACACGCTCTCTAAATTTACCTTACTGTTATTCAATTTAATCGCTTGTTCGCTCTTAATTTCCAAACCACAAGAAGAGAACTAAACGCTGTTTCTATGTGTTATATCATGGCACAATCAAGAAATACGAAATAAAAGAAAAAAAAAACATCAGATTTATACTTAAACCTTTATGAAAAACTACCAGCTGTAAGAGAAAGCTTCACTCATTTAATTTTGAGAGATTACAAAGCTCAAAGAAATGTAGACAAACCTGGTGACAAGCACTTTATAAAATACTGTAGCATAAAGGTGTATACCATGGTTAAGCCCTCACACTCGGGATCATTTCAAGTGGCTACTGGTCGGGTCGCTCACTATGGGTTGACGAGCCTCGCCTAACGACCCAGCTCCTCTGTTATCATAATATATCCCTATTTTTTTTCTCACGTTTTTTTTCTTCACAAAAGTCACATCGCGAGCCTTCGGATCGGACATAAGCCCAAAACCAAATTCGGGTCACAAATCAACACTACGTTCTCCTTGTTTTTCAGAATAAAAAAGCCTTTGGTTCCCCTTTCTTTTTTTCTTATTTTCTCCTTTTTTTTTTTCTAAAAAAGCAGAGAACAAAGAGTAAATTGGATTGCCGTTATTTACGTTTTCAAAACTATTACAAGAACAGTTTTAAGTACATGAACCAAATAAAGACTATACTCCAGTTTCTAGATAGGAAGGAAGCTCCCCATGAAACCCAGTTAGGGTTTTGATGATTGATCTTGTTGTAGAGACGCCTGATGAGGAAATCAAAAAGAAAAAGAAGAAGAAGAAGAAGAAACATTTGTTGGGCTGCTGCTTCTGCCTTGCCGATGAAGAAATTAAAAACAGAAGATAATTGGGTTAATGAAATTTCTGAGGAAGAAGAAGAGAAGGAAGAACTGTTCTGGGTTTTGGTGACATTTCTTCTTTATCTACGTACATCTCCACATGATTCAATCTCAGCCCGAGCCCACTAACAATGTCTCGAAACTATGTTTGATTCCCGGGAAAATTTGATGAAAAAATGCAAACAAAAGAAAATATAGAAGAAGAAAATAAAGATAGAGTTAAATAACACGTATTATTATTGTTATTATTATTATCATTTGTTACTCCAAACTAATTTTATGTATTTTAATTCATTAATATAAAAATTAAATAATTTAATAACATATAAGTTTCCCAACTCTCTTAAAGCTTAAACTTCATAAGCTGATTTTATTTTTATTACGATATCATCCCTTTAACAAAATATAATTTTTTTTTTTGTAAACCACTAAATCATACATTTTGTATCTCTTTATCCATTATTTATAATTATTCCCAAATCACCATTAAAGTCTAGGTCCTGGAGAATTAATTGATAATTTATTTGTAATCTACACAAACTCGACACGTTTTTTGCGAGTTTGGGTCAAATTTGTGTTAGGGTCAAATTCATGTTGACTCGTGATAGGCGCGAGTGTGTTATATAAAATAAGAGCACCTATATACGCAGTTGCATCGCTGGCCGCTGTAAGACCCCGAATTTATTAAAGAAATGTCAGTGTTCGATTAGCTAGGGTATTTGACTAGAAACAACCAAATGAATAGTAAATTTTGAAACAAGCCCAAAAATAAAAAACGTTCATAATAATTTATCGAAATCTAAAGGTTCAAATGGGATTAAAACGAACACATGCATTAAAACGCAATTTTTCTCGAAAATGGCAAAATCAGAATTTGCTATAGAAAAATTTGAAAATTCTTAGATCTCGGATTACCGAAAAGGATTCACCGTCAATTTTGCCTCAAGGAATCTAAGAGGTCTACCAAATTTCACACCTGCATACTCTGATTTTCACGAAATTCCGAGTAGATCTCGGCAAACGTAGATTTTTAAAAAAATCCCGAAAAATGTCAAATATTTAACGAATTTTCATTTAAGATAGATAAATCAAAACCGGCACGAAATAAATCAAGTTGTGTCGAAAACTTAACCCGGGAAGAAGGTGACACGTGGCGCGATAATGGGCCAATGGTCCACACTATAAATATCCTAAAAATCTAAAGCTCTCATTTTGTCCTGCCAAACCTGTAAGAGAGAGTAAGAGAGAGAGGAGAGAGAGAGAGAGAGAGAGAGAGAGAGAGAGAGTAGAGAGAAAAGCAACATTCTCTCTCTTCGATTCACTGGATTTCGCTTGGCCGTGATCTCTTCGTTAGTTGAGAATTAAAGTCGATCTACGACGAAAGTGCCACGCAAGGAGTACCGTAAATCACAAGATCTCCGCTCAAGGTCCTGTCTCAGTTTTTACGTTAAAACCGAGAAAAGGCGGTGGTTCCTATGAAAGATGCCATTCATGTTAGCCCTACTCAGGCGACTCGGGCCTGGCGGCATGTGTGTGTCCAAGGAGATGTCGTTTCGCTTTTTTCTCCGAATTTATGACCGTATTTTGGCCATAACTTCGCCATCACTCATCCGAATTGAGCATTCAATTGTTGCAAACTGGGGATCGATGTGAGAACATTGCTCCTTGAAATAGTCAATCCAAATTTCCTCGCACTCCATTCACCAAAAAATTCATTCAAAGTAGAGCTATGTTTAAGTAGTTTTGTTCTCGTTTAAGACTCCAGCAACTCAGATTTCGATCACATAACTCTCGCCATCAATCCGACCGAGTGCGCTTTAAATTGCTAAGTAACCAGACTGATAGAGAACATTTCTCCTTGAAATAGGTCTATCCAAATTCCTAATCTACTTGGACCTCAAAAATGCATTCAAAGTGGAGCTATGTTCAGCAAGCCTCGTTTCGCTTTTAATGACCATGAATTTATTTCACATAACTGCCATCACCATTCGAATTGAGTGATTCAAATTTCTAAGTAAACTAGACTGATAGGAGAACATTGTCCCTTGAAATAGGTCAATCCAAATTCCGACTAATTTGGACTCAAAAATGCATTCAAAGGGGAGCTATGTTCAGACAGTTTCTGGTTTTGTTTGAAAACCGAGTAATCCCGGTTGTTTAGGATATATCTCAGTTTCGGTGGACCACTGTAATGGAATCTAGTCGAAGAACCTTAAGAACCGTGATCTCAAATGAGTACAAAGAACAAGTGTCAAATTATGGATTAAGACCCCTGAAATCGGGTATCACACTGCTTCCAGCAGTAAATAGAGTAAATTGACCGCTAGGAATGAAAATGCCATAACTTCTTCAGTCCGAACCTGTTTTCAAGTGTTCTTGGACTCTATAGTAGCTCATTGAAATAAGATTCTATACATTCCTATAGAGTAATAGGGGATGATCAGAACATGACTGAAAATTTATGTTTTACACCAAGTGTGTGCAGGTTGCTCGTTATGTCGACGCTAATAGTCGTTTTGCATGACTCATTTCATGGCATAAATGGGCTATTGTATGGGGTAGTAATCGCCATGAGTTAGCATAAGAAAATCATGAGAACAAAAGAGGTTGAGTTTAATCTGATTTTAATCAATTGAAGTGATTAAATGGTTAGGTTTCTCGGAAAGTATAGTATAGTTAATGGTTTAAATCGAACAAGATTAAGGTATGATGTTAATGGATTTTAATATGGATAAATGTGACTTGTAGGAGGAAGGTGATAGTGCGATGCTGGAAAAGGAAGTTTTGTTTAGCGGAAGAAAAAATGCTTAAATAATTAAGGTGAGGGAAATGTAAATACTTATGAATATATATATATATATATATATATATATATATAATATATATATATATATATATATATATATATATATATATATATATATATATATATATATATATATATATATATATATATATATATATTTTAATGTTTACCAATGTATATGTTTTCTAGCCTATGTTATAGATGTTCAAATGAAAAAGAAATGTGGTTTGACTTTAAATTATGCTGAGAAAAATATGAAATAATTATGGTTTCTAGTGCCTTATAAAGTATGATTTATGGTTTCCATATGAAATGAATGTTTATCAATGTATATTTTATATATACATGTTTATATGAAAATGTTTGAATCCATGGTTAAATTCTATGTTACAAAGATAAAAGTTTGAGCGAAAGCTCCACTCAAAGTGATTTACGCGCAAACTGGGCATACTGGAAAGGGTTAGGATTTTATAGAGTGGAAGGGGAAGAGGATGCATATTGCCATGCAATGGGAAAAGTATGAAAAAGAAAGACACGATTATCGAGGTTCGGGGCTACATCGGTGATCGTAAGATTGTTTCATAGGTTCTTTCACGGGCAATGTATAATGGTGGCACTATTTCTGAGGTTCCTCGGGGCTACTCCGTAATCGTAAGACATTTTCCCCTATGCTCTTTCTACTGACCAACGGTGGTTAACGGTAGGCGGGTTTCATTGGATATGACGGATTCAAAAAGGAAAAGAAAGTATATTGAAAATATATGTTGATACAATTGTTTTACATATTATATTTGAACTATATGGAAAAGAAAGTAAATTAAATGTTTATAGAAATGAGATCTCTATACAATTGTTTTACACGTTGTATTTGAATAGAAAGGAAAAGAATGCAAAGTAAATGTTTATGGAAATGAGATCTCTGCATAAAATGTTTTGACACATTGTATTTGAACTATATCCGAAATATTATTTTCCTACGACCAGACTCCTATCAGCCCTTTAGCTCACCCTTTTCCAAATGTTTTCGGGGCGACCGACGTGGCGCTGAGCATCCTCCGTCGCTTGACACACCCGCCTCACGTGACGTACCACCTTTTTTGAAAACGTATAGTTTTGTCAGAATAACTACATGTGCACCTTTTATTTTGTAATGTATATGTTTCCAAAATATTGTTTATATATCTATAGTGTGGCTGTGAATGATTTTAAAGTTTGACTTGAAATTGGTTTAGATGAGTTTTGTAAATTGGGACATGTCTCAAAAATAGAGGAAACTCATCGATTTTCTATAAAGGGTTTAATGTTTAAAAAAAAAAAAAAAGAAAAATTCCTGTCTCCACCATGTTTCATAAGATTTTAATGGAAACGTGAATCGATAAATGGGTTCGGCCTCCACCTGGATTAACTTTTAAAAGGTTTAAACGAAATGAAATGTTTTTTTTCGAACTGCAGGAGGCCGAGGGTCCCCCGAGTTAAGAAAAGGAAACTCGGGTTGGGTCCCTTCACGTCGCCTCGAGGAATATAATGAAAGTAAGAGTATCGTCCCATGGAGAATTGGGTTACTAACTGTTGACTCTAATCTAGCTTAGGTTCTATTTGGATGGTGGAAGATTTGTAAAAGACTCAAGTACACTAATCTAGCATGCAAAGAATGAATCAATGACTCAATAAAGACCCAAAAAGCCTTAGGGCATAGATTTCACTTAAACAATTATGTATGAACCTCCTAACCCAATTAATCAATGTTTATTTCATCATGAAGATGACGATTCACCAACGTATATGGAATCTCTGCTTCCGTGACACTACCCTTAGGATCGGGTATTTTGCATCTCTGCTCAACACTAGATTTCTAAAGGCGCATTAAACCCAAGAAACCCTAATACCACACATAATCTCATTTATATCTAAAGTCGCGACATCAGGCTAATGTCTCGACATTGAAACTTAATGTCGCGACATCGATTGAGGAATGTCGCGACATCGAAACCCAATGTCGTGACATCGAAACCTAATGTCATGACATCTGTTGAAACCACAGCCATAGGTCTTCCGGCTTTGTTGTGACATCAGAAATCGATGTCGCGACATCCACTATCCATTGTCGCGACATTGGTTGAAATTGCAACCGATGACCTCCCCTGGTTCTCTCGTATTCAGTCACTAGCCTCGCATGTGGTTGCTTTCAAACCCGACTTGTACAATACACAATAATCCTGACCCCTCCGAGGCCCAGTACAATGATGCCCGGTCCATATGCCATATTCACAAAAAATTTATGTAAGACTAAATTGAAAATAAATTTATATGAGTTCAACTACAACTCATTTATACATCGACATGTCAAAATGAATTTACTCGAACGTTTTATTAAATGATTACAAAGCTACGTTGGCTTTTCACTCTCACTAAGCCTGATGAGAAATCACATTGGAGTATTTCCCGCACCTGAAATGTTATCCCATATAGGGTGAGCCACGCCCAATAGAGTAATTCTTATAGAGGCCACTCCCCGCCTAAGTGCACATGCATTGCTCACCTTAATAATCACATTCACATCACAATTCCACTAAAGAATAAGCAATTCTAGGTTGGAATCCTACATGTCATGCTATGAAATAAGATTAGACTCACTCATGCACCATATTCCGAGTCTTTATCGACTCCCATCACACAATGCAATGCCAACATGTGATAGATGGATTTCATCCAATGATCCTTTTTAAAACAAAAGTCATGTTTTTATAAACCAAAACTTTTTGGATGTAATTCCTCGAATGATCATTTCATTTGTAAAATCATTGTGTCTTTTGTGGGCAGGGGATTTTGGAGTCTCACCGCTGGCTCAGCACACCATATACACTTTTTGAACTTTCACCATCGGAGTGTAGTAAACCAATCCTAGTCTTTTACCCGAGGGAGCATTCACTTCTTCTGGCATTAACGCACACAAGTTTTCGCTCCATGCAACTGCGACTGGCTGATTCTTGTCCAATCCAGCATCGTCCACCCATCAAATCACCTATTGCAGTGTTTGATTTTAACAATGCACCCACACCTATGAAATGAGATGTTCCCATGCATAATGCAAAGTGATGCACCATTGCATGCCAATGCCATGCCCCATATGTGATGAAGGTCGTATGGACAATTTAATCATACAGTTTACCTTGTATCATAGACAATTATATTACATACATATAATCTCCAAAGAAAACATTCAGTTCAATGTCAATATATAAGCACACATATATCGACATTTATCAAACAACTACCACCAAGCATGACGCGCCCCTACCCCCGCCTAGGCGAAGAGTAGGGATGCGACATGGAACTATGACTCTTTAACCTGTTTTTCTATCATTGGTGGACCCACTTTACATATATTTTCATAAAGAAATAAAACTTATAACATATACATATAAAACAACCATCGTAGTGGTGCTCATAATATTTTGTACATATATCCGAGTCCCATTTATTTGTTCTTATACAATTTCACTATTACAAAACTTTACATTTACATATACAAAAACAAACTACCTACTTAGGGTGGGCTTATTGGTTTGTCATTCCGACTGATGCGGAATGCCGTGGAATGTCCTCTTCAAGACTCATACTGATTTAAACATCCGCGCTAAGCTTTAAATTAAAATAAACATATAACATATACACATCTTATAATCATATACTCTTTACATATCATATGCATCTTTCTGTATCATTTGCATATTTCATGCCTTTTTCCTGTGTCATGTTTCATATTATCTTATATCATCTTCAGATTATTTTTTTAATGTACTTATATTCCAAAGATCGCATATTAAGATAACTAAATATACCTCATGTATCATCACCGGTATCAAATAAATGACCTATGCCTCAGACCAGACACCCAAACGGGGCCGTATATACCCGAATGTATCATCATTGTACGAGACAAGAATCTATGCCTCAGACATAGACCCAAATAGGGTCGAATGACCCAAACGGGCGCGTTTTAATGACCCAAACGTACAACTTTATAACTTAGTAATCCCTCATGTAATGCCTACTTGTCCATCAACTTTAAATATATGCAAAGAAATCAACCTTATTAGGTTTTATCCGAGCTAAAAGATATCAACCAGTCATTTACGGTTTGTATTACTGTTCATGTGTTCATATTTCATATATCAACCCTTCTTTTATTTATTTACTTCAAATACTTTATACCGAAATATTTCCTACAAATAAGGTTTTTACTTTAAATAAATTTTTTTGATCCAATGGGGTCCAAATTTGAATAATAATTTGTTTCAAAGGAGATTTTGTTCTCCTAGAAGTCTAGTTTACTTATAAATTTGAATCACTCAATTTGGATTAGTGAAACTCAACTTATAGCCTAAATACCCAAGACTGTACCAAGACACCAAACCTGTATCAGAAACTGCCCGGAAATAGGGTTTTACTTTGACAAATTTTTTAGGTCCAATGGGGTTCAAATTTGAATATACTTATTTCAAAGAGATTTGTTCTCCTAGAAGTATAGTTTACTTAGAAATTTGAATCACTCAATTTGGATAATTGAAACTAAACTTATAGCCTAAATAGCCAAGACTGTACCAAGACACCAAAACTGTATCAGAAACTGCCTGAAAACAGGGTTTTACTTTGACGAATTTTTGGGTCCAATGGGGTCCAAATTTGAATATACTTATTTCAAGGAGATTTGTCTCTAGAAAGTTTATTTACCCAGAATTTTATCCTCAATTTGGATGGAGTATGGAAGCAAGTTATGGCCACACAAAATGTATAAATTTTCGACAAAGATCTCCCTAAAAACCCCAACGTTTCCTTTATATAAACATTCCTCAATTGAGGACCACAATCAACTCAAACAACTTCAAAACAACCACAAAATGAACTAGAACAATTAAATTCACACTTATACAAGTTAGGGTTTGATGAAACCCAAATGAAATGCTCAAAGAAGTTATGATGAGTTCCTAACCTTAATCTTTTATTCAAACTGCTTCTCCCCTCTCCTCTTTCCTTCACTTATCACAACAAATAAACCTACAAAGATAGCTTCCCTTCAACAACCGTGGTTCTCTCTCACTCTCTTTCTCCACATGAGCAATGCTCTTATTCAATAGACCATTTTGGGTCTTATCCCTAATTTTGGTCTACATGGCCTTGTCAATCTGCATTTTTAGTTAAGCTCCCATTTTTCTAAAATCCTTCATCTCTTCATTTGCACTTCAAATTATCTCATTTGTTTCTATTTTTGCACAAAACTTCGTTTTATGCCCTTTTTTGGGTCTCATGGCTAATTCTAATTCTTTTACCCTTGATTCTTGAATTTAATTTTCAAGCAGCATCATTTTCACTCCTAATAAAGATAAATTCTATCTTAAAATTTAATTTAATATATTATAATTCTATACCCTAAACTTGTTATAAAACGATTAGGGTATATTTCAGGGTATTAAAATTCTCTTCCCCTTAAAATAATTTAGTCCCAAAATTATTACCTAAACTGAATAGTTGCGGGTACTATGCCCTCATAGTTGCTTCTGGCTCCCACGTAGCTTCCTCCCTGCCATGGTGTTGTCAGAGTACTTTCATTAATGGTACTTGCTTATTTTGCAACTGTTTCACTTCTCGAGCTAATATAGCTTTTGGCTCTTCATCATAGGAGAAACTCACAGACTGCACTAATTTCGCACAAAAGTGTGATACGCGATCTCGTCTAATATGTATCTCTCAACATGGACACGTGAAAACATCATGTAAGCTGGCTAACCTGCAGGAGTGCCGACCGATAAGCAACAGGGCCAATTCTTTCTAGGATTTCATAAAGCCCAATGAATCTTGGACTTAACTTTCCTTTCTTGCCAAATCGTAGAATCTTCCTCCAAGGTGATATTTTCAAAAATACTTTGTCTCCGACTTCATATTCAATATCTTTCCTCTTCAAATCGGCATATCATTTTTTTCGATCACTAGCAAATTTTTAATTCCTTTGCTGAATAACCCTTAACTTTCTTCTCTCGTTTCTTTCACTATATCAGACTAATAACCTTATGTTCGTCTCAATTTTGTCAAACTTGGCTGTGAGTTCTACATCTTCTTCCATACAAAGCTTCATAGGCCATACAACATCGGGATCATTAATCATAGTTATAAGAAAAATTCCATAAGAGGAATTTCTACTTATCCCAACTCCTGAAACGAGTGCACAACCTCCTCCAAGCATGTCTTCTAACACTTCGACCACTCCTCCGACCGTCCATCCGCTTGTGGATGCAAGTCGTACTAAAATTCAGCCTAAGATTTTAAGGTCATTTTGTAATTCCTTCCAAAACCTTGACATAAACCGTGGATCACGGTCAGACACTATAGATATCTGGTCACCATGTAATCCTGACAATTCTATCTGGGCATACAGCCCGTTAATCGATCCATGGAATAGTCAAGTCGACCTGCAGAATCAGAAAGGCACTGTTAATCTATCCACAATTACCCAAAGAGAATCATGTTTCTTTTGGATGAGGGGAAAACCAAATACAAAGTCCATAGTAATGTTGTCCCACTTCCATTAGGGAATTGGAAGAGGATTTAACAAACCGAACGATACTTGATGTTCAACATTTACTTGTTGACAAGTCAAACATTTAGACACATACTCAGTCACATCCTTTTTCATCCCTCGCCATCAATAGTACTATTTCAAATCCTGGAACATCTTGTTACCTCCAGGATGCATGGTAAATACGGTATTGTGGCTTTCATACATCAACTTCTTTTTCAACTCCATGTCATTCGCTACACATAATCTGCTCTTGTAAAACAAACCTTCATTTTCATCTACAAAATAGTTAGTCTTGGTTCCATCGACTAACTATACTACTGTAGCTTGACATCATTCTCCTCAGCATCTCTTGCGGTCATTTGAATCCAGAAAAGTCTCGCTTGAGCCAACAAGGCTCCATCAGATTCAAATCTCCAATCACAATGATTCAGGGATAGAGCAAAAATAATTTTTCTACTTAAAGCATCAGCCACCACATTAGCTTTTCCTTGGTGGTAATCAATTATGCAATCATAGTCCTTAAACAACTCTAGCCACCGATGTTGCCTCAAGTCTAATTCTTCCGAAAGCACAGATAATTAAGACTTTTATGATATGTAAAGATTCCACTTTTTTCACCATATAAATAGTGTCGCCATATTTTCAAAGCGAACACTATCGCTGCTAACTCTAAATCATGTGTGAGATAATTCTGCTCATGTGGTTTCAATTGTCTGGAGGCATATGCCACCACTTTTCCATCTTGCATCAATACACATCCCAAACCAATTTTTGACGCATCACTATACATGACATACTCTCTATCCAAAGTAGGTTGAGTCAACGTCGGTGCTTCAACTAGCATTTTCTTTAACTGTTCAAAACTTGATTGACACTTGTCATCCCACTCGAACTTACCCCTTTCCGGAGTAACTTTGTGAAGATGGAAAATCCCTTACAAACCGTCGGAGCAGATCCTCGCTTAAACCCAAGAGTCTCCCTCACCTCAATTACATTTCGAGGCGGCCTAACTCACAACTGCTTCAATCTTTGTAGGGTCATCTCTAATACCCTTTGCAGATACAATATGGCCTAGGAAATGGATTAATTCCTGCTTTGCAACTCACTGGCTCAACTTGCAAACAACTATTTCTCTCTCAATCAGAATAATTATCCTCAAATGTTGTTCATGTTCCTGTGCATCTTTAGAATACACTAGGATGTCATCAATGAATACCACTACAAACTGGTCCAGATAAGGTTGGAATACCCTATTCATCAAGTCCATGAATGCAGTCGATGCATTAGTCAACCCAAATGGCATTACTAAAAACTCATAATGACCATATCGGGTTCTAAAGGATGTTTTCGAAACATCAACATCTTTCACCCAAAGTTGATAATATCACGATCGCAAGTCTATCTTTGAAAAGACGCTTACTCTTTTCAACTGGTAAAAAAGATCTTCTATTCTCGGCAATAGATATTTATTCTTCACTGTCACTTTGTTTATTTGCCGATAATCAATGCACATCCAGAGAGTGCCATCTTTCTTTTTGACAAATAAAACTAGCGCACCCTAAGGCAAAACACTAGGCCTAATGAAACCCTTGTCTAATAGCTCCTGTAGTTGAGTCTTCAACTCTTTGGGGCTTCGCTTGGAGCTACGCGGTAAAAAGTCTTAGAAACTGAGTCATTCCATGTACAACTTCAATAGACATATCTACTTCTCTTTCAGGTGGTATTCCCCGTAATTCCTTGAGAAACACATCAGGAAATTCCTCTACTACTGAATATTTTCTTACATTTTACTGACTTTTTGTAGTCAAGCACTCAAGCCAAAAGGCTTCGCAACCTTCAACAACATCGGGCTTACATAATGGAAATTACATTTGACGTGGGCTCCAGACACACACAAAAAGATCACCCCATGCTTTCTGCTAAAACAAGTTTCACTGTTTCATCACAATCAACTATGTACCGTGTTTGCATAACCAGTCCATCCCAAACAATCAACCGTTAGTTTACAAAGGCAGATTAGCGTAAAACTCTTTACCGAGTCACAGCAGTCTTATACACCTTATTGACTGACACTATGCCCTGTATCATAACGTTATCATCACCGCAACATCAACATTATATCTGTCAACCATGTCTTCATATGGATATGTTTGAATGAGGGCAGTTATCATCAAAGCACACCAATATCAAAGAGAGGAAAATATAAATCTTCGAGAAGGTCCATCCACGAGTCAGCAGAAAGAAGGTCTGAACAGGCAGATTGATCCACCAGTCTCCACACGTACTTCACCCCCGCAGAGCAATCGCCACTCAACCCCTCGCCGATCCCAGTCAAAGGTGTGGTATCGCATCTCCCTTTGCCACTACCTTGCAAACTCCTATTATCCCTTGACTCTCAGGGACAATTCACTATCAAGTGTTCAGTACTTCCACATCTGAAACATCCTCCTGTCAATAATCTACACACGCCCAAATGCCGCCTATGGGAATGAGGGCACTATAGGACTTCCCCTTGTCCAGTTAAAGCACCTATACTAGAACTAGGTACCACTGTACTTCCTTGTCTTTTACCTCTTGTAGCCAAACCCTGTATTGACTTAGCTTAGGACTCTCTAGCTCTTTTACCTGAGGAGGAAGAAGCTTCTATAGAAAACTTCTTCTTTTGAAACCTTTCTTTACTACTTTCTTCAGATTTCTATCATTGTCAAGCCAGACCAACTGATAGAAATTTACTTATTTAAAATATCAGGATGTGACGCAAGATATCTTTTTATGGACTCATGTAGTCCATTTTCAAATTGTCTACACAGAAATGCCTTGGTGAGAACTGATTCCGATGCATACTTACTGAGATGGCTAAATTCTTTCTCATATTCAACCACTAATAAGTTCCTTTGCTTCAAATTTAGGAACTATTTCCACTTAGTCTCCCAGTACATATCAGAAACATATTTAGCCTTGAACTCTTGAACAAATAATTCCCATGGCATAGGATTTGGAATCCTTGGACTCCTCAACACTAGCTTCCACCAATCATATGCCTCACTGGGCACGTTGAGACTACACATGATACTTTTTGATCGGGAGGACAACTAACTTCCTCCAATATTCTTTTGTAGCTTTCTTAAACTCGTAATTCCTTCATCTGACTCTTCCATGTTTGTCTGATAATCTCAAATTCCCATGTCTTCTTACAATGTATATATCGCTTTGAGTTGTCAATCTTTCCAATACCCGAGCCATGTCCTAAGATATCCTCAATAAGGCTTCATTTAGCCAAGTATGCTTTGTTTTCAGAGGCCTTTAAGTCGATAACTTTGATTCTGTGGTTAACACTCTCCGTCGCTTCTTCAATCGAATTAAGATGATCCATCTATAGAAAACACAAGACACAAGGACATTCACATTAAAGCCAACATATTACTAGGACAGCTGATGCTTTCATCCCATAATTTATGCCAAAGTCGCCAAACCTAGGCTTTGATACCACTTTAATCGATGCGCCCTACCCGGCTAGGGCAAAGAATGGGGGACGTGGAATGATCATGACTCCTTTAATCTATTTTTTCTCGTACGGGCGGGCTCCACTTTATATATATTTTTCATACGAAATAAACTTATAACATATACATATAAAACAACTAAATCGTAGTGGTGTTCATAATATTCTATACATATCCGAGTCCCATTTACTTGTTCTTATATAATTTCACTATTGTTCCTCTACATTTACATATACAAAACAAATCCAAAACCTACTTGTGGTGGGATTTCTATCATTGTGGTCGCCTCGACGGATGCGGAATGCCGTGAATGTCCTCTTCAGTACCTACACGGATGAAACACCTGTGCTAAGCTTATAGCTTAGTAGGAAACATATAACATATACAATAGCTTATAATCATATACTTTTTTTACATATCATATGCATCTTTCGTATCATTTGCATATTTCATGCCTTTTTCCTATGTCATGTTTTATATTATCTTATATCATTTAGATCATCTTGTATCTTTTTTTTTTTTAATGCCCTCAGAGAATTTAGAGACGGGATACGAGATTACTCAGATATACCCGGGCTGTGGTCATCACATTGTAGCGTAACAATGACCAATGCCTGTATTGTATGACCAAACTGGTCGTATGATACCCAAGGCATCATCACCCGCATTCCAGACAAATGACTCCATGCAACGGGACTGCTGTAATGACCCAAACAAGGCCGCTTTAATGACCCAAACAGGACCAACTTATAACTTGTAATCCCTCATAGGCAATGCCTACTTTTCCATCCACTTTGGGATATATGCAGGAAATGAGGCTTATTAGGTTGTTATCTGTGTTAGAGATATCAAACTAGTCATTTACATGTTTGTATTACTGTTCATGTGTTCATATTTTATATATCAACCCTTCTTTTATTTATTTATTTCATATACTTTACACCGAAATATTTCCTACAAACAGTGTTTCACTTTAACGAATTTTCTGGATCAAATGGGGTCCAAATTTGAATACACTTATTTCTGAGCAGACTAGTTTCCACTGTAAGCCTGGGCCACCCAAAATTCAATCACTTATACTGGATTTGAGTTTAAACTCAACTTATGGCCTAAATACCCAAGATTGTACCAAGACATCAAAACTGTATCAGAAACTGTCTGAAAATAGGGTTTTACTTTGACGAATTTTCTGGGTCCAATGAGATCCAAATTTGAATAAATTTATTTCAAGGAGATTTGTTCTCCTAGAAGTATAGCTTACCAAGAAATTTGAATCACTCAATTTCACGAAATGGATAATTAAGACAAAACGTAGGTTTCGTGAAAATTTTTGACCGTATCTCCTAAAACCCCAACATTTCTTTATACAAACATTCCTCAATCGAGGACCACAACCAACTCAAACAACTTCAAAACAACCACAAACTGAACTAAAACAATTAAATTCACACTTATACAAGTTAAGGCTTGATGAAACCCAAACAAAATACTCAAAGAAGTTAGGATGAGTTCCTAACCTTAATATTTTCTTCAAACTTGCTTTTCCTCCCCTCTTTCTTCCTTCTCTTTGCTTGAACAGATAAAACCCAAAGATGGCTTCTCCCCTTCCACAACTTTGTCTCCCTCACTCTCTTTTCTCCCACACATGAGCAAATGCTCATCCACAGACCATTTTGGTCTTATTCCTACTTGGTCTAAGGCCTTGCCTGCCTTTTACATTTCAGTTGTTTCCCATTTTTGCCTGCAGCCCTTCATCTCTCTTCATTTGCACTTCAAATTATCCTAATATTCTATTTCGTATTATAAACTTCGCCTTATGCCCTGGTCCTTATTTTACACTTACTCCTTTTTAATTCCCTTTTGATTCTTGGAATTTTAATTTTCTGTTGTTAATATTTCATGACTTAACAAAAGATAAATTTTTGAAAATTTCAAATTTAACATATATTATACCTATACCAAGCAACCTGTTGAGGTAAAAACGATTAGGTATATTTTCTTTGGGGTATTACAAAGCATGTCATTCAAAATCAAGCAATGACTCTCTTGATCCTTAAGACTATACTGCACAAAATGGTCACACAATAGCCTCTACTCAAGACATAACGGGCCATCGAGCCACCACGAAATCAATCCACAAAATAGTCTCAGAAACCGGTCGAATCCGATAGTAGCCGGTCACAAGACTGAATTTAGCCTAAACCAAAGAACCAGGCGCAGCGATCCAAATAGGCCATACGATATCAACGTTCATAAAAGCGATTTCGCAGTTCCTAGTTTAGCAAACGAGGCCATAAGACCTCTGCACAACATTTCCCTAAAATCAACCCTTAAAGTGTGGAAATAAGCGGAGTAGGAAGAATTCTGCATAACTTGGGAATGTGTAGACGAATGGGTAGGAAGTCTTAAGAACACTTCCCAAGCCCATGCCTTCGATTTCCCCCAAATCTCCTCTTTTGGATTTTCGTTGAAATCCCGCAATTTTGGTACGTATTCGTAGCCCTCGACGAATAGATGAACTTTAACTCTTGGTCCAACGAATTCTGACCGACGAATCTCCGAGGATCCGAAGAGGGAATCCTTGGATCCTTTTCTTTCTCCCCTCCTTTCTCTTATCGACCACACCAGCAGGAAAATAAGATATTTTCTCTCCCCTTCTTGATATTTTTGTCCTATTCATAGTCTCAGAGACTTGTCTCCCATTGCGCCAAGTGTCCCCCACTTGTTTAGTTCCCTTTGGGTCCGTTTCTTTTGTCCCAAAATGACTTTATTTTGTCCCGGTTTAACTGCAGATTATTTCATATGCACTTTATTTAACTTATTTCCCCACTTTCAAATTTTCTCAAAATCTCCTTTCTAGGGTTCACCCGGCACCCGTTGGCACGAATTTTGTCGAAAATCATTATCTTGGGGTCGACGAAATTAGATGCAGTTAGCCCAGATTTGAGGCGATCGATAGTGAGGCCCATTTAGTCATCAGAGATCCCAGAAAATTTAATTTGTGCTTTGCTCTGATATCTCTCTATCTCATGATAATTAGATGGTAAATCACCTATGGTCTAATTTTAATTCTCCCTTCTTAGATCTTGAATCAAACCACAAATCATGTGAATATTGGCTAAATACCCACAAACATTAAGACTAAATGAAATACTCAACATATGAAGTAAAACATTAATAAATAGAAATTAGGAAATTCGTACAAACTAGTCTTGACCATCTAAACCACAAGAAAACTAACTAAAACATAAGTAGAAAAAGAAAATACAACTACCGAAGAAGAAAACGAAAAGGGAAAGATTAGCGAATTTGGCATTGAAGCGTACTTTATCACTCCATCATATTCTTCATTTTCCAAGAATAAACCCTAGAAGCTCTCCGCTAAAGAATAGGGCAATTTGCTTGTCTTTGTTTTACATGTATTCTTGACATTGTTCTCTTGTTTATTCTTTGACTTTAAACTCTGTAGTTTTACTGCTTGTCACGAGAAACTTAATGGGACTAATTACAAGCAATGAGGTTAAATTTCTCATGGTGTTTGCTTGATTATGAAAATGAACTTGCCTTAAAGTTAGGCTCTCAGCAGCATTGCTAAGAGTTCTGCAAATGAGAAAAAATTCTATGAGGACTAGGAGTATTCTAATAGTTGTTGTCTGATGATCATGAATAATCATATAAAGGATTCCGTTTATGCAAGCATTCCCAAGATTGAGAATGCAAAAGATTTCTTGTATGTTATTAGCAAGAAATATACAAAGTTTCAAAGAATGAGAAAAATGAGTCAAATATGATAATCGTTAGGTGAATGTTGTTTGAATAAATATGATTCAATGTCTTGAATTTGATACTTGGTGGTTAGATAGTGGTGCTACTTGTGCCACCCCAAAACCCAGGGGTTCCATTGACAACCTGTACTATATGGGAGGATTAGATTCACAAATTTTGAATTATTTGAGGTTTTTTAAACAAATATTTCATAAAAAAATTTGATCAAAGAGAAATATTAAAAGGATTAATAGACTACATTTGATATGAAGAATGCAGTGAGTGAGGAGCAAGCCAGGGGCCTCCTGGTAACGAAGAAGAGGGTCCAATCCTGGCTGCCTTTGGGACTTGACAAAATAGTAGAATAGCTGAACTTCTTCATTTTCACCCACACCCACATAACTGCATACAAAAAACAAAAATAGTTGGTTCTAAGACCTACTTTTTTTGTTGGTAAAAATATTTCCAAAAAAAAAAAAAAAAAGGTGATATGATTAAAGACCCTTTGAAAACAAGATTTCAGAAATCTAACTCTTCACCGATATTTGAAATTATTTTGAAACATTTGGTTAAAAAACCTGAAGAGGGTTAGATTTAGAAATATTTGGTTAGAAAAACCACAAATAGATCAAGATTTATAAATCTAATTAGCCTTTCCCATTTTTTTTAAAAATCATTTTGGAAAAAAATGCTCTTTTCCATTTCATGCATTTACATATATCTCTTAAAAGATGAGGTTATTTTTTCAACAAAACAAGAGAACATTTTTGTTAAAATAAGGTCAAAAAATTGATGGAGTATACACAAAAATAGTAGAATAGCTGAACTTCTTCATTTCACCCACACCCACATATCTGCACACAAAAATAGTTGGTTCCGAGACCATTTTTTTTTTTTCTTCAAAAAAAAAAAAGAAAAAGGAAATTGAAAAACTAACCCAGTTTCTAGGTAGAAAGGAAGCTCCCCAGGGAACCCAGGTAGGGTTTTGATGATTGGGCTTTCTGTAGAGACGCCTGATGAAGAAATCAAAAGAAGAAGAAGAAGTTGGCTGCTTCTGCCATGCTGATGAAGAAAGAAATTTATGTATGCTGGTATTTTTATGCATATACTTTATATATGCTCTGCACACACGGGGGAGTTCAGACGTCCCGCACTAACGCCCGAACACCACATAGTCCAAACATTAGAAACTGTGTTCAGAAACATACTTATTTCTATCAATTTGTATCATAGCAGATCACTCTGAGTTACTTAGTGAGATCTTAAGTTGCTCTACTCGTGTGTGTGTGTGTGTGTGAATATCATATGGATTTGATGAAGGACAGAATGTTCATAAGATGCCCCTATTTGCTTGATGATCAAAACTATGGTGATTGGAAGGTACACATGAGTATTTTCATCAAGTCACTAGGATGTTAGTGAAATGCTCTAAAGAGAATCACCTTTAGCATTTATTGTAAGCTTTTCGTTATTATGAATAAAAGACATCTTTATTAATTTGATATTTATTTATTATATAAATTGATGGTTCATGCAGTCCATCAGTTTCTTTCTTAGCTGGGCCGGTTCGCAAGAAGATTAATGCGGTCTATCGGTTGAACAGTGGGTTTAGGCAATTCTTAATCGGATCGGTTCGCCGATCGATGGTTGAACCGGAATTTGATTTTTCAAAGATTGGTTTTATGAGGGGTGAGAGTCGAAGGTGTGCAAAGATTACCCGTTATTCCAATTTACAGTCAAGACTTTTCTTACCATATCAAGGAAATGACATGACCTGTTTGCTAATGTGGGGCTCACTTCTTTGGATCCCTTAAATCAACTTCATTTGTCACCTCTCATCCTACGAATTATTGTTGGTAAGGAAATTAAATATTCTAATTATTGAATCAAAACTAAAAATAAAGTTGATGGAGTTGAATATCTGTTAATAAAAAATATTATTGTGTTCAAAATAAAATAATTTTTGATTATTAATTGTCATAAATTGCTTTCTAATGGCGATTTTATAACTTTTTTTAAAGTTGATTCAATTATATACATTCGTCTAGGCATTCTCATAATATTTTTACATTTTTTAAAATATTTAATTACATTTTTTATTTATTTTTGACAAATTATATTAGACAAAGCCATCCATATATGTATGGGGACTTTTTAATCATGGTTTGAGGTGGTCCCGTTAATTTACTGTTAAACTTTCTACCATGACTTGTTTGAGTTTTGTCTTAAAATAATATTTTCTTAAAAAAAAAAATTCTCAAAGTGATACATGTTTTGAATAATATTTAGTAGTGTTCCTTTTCATTGTAGAATAATCGACGGGAAGCTAGAATCATCATGAATTTAAAATATTAGTTAATTCTTAGTAATATAGTAGGTCATGTCGTCGTGGATTTGCGAAGTATCGCGCAGACGCGGATCTTCAGTGCCCATCGAGGTAATGGAGCGTGTGGCGCTTGAATCATTGAAAATATTTATTTTCTCACGACTATTCTCTATAATAAATTCGATTAGGTTAGGGTTGTATTATCTTTCTCTATTATAAAGTCTGTATAAATTAGCAATAGTATTTGGAGCTCCCTTGCCTTAGGGCCCAAGTCCATGTGTGAACGAAGTAGTGTTTCATGGCTGAACACAACATATAGAAAAAAATCATGGCTCTCAGCTCTTTATAAAAACAAGTCGGGTTCTTTCTTGTAAGCCCCGTGATACCATGCTCCGCCATTTATCCTGAGATGTGATTGGGGATCCTACGGTTATCATTAATCGAGCTCATGAATTTAGAAGCGATTATCCCAATCGGTGCTGAAAATATTCACTAAAGCGAGAATTGAACTCAGAGATTAATAATATTAAGTATTAATATTATTTTCTCCTTTGTAAAATATCAATAATTAGTGATAAGATTTTCTATCAGTAATCAATTATTTATTCTCTTGATTTATCCGGTTTCTAATGGATAAAATCACATTTATTGTGTATTATATCTAACAATCTAAGTACTAAAACATATTAGAGGATGTTTCATCTGAATTCTCATATGTTTATTTATAAATACAGAAATTAAATAATCTTGCTCCCCAATCATCGAATATTGGTCGTTTAAATAGACCTCACTATTGACAACTCGAAGAACAATAATCATTTAAATACCTATCTATAATAAACTCGAGTTGAAAGAATAATAACGAAATATTGCTTGAGATTTATTTCGCTACGAAGAAATTTAACTTTAAATAAATCTCACTTTGATCCTATCAGTACAGCATAATTTGCACCAATATTTTATAATAATCAAGGCAGATTATTTCATAAAATATTGCGAGTCTCAAATAAGCACCAACTTTGTTTAATATTGTGATCTTCTTACATTAATTATGAGAACTATGATCAATGTCTTCTGGGCATTATTCATATGATCATATACTACACAATTAATCCCAGGACCTTCGCAAAATATCAGTGTGCACAAATAATATGAAGAAATACCTCATATTGTATTAAAATTAAACTCATAAAATATAATAACATATGTCTTGTTCACAAAAAACACAAATAAACTCCCACTTGCCTTGTAAATACGGTACTCTTAACGCATATAATCACCATGTTTCGACAACTCGGGTATGCTTAGTGTCTTTGTAAATGGGTATGCTAAATTTTCCTGCGATCTTATTTTAGTAACCACTGCATCTCCTCTTGATAATATTAGAATCAAATGATGCTTTAATACATGTGTTTATGTTGTGTGATACCTCGGTTCCTTGGGCATTGCTACAACCCCACTGGCCAAAATAAATAAAAGGGTAATGGGCGATCTGCACTTGGTATCGCAGAATCGAAGGAATTTCTTGACCATCTTTGCTTCTTTGGCTTTGCTTGAAGAATACGTACTCCAACCGGGTTGTAGGTCAAACCAAAGCATAGTTTGTTTGACACTCCTCCAACAAATGGCTCCACCATTTAATTATGTAAACACATATCGAGAAGTGGATTTTCTTGAATCAAAATCACTTGGAAATACGAGTGCGTATAACCAATAGTTTCCGGACTCCCATGAAATATCTAGCATATAATCTCTTGTTCTCCTTAGATGACTGCAGAATATGCTTCATTGCAATCAATGTTCTTCTCTGAGATCGGATTGATCTTATTAACTATTCCCCTTTGCGTATGAATATACAGCATGGTACATAACATGGCATACTTGAGACACCCTCTCTTCAAGAAACCAAAATTATCCCTACTAAATCACGATTCTTCTGCTTCCGAAGTTTTTGGTGATTGCTCCTTAGAAAGATGAACTCCATGCACAGATAGTGAGTTCCTTTCTTGGAATTTTCCATCACTGAACCTAGCTAAATTTTATCTATATATAAAGCTTGAGATAATGCCAACACCTTATTCTTTCGGTCTCGTAGAAGTTTGATTCCAAGAATATGGTTGGCTTCTCCCAAATCTTTCATATCAAATTGCTTTTGCAGCCATCCTTTTACACTTGATAACACCTCTATGTGGTTTTAGATTAGTAAATGTCATCTATGTAAGGACTAGGAAGCTACTTTTGTACCTTGGATCCTTTTGTAAACACAAGGTTCATCGGGACTTTTCTCAAAACCGTATAAAAGTTATGGCTTGATCAAACCTAATGTTAAGTGTTGGATGCTTTAGTCCATAAATGGGCGTTTTACCTTACATGCATGTGTTCTTGCCCTCTGGCTATGAACCCTTACACAGTTTGTTGCATATAGATGTCCCTCTTCCTAGCGGCCATTTAAAAATGTTGTTTTGACATCTATACGCAAATCTCGTATCTAGACTTGGCTATGGCTGCAAGAATCCGGATGGATTTAAGCATGGCTACTGGCGAAAAAGTTTCTTCATAATCTATCCCCTCTTTTTGGTATAACCTTTGCCTGCATCTGGCGAGTTTCTACCTTCCCATATGGTGAATCTTTTTCTCTTGTAGATCCACTTGCACCTATAGGTTTTACCCCTTTGGGTGCCTTTTCGAAGACGAGGGCGAGTTGAATACATAGACTCCATCTCACGGTCTCCATGGCTTTGACACTCACGTGCATCAACATCCTTGATTAGCCTTCTTTGTAATTTACGGGATCCTCTTCACTGCTCCAATGGTTATGGCAGTACGATTCGCCCCGACACAGGGATATCTAGATGGCTTGTGTGTCCTTCTCCTTCTTAAAGCTCCAGCCCAGTTTGTTGTGGGTTTACACTACCAGGAAAGGATCCTCTTGATCATTTTAGATTGGTTTTTGGTTTTGGTTTCCAGCAGCCTTATCTACTGTTGTTCTACTGGTTCCATTGGTGCTTGTTCACCTTCGAGTATATTTTCATTTTCACTCTGTTGAACCACCTTTACTTTGGAAATAATGGCCTGATGAGTCCCAGTCGAGTGGTGTAGGCGATTCTTGAGTTGAGTCAAGCTCCTCAAGAATTACCTTGCTCTTGGGCTTGAAATTGTTTACATAATCTTCCTCGAGAAGAATTTTGCGTTAGTGCTCCGCCCATAACTTTCTTCTCATTAGACTATAAAAAAGTCCACCTCTAGTTCCTTTAGGGTATCAATAAACAAACATACTTCAGTATGATTCCAACTATGTGGTTCCTTTCTTAAGACATCGCCAGGAGCACCCAAATTCTGAATATGGTTTAAACTAGGCTTGCGCCGTTCCACAGTCGGTGGGTGTCTTAAGCCAGGCTTAGAAGGAATCAGTTCAATAAGTATGTAGCGGTCTCTAAGGCATATCCCCAGCGATATAGGTAGGAGGTGAATAATAACTAGCGCTCGATCTCACCATGTCTAGGAGAGTTCTATTTCTCTTTTCTGCAACTCCATTTTGCTAAGGTGTTCCAGGGTCTGACAGTTGTGAAACTATCCCTTCTTGAGTTAAGTAAAACTTAAACTCTCCAGATAGGTATTCACCGCCTCGGTTAGATTGAAACTGTTTGATATGGACACCTAATTGCTTTTACAACGCCAGTAACATAATGCAAAAATTTATCGGTTTCAAACTTTTGGCGCATTAAATAAACAAAGCCATATCTTGAGTAGTCATCTATAAAAGTGACAAAATACTCCTTACCCACCTGCGGCTTGAACACGCATTGGGCGCGCACATCAGTGTCACTAATTTAATGATTTGGTTGCGTGATATCCTTTGGCCTTGAAGGCCTCTTGGTCATTACCTTCGAAGCAGAGTTACGTGGCATAGGTTTGGAATTTAAAATCCCTTTTCACGAAACATGTATCTATTAGGATCAATATTACCCTAATCGCAAATGCCAAAGAGTAAGTTTCATTTGATACTTTCCTTTTTCTTGGCAAGGTGATTATGTTTCATTTTCAACAATTTCAATAGCATTTATATCGTAGGACAGGGACTTAAAAATAAGATTATTCATAGGTCTTGGAACAAATAAAGATTTTCTTATTGAGCGAGAATTAAACTATAATGTCAAGCGAGTGTTCAACTAAACAAGCGCGAAACCAAATTCCTCTTGAAATCGAGAACAAATAAACAATCTTCTAAACGTAAAGTCTATTATTCTCAAAAAAATAAAACAAGCGGTCTATGGCCTTTACGAAGATAGCTCCCGCTCTAGTTTCAAATATCTTTGTCCTTAACCCCCGATAGGCATTGCTATGTTTGAACCACTACAAAGTAGCAGACATGATTAGTGGCTCTGAATCAATGATCCATTTGTCATTAAAATTCTCTCCACTAAACAAGCCTCAGCAACCAAGTAAATCACCCACCTGGCTTTTTTGTTGGCAGCTATTCGATGTCCTTCATCACTTATAGGCTTTGCCTTCGGCTTCTTCATTTATACGATTTGAGTAAGCGGTATCTTGCTTTCTTTATTATTCTTGTTTCCACCCTTAGGTTTCCTTTGGGTTCTGAGCCCTCAAATAAAATTGATCTTTGCTGACTCTGCAACGAGGAAGCGTTGGCCTCTCAAGCTCATCCATCAATTGAAGTACGAGTGGATCCATCTATGCATATTGTAATTGACTTTGAGCTGATTGAAATGTTTGGAAACCCAAGATTGCAAGATGAGATCTATCTTCATCTCCTTTTTGAAGTTTTGCCCCCATCACTTTTCGCTCGGCCCGATATGTGAAATCATTGCCTTGATCCTTCACATACCCACCGATCATACGTGTGTTATCAAATGCGATGATAACGACTTGTCTCGAAGTCGTACTTTTAGCAAACATCCTTTAGAGTGGTATTTCTCTCCGCTGATAGAGGTGTTATTTATTTGCCTCAGTATTACATGATACGTGAGAATATAACGCCGAAGTGAAGTGTTTGCATTCTCGTCGTGTTACGTTTTGTTATATCATTAGCACGGCTTAGGGAAAGGCGGCTTAGGGAGTATCGAGGACAAACTTGATTTTCTCATAATCCAGAACGATGTATAAGTTCGTTTTCCAATCTTCAAAGTTATTTCCATTCAATGGTTTTTGATTCAAAATCATAGCTAGAGGGTTGAAAGATGCCATTTTCTGAAAAAAAATTTATACATTGTGCACACTAATATTAACTCGTGTATTATACAATAGAAACATATATTTAGAAATCAAAACAAAAATATATTTCTTCATTTGTGAAGCAATAATTTAGTTTCCATAATAAATGCTCACGGTGGGAAAGACATTTATAACAAACTAAAACTTGATCTCAGAAATGAATAGTATCCCGACCAAGTAGGGTCCCGAAAAATTGGGGTCACTTACCGGACTACTTACATCCCAATCTTTAGATAGAACCTTCTGAATAATACACTTTCATTTCAATCATTGTTCATATTATAATAATATTATTAGAGCCTCGTTGGGAGGATTAATAAGGTGCTCATTAGTTTTTGAATCCTTATTTAATTTTAAAATTCTCTTAATCTCTAGAGTTAGGTGGTGGATGGTCGATCTAATTAAGATTTTAAAATTGTTTAGGTCAATCCAATAAAACGATCATGATTATCGGAGTGGGGCTTCACGCATTATTTTATTATTTTGAGCCACAAAATATTAAAGGATTTTTCATAATTATATTTATCTAGATTTAAAAAAAAACAAAAATTTAATTATGCACATGCCTCCATTGTGATATGAATAATATACTTTCTGATCTATATGTCATGTTATCACAACTAAAGCATGTTAGCAAATATAATTTAATCATCCATGAATAAAAAAAATAATATGAGTTAACGAAAAAAAAAAAAGTGCCTAATCCTGGTTTCCTAGAAAAGAAAAGAAAAAAATATCACCAAGCTGATAACACTTGAGCCCATTATTATTAATCTTGTCGACTTTGGTGGCCGTCCATTGGGTTCAATTTACGCCCAGGCTTTGAAGACTAAGTAGGAAGATTTGGTTAAAACCCAAAAATAAACACACCTTATGAAACCACCTGTCGTCAAAGCCATCATTTGTGTCTTTGCCACTGACAGACCTTCCATGCGAAGCGCGGCGTGCGGAGGAGAAATGCAAAATCCGGCGGCTGAAGCTACTCTCACGCTCTGTGGCTTGGCCTAAGTGGAGCGCGTGAAGCCCGTGGTAGCTTGTGAAGTGCGTGGGGGGCGCGTTCGGCCTGAAATTTGTTTGGCAGCGTTGTCTCTTCCTTGCGCTTCTAACCCCGGTGGCCGTTTGTCATTTGGATGTCTGTAGCCTCCGCAGCAACACAAATAGTCTCACGTGTACAATGTTCTCCGCAGGTTCTTCATCTTCTTAACCACGATTTCTTCCATTGGTCTTCAAAGTTTTACAAAAATAATCCTATACCTAATAAATAGTGTACAGATTCTAGATGATTGAAAATAAATCAAGAGAGCTAATCTTATGATTGCCACATTTGTTACAAACCGATGAAATACACGAAAACTCTACCATGGTTGAAGAAGCAAACCCACAATTAAATGGTAACCATCCATGAACAAAAATCATATTAAACATGAGAACATGCTTGAATCAACAGAAAACCTAGGTTCCCATATTATTTAAATCAAACACTAAAATCGTAAATTGTTTAGATCAAATTGAAAATTTAATCATACGAATGCTCTTATACCAATTGTAGGAATAATCAGCGGAAGCTAGAATCATCATGTGCTTTAGAATATTCAATTTAATTACTAAACTAATATAACTAGTCAGATCATACCTTGTGGATTTGTAGAGAAGTATGTGTGAAACGCTTGAGATCTTCCAAACTATTCGCAAATTTGATGGAGTAGCGTGTGGGCGCTTGAATAAGCGAGAAAGATTTACTTTTCTTTGGCTGTTCTGCATAATAAATTCGATTCGATTTAGGGTTGTATTATCTTTTCTGTTTATACAAGTAGAAGCCTATAATACTTAACTCTTCATTTGGCCTCACGCGGGCCCCAGTCCGTAATGTGAGCGCGTTTAGTGTTTTAAGCAGCTTTGTTTGCTTGTAAAGCAAAATCAAACACATTCGTATCCTTGTAGTAGTTAGTAACTACGGTTTTAAATTTTTTAAAATAGTTAAAATTATAGTTGGTGATTACAATTATAAACTTAAAGTTAAAACCGTAGTTGGTGACTACGATTTCAATCATTTAAATTTTTTTCAAAATCGTAGTTGATGGGTATAAAATTTAAAAAAGGGTTTTAAAATTTTAATCATTTTTATAACTTTAAGTCCACACCGGAGTCACTAGTTTTAGCATGTCTATTGGGTATTTAGTTCAAGGAGGACACTTAGTCATTACCACTAAAATAAAAAAAAGTAATGTTTTCTTAATATCATCGATCAAATAAATCAAAAAAGTTATTGGTTTATAATTTACACACGTACATGTATTGTTACATCATAGCATAAAATATTATATTAATTAGATACTATATAAAATTTAATTGAATAGACATTAAAATAATACAGTTAAAATCATAAATAAACAAATAAAAAACTATAAATTAATTAATTAAATTTCTCTATATTTATCAAACAAGAATAGTGAGTGATGTCGGTTATAATGATGGGATGTAAAGTGAATAAATATGAAAAAAATTATTTATAAAAGGTTTAAGAAAAGAAACAATTATATATCAAGAAAAAAGGAAAAATTATATTTTATGGGTAGTTCACCCTCAAAATTTACAAACAATGCACAAAACCTTATTATGTGGCAACGAGCTAAAAAAAACCCCTTCGTTCCTCTCCATAGCATATTCAACCCCTCTCTCTTTCTCTATTATATGTTAGTAAAACAAAAAACAAGTAGGGTTTCGTAGGGATGACGATTACTTGTTAGACAAGAGAGAGGTAATCAAATAGCTTGCTTTGCATTTAGGAGACCGAAAGCCGAACATTTGGATGTGTTGGAATATGTCTCAAATTCCTTTTTAATATTCATTCCTATTTGTAAAGAATTATTTTATAAAATATTTTTTACAAACATGAATTAATACTAATTAGGAATTTGAGACATATTCCCAACAATCTTTACCTTGGATCAAATTTCATTATTTGACTCCACCTTGAATTGAAATTATTTTTTGTCTTCATCTTGTGTGCTTGAAAATATTTTGTTCTTCTAGAAATCTTCAATCCGAAGCTCCAACAATTCTCCCCTCGAACAAGTATCACTGAACATCCTCTCGAACAATCATTTATCCATCCACTTTTTGCATCATAGGATTTTCCTTTGCTTATATATTGTTCTACCACATGTCTTACATGAAGCACCACCTACCTCGAGAGCTTGCTCTTATCTAGGACAACTCCTCTTCATCGTGGAGCAGCAACACGTACATGAATATGCAGAGCACATCGCATAACCATGGATTTGTTACCAACTAATTAGGGCTCACTACCTATGTTCGACATCCGAGGATTTCACCTACATGGCTAAGTCTAAACTTGGCTCTGATACCAATTGTTTGAATATGTCTCAAATTCCTAATTAGTATTAATTCTTATTTATAAAGAATATTTTATAGGTAATATTAGGTTTCCTTATAGAATAAGGAAAGTTGTTAGGAATATCAGTATAAATATTTTTGATCATGAGGGGAAAAAGTTAAGAGAGAGAGAGAGAGAGATGAGCTTCTAAAGACTATACGGGGTATGTAGAAATGTAAGAAAGAACCCGGTGGAGTGAGGGATTTCACAGTTTCGGGTATGGATACAATGAATAGGGAAACATGTGATGTTTCAGGAACCTAATTGTATCTTATTCTACTTTTGTAATATTTTATATCGTATAGTGAAAAGATTCTCTCTCACCTGTGAATGTAGGCATGATAGGCCAAACACTACAAGAAAAAATGCATTTTATGACATTTGATTCATTGACACTTAAAAAAAGTGTCAAGGGATTAGGTCAACCTTGACACTTGGTATTTATATTATGTTTAAAGATGCATTTTAAATTGAACACTTTTAAAAGCATCATAGTAGGAAATGAATAGAAAACTAATGTAAGTAAAAATAATTTATTTTCACCGACAAGGGGCCTCGGTGGAGTAAGTGCCATATATGACAGCTCGTATCTTCAAATCCCAATTATTAAAAAGAGACCATAAGGAGGATTTACTCTGTGACGCCCTAAATTCCTAGGGATAATTTTTGTACTTTTTTTTTTTTGAATAGTGCTCGTGAGAGCAGTGTTCGTGAGCGATTATCCATGTCTGACTATTAAAGCGGTGCACAACGGTGCATTGTAATGTGAAATGCAGTCGTGTGCACGGTGCGCTCTAATGCGCGCCTCGCGCTGTCGCTGTTGTAGTGCCACGCCATGTGGCGCGGCGTTACAGCCGTCGCAGCGGCGCACGCTGCGAAGTGTGGCTATGGGATGTTCTCTATCGCGACTCTGACGTGCGCCTCTCGTGTGAGGGTATGCATCGCGACTCAAGCCCTCGAGTCAAGCCCTATCCCCTTGTCGCGGCGTGGGGCGACAACTCTGTGCGTGGCCAACCTCCGCCGCGGCAGGAACCGCAACCATGACATACGATTCTTGGCCAGACCGGCGCCCCCTGCCGCTGAAAGCCCGTATCGGCGACATAGTAGACCCGGTCGCGAAATGAAATCCACCATCTGTATCATGATAAAAACTCCTCTGTCGCGGCAAAGCGCCATATCGTCGCCGGTACCATATCGCGCGCGTCGCGTTGGCGTTATCGTGTCACGCTCCTCGTCGCATGCGGCTTTATCGTCGCACGCTACCACGCTGTCATGCGCCCAATACCCTTCATCGCGACCTTTGCATTATCGCGACCAGGCTGGAAATGAGCGTGCCCACGTAATTGATTACGTTTTTTCCTTTTTGTTCTACATATTGTAAAACCAACAAAATTTAGCCTTATTCCTACAAAGGCCATTTGAACCTAGAAAACTTGCCAAAATGTATTTATCATTCAAAAAAGAGTTTAATTACAACTCTTCGTTCTTTACACAGTACAAAAACTGGGTTTTCTACCATAAATTTACATAATAAAATGAGGGCTGTCGGCCTTTTCTTATACTAGGTCTCGGATACGTTCCATCCCCTAGTGCCTTCAATACTGAAATTGTTCCCAAACCAGTGACGTGCCCTAGTAGGCAAATTTCTAAAAATTCCTCCTCTAAAGTACACATGCAATATTTCTAAATCATCATGTCATACAGTTTGCAATTTACATGATTGCTTTATATAATGCATGAGATGAAACCACTCACGACATGCCCCAGGAGTCATTGACTCCCTCATAGCATGCGAAGCGAGTGTGAAACCGATCCTGGTGTTCACCTAGTGAAATAATATTAGACCAACCTCAATCCTGTTTACGATTTAATAATAGTTTCGTGTATTAATTATTTATTTGTTATGGGCCCGCGTCTTTTTGGGGTCACATTGGCAGGATCCGTCGCCTTAGGCATTTTGGACTTCCATGACCGATGATCGTATCTGCATGAATTAGGGACTTTCTGCTGAGAGGATCCCAACTTGCTCAGAACCTGACACATGTGGTTTCTTTCCTCTTTTTTTCCATTTAGCCAGACAGTGAGTCAGCCTTCAAGACGTTGTCCCATTCGACCATGTCGCACATCCACTAAGAATGGTGAATTTACATCACAAGTACCACGGACTAATGCGTGTGTGCATATGGACCACAAACATATCAATTACATATGGAATTTTCATGGTTCTTACCACAGTTATATTTCATCACAATAGTTCATACAACTCAAACATCATATTGCTTACATGATTATCATGCATTAACATGTTATTATTGATTCATACTGTATTCGGCAATATCAAGCCCACCGGCAAACACATGGACAGTTCCCGGTCAAAGATCACTTTTAGTCCCACATTGAACCGCGGACTGTCTATGGATAGTCCTGTTGTGATTGTTTCTGGGATTAGAATGTAGCCGACCCTCACTGCCTCCATAACCCGACTGTTTTCATAGCTTTTAGACAAGAATAGCAGAGTAGGAGAAAACCTACCTCTTGGAGGTTTGTCAAAAACTCTACGACTCAGATCTCTATGCGAAGCCCTTTGTCACGAGAATGGACTTTCCTGCTCATGCACGAAGAACTTGTCGGTCGGAAGTGTGAAAGCTTAGAGAGGCAGAGCATACTACTGACTCTCTTTCCCTTTCTTTTCCTTTTTTTTTTTCTTCTTTCCCCCACCGTTTTGGTACAGATGTTGAGTGATACTTCTTTCCATATCATTATGTTGGCTCACTTGGATTACTCTTATCCCTTTATCCATCTATCTTAGATTCTCGACCAGATCACGTGATGACCCACGTATCTCATATGAGTCCCACTTCTTACTCTTTGGTGAAACTTGTTCTCTACATTGGACCGTGGCTCACCGTGAGCCACCAGTAGTACTAAGTGTCCCATACTACCCTCGACACCTGAAAGCTTTGCTGAAGTGGTGTCTCGAAATTTGTGAAATTGGCGTGGTAGCGATTTGAGAAGATGATTGTGGTGAAGTCCGTTTTGTCATCCGAGATCTAGAGAAATTCCCGATTTTTGATCGAATTTACCATTTTACCCTTTCTCAGAAAATTTTAATTTTCTAAGGTTTTATATTCTTCCCACCTTAAAAGAATTTTTTCCCCGAAATTCCTGTGTATCAGCTCCATGCAGCAATACAACGTGCAAAATCAGTTAACATTAGTTGAACGCTCTGTTTTTTAACTATGTTTGCTATCCCTAAACAGAAGGATATGTGACTGCATCGTGTCTCGCGTTCCCAGTGTTACCCGCAGTGCTTTCACTAGCCTGCGATCTTCTGTCGCAACACCTAATCCCAGACTTTATCCATGATCGCCTTGGTCCTCCTGAGTCACCCACTCGTGTCTAACGTTAATCTCTCCCGATCACTGTGGTGGATCACGGAGTATACTTAGGAGCATGGAGACGTGGAATCCTCATGGACACGACATGCTAGGCGGAAAGAAAGCTAAGCTGATGCGCTCTGATTCCATCTCAGTATCTCAGCGAAGGGCAGATGGATCTCGGTGTGACTTCCCTCGTTGTGAACTGACCACTCCTCTTTTATGTATCACCTTCAAAGAAGGCGTGGTGCAACCTCAAACTCTGGGGAGTCGGCGTCGCTTGTCGGTGTAGCTCTTCTTCGGCTTTGAGCCTTGAGAAAATGACTAACATATCAGTCACCTTCCCAGAGGTGTCTTTAATCAAATCGGACCGATGATAGAGCTCTCTCCCACCTCATAGCAATGGTGATTAGCATAATATCCATACAAGCCACACTTAGGGTGCCATACGTATACTCACGATAATTGTTGTTGTAGGCGAATTCCACTAAGGGCAAGTGCTCGTCGGCTACCCTTATGATCGAGGTGTGCATGCTCGTGTCCTCTAAATCTATGTGGTTCTTTCGTGACCATGTGTTGATGGTCTGAATTGCTCATCCATATTTTGTGTCCTATATTTGGAGAAGCTTTTCTAAAAATTAACATAACTTTCAGAGGTCTCTATCGAGCCACTATGGACCGGCACTTTATGTAGTAGGACGATCTCTGGTTCTCTAATGGTGAATTCTCTAGTGTGAGGTTATCCGCACACGACCAAAAATATCTTTGACTTTATGAGCAGATCTACTATCACCCATATCGCGTCATGCCTCCGTGGTGTCCGTGGTAAGTAGGTCCTGCTAAGTCCCATTCTTGGCGTGCTCGTTTCACGTGACCACCAACCCGATGGCTGGAGTAGCCACCCTTCTTTTGGTGCTCGACCTTGCTCGCGACCATGAGCGCTCCGTCGAACAAAGTCCCGGCGCTGTCTTTTCATCCCGGATTTCGATGAATCTTGGCGATGAAGATCATGGTGCACATCTTCGTGCCATACGGATGCCGCGACCGTCGGAGCAGTGAAACTCCGCAATAGTCTACTATAACCGTCAATGCGGAACCCTGGCCTGTCCTCTCTGAAGACTATGAGTGGGGATGGCCCGACCTTAGTCTTCTCTGGCCATGCCGGTCACGATGGACACTATCTCTGCATCTTGCCCCTGGGACTCAATCACTCTGCTCAGTAGGGGCCAGTTAGCCATCGGACTCCCAAAGTACCACTGAGCACATCAGCTGTCTGATCCCAAATGTCCAGCTATCTCGAGCATCTACCACTCCTGAGAAGCTACACTAACAAGTACTTCCCGTGACTTTCGGCTGAGTGCATCATCCGCATTTTCCTTACCTGCCAGGTGGTAATGCAAGTGGTCATAAATCCTACAGAATTCCATCCATACGTATTGCCTCATGTTGGGGTCAGTTGTGTGAAGATATGCCTTAGGACTTTTGTGGTCTAATTACCATCTCAGGCCTTTATGTCATATTAGTGGCGCCGTCCTCTTGGCAAAGACTCACGATACCAACTCCGTCAGTGTGTGGGGTAATTTGCTCATGATTCTTCAAGCGGCCGGGAGCCGCAAGCTACTACCTCTTGGATGCATCAGCAGCATCCTGTCAGGCCTTGAGGCATCTGGCTAGCGTATTACCTCTTTCCCATTTAAGGTTCTTGAATAGGAGTTAAAGTAAGCCTCCTCTTCAACTCCTGGAATGCCTTCTCGCATAGATCATTCCACTCGAACTTGACCTCCTTTCGGGTTAATCCCCAATCATAAAGTCTTTACTAGTGGAGAAATCCTCGATGAACCTCCTGTGGTACCTGAATCTGAAAGAAACTACGTATCTCGGGCGAGTTCGGTCTCTTCCGGCTCATAACGACCTCGACCTTCGGGGTCAACGATAAGTACGACACTACATGCCTAAGAACCTCACCTTAATAGCGAAACTCACTTCGAACTTGGTGTACAAGCTGATGGTCTCTTAGCATTTCACAGACAATCCTCAGTGATCCTCATGCTCCCTCTCAAGCGAGTTAGATCAAGAACTGTCACGAAGACTCGACCGAAGCTCAGTCCAAATAGGTTGGAATACCCTGTGTGAATCCATGAATGCGTGGCGCATTCGTTAATCAAAACATTGCATGAACTTCGAGAAAGTGCCGTACGTCTGAGCGTCTTAAGGATATCACATCATCTAACCCTGGTGATGGTAACCGGTGCGAAGGTCTATCTTGAGACTCTCGCTCTCCTCAGCGATCAGACAAGTCATCATCCTCTCGGAAATGGGTATCGATTCTTGATCGTAACCACAATTCCCGACTCATTATGATATAGTCGAAGGGTCTTGTCATTTTTGCAAAAAAAGCGAGTGCCCAATGGTGAGTGCTGGTCTATGGAGCCTTGTCCGGCAGCTCTAGTATCTGGACCCGAGTTCTTGCAACTCAAGCTGGTGCCATCCTATGGCAGGTCATGAGATGGGTGATGTGTAGGGTGTAACTCGTCGATGCAACCTCACATGGAGATAATCCGGTAGCTCATCAGGAAAAACATTATTGTGCTTACTTTGAGGCCACTCAAGAGGATCCAGGGTCAAGGCTCTGCGTCCTCTAAGGCAGGAACTTGCCCGCCAACCCGCAATCAGTACATCCGTTACCATCTAAGTGTGAGTACGGTGCAGGAGTGAATGTAGTGTTTGTCCTTAAAGCGTAATCGTCTGGATCACGCATGGCGGTAACCTCTACGCTCTGTCGATGGCGATTGGGTATCGTTAACAGTCCATCCCAAGGATGGCGTCAGGCTTCGACATGTCCATGACCCTCAGGTCGGCTGTGAGCAAGATACCGGAGATGTCTACAAGCTGGCTTCGGCATATCGGATCTATGCTTGATCCTGAGGGGAAGAACTCATATATAGGGGCTCCTCCAGTCTCAACCTCTAAGCCCGACTCTCTCCACAGTGTTGCAGCAAGCCAGATAGATAAGAGATGCACGAAGATCAAAATAATACCGCGCCCGTGGCAAGATAGCGAAAGGCTCTTTGCCTGTATGACTTTGGCGATCCGTTAGCTGGAATGTTTGGTATGATGGTGTAGACACGCCCCTGAATCACGATGTCCGGCTGTGGGCCACATTCATAGCCACGACCCCTTGACTTGGCCTCTCTGGCCCTATCGTACAACAGAGTGTGTGCTGCGGGCGATGCGTTCCTTTGACTTCGTATTGGGGTGGAGGAATAGCGCGTGAGGCTTTGTCCGATGATTGGGGCAGTGCTTGTCGAAACCCAGTTCTTGTGGCCCCGAGGGCAAATCTACTTCATATAGTCCAGGCGATGGCGAAATATGAATCGTCTGTCTTGATTGGGAGCCACGATCGACCTTGGAATGGCGCGGCTGGAACCAGCGGGCAGAGCCGCCCAGCTTCTTTAAACAAGGCAGACTCTCCTTCTTGCCATGACTGCATCTCGGATGCTCGGTGCATCCTCATCTCTCTCTATTGTGTAGTTGTCTGACTTCATAGAGTGCATGTCTGTGAGCGAGTCCCACCGTCTTGTCCCTAATGGAATGACTTGATGATCTTAAATCCTTACCTTGGCCCGTATTTGTGACACGTAGAGTCATCGATAAAATGGGCTAACTCGTGAACTTAGCCCGTGTTCAATCAACGTCATAGCTCCTTTGGCTAAAACTCTTGGGCCTTTGAAAGAAATTATCAGCGTTGGTAGAAAAATATACCCATGAGATCTCATGGAACTCTATGAGTCATTGCTTCTAGGTCCATGAGGTCTTGGCCATTCCCACCATATCGGATTCTGCCCTCAGCTTAAGCGTACCTGGTGATCTTGTGGCGTGGGGTGATCCCTATGGCCTCTGGAAGCCCTCTCGACCTCTGAAACCAATGGTTGGCTGCCATGGATCTCCTCATCACCAGACAAACAGTGGAGGATGGTGTGCCATAAACCTCTAGGGTCACTCGGTCTGCTGACGCCTAGTTGCACTGCCTGTGCAATGGCCAGCATTGCAATACCCACGGTCTGCAGGCACGCTAATGAAAATGGGATGATGCAGCTGGCACCTGGACGACCTCTACGTCCCCGCCCTCAACTTGCCATCTACAAGTGTTTAATGGAAAAAATATTATCAAATTTATATCTCAATCTAATTAGTAGTGTACACATCAACTACCAGTAGACTTAGACATCATGAAATAACCCGTTCATCCTCTTTTTCTTAGTGGTGCTAATTGCCAACCACTCATTTTATTCATTTCACTTGAATTTTTTTTTTCTATTTTCCGAACCCCTAAGGTTATGTTTCTCAACCTAGTGTTCCATATACAATTTATCATGTATATATTCACATAATTCAATCACCGTTATTAAGCACAAACATCATGTATTACATCAATCCATCAAAATGCACAATGAATGCATGATCTAAACAAGTTACAGTGAGTCTAGGTATTGCGCTATGAATAAATACAATGTTGTAACGATGGTATCGAAACCAAACTTATGGACACACACACTTGAGCTCCCAAGGTAACCATTTACCTAGGCTCTGATACCACGATGTGACGCCCCAAATTCCCAGGGGTCATTTTTGTACTTTTTTTTTAACAATGCCCATGAACAGTGTTCATGAATAGTGTCCATGTATAGTGACCCAAAAAGTGCCTGACATAGTGTATGCTTGATCGAAGTCGTGTGCATAATGCGTGGCGCCTTTGCTTTGGCTTTATGTGAGCATACTACGCTACGCGCGGCGCATACTACATCTCTCAAGCGCCTTTGCGCCATCACATCGTAGCGCCTCACGTGATCATCGGCGGCGTGGTGCCTACTTGCGTGTACACGTTGCGTTTTTGTCTACGGCGTTGTCGCGGCTGCAACGAAATTCTGTTCGCGACGGGATGTTCTTTGTCGTGGCAGGAGGTCTACATTGCGACCTCAAGCCACTTCGATCCGGCCCATCTTTGTCGCGGCGTAGCCGCTTCACATCGCGACCAGCGGGGCAATGACTCTGTCGCGATAGAAGTCCCGAAGTCAGATTCGGCGCCTCCTGCTTTCCTAGGAACCCTGTCGTGACATACGATTCTTGTCACGACACAACCGCTCGCACCATAGAAGGCCCGTAATAGCGACCACGATGGACGGGCCAGCGAGCATGAATTCCCACCATCTCCTATTGCGGCGAAACTCTCATATGCGTGACAAAGCCCGCTACATCGTGCACCTAGCACCGTATTTGCGGCTCGTTGGCGGCATGTCTGCCTTCTCTTTGCAGAGGCACATGCGCTCTACCGTCTGCCACATACACCTTTATCTTATGCCCTCATTGCCTTCTGTACCCTTTGCAATGTCACGACCCAAAACGAAATGGTAGCCCACCCCAATTGATCCTTACTTTCCTTTTTGTTTTACCTCATAAACCAAAAAATTACTTATATTCCTATAAGGCCATTTGTACTGAAAACTTGCCAAAATGTATTTATCATTCAAAAGAGTTTAAGTACGATTCTTTACAGTCAAAGCGTGTTTTCTGTAATTTACATAATATGAAAATGAGGCCTAATCTGGTCTTTTCTTCGCCACTGGGTCCTCAGATGCGTTCCATCCCCCAGTGCACAGTACCTGAAATTGTTATTCCCACGACGGGGTGAGCAATGCCCAGTAGTTGAATTTTCTTACAAGGGATACTCCCCTCCTAAAATGCACATGCAATGGCACACCACAATCATCCACATCCCATACAATTTGTAATTTATACATGGCATGCTTTATATCATGCATCAGATGAAACCACTCACGACATACCCCGAGTCCCGACCGACTCTCTCACACATGCAAAGCCAAGTGTGAAATCAGTCCTTGTTGTTCTACTCGGTGACTCAACTCATTGGACCAACCTCCAATCACTTATTTGATTTATCATCGATTTTCCGTGTGTTAATTAATTATTTATTTATGGGCCACGTCTTTTGGTCACAGTAGGATCGTAGCCTTCGACATTTTCTGAGACTTTCACCATGGGGTGATCATGTCTAACCGCATGTGGATTTGGGGACTTTCACCTTGGGGGGGGGATCACCTCAACAGCAACTACACATGGTTTCTTTTCCTCTTTTTTTTTTTTTTTCAATTTATTGGGCCGTGGGTCTCGGCCTTGGAGCGTTGTCCATTTGAGCCATCACACATTCACTAAGAATGGTGAATTTATCACAAATTACGCTGACCGACCGTCTGATAATGCATATGAATGCAAGCATACTAATTCCACATATGGAAATTTTCGCATGGTTCTTGCAGTTATATTTCATCTGTATGATTCCATACCATGCGGCCATCATGTTAACATTAATTCTACATGCATTAACATATCATTATTCATACACAATTCATGCTATTCAATTCAAGCAATATCATGCAAGCAACACACATGGACAATTTCAGTCCAAAGATCACTTTCAGTCCCACATCGAACCGCGGACTATCCAAGGATAGTCCCCTCATCAAACATTCGGTCCCATTTCTTGGGATTAGAATGCATGGCCATTCACGGCCTCATAACTCCCAACCCATTTTCATGGCTTTTTAGACAAGAATAACCGAGTAGGAGAAAACCCCTTCCTCTTGGAGTTTGTCAAAACTCCTCGACTCCGGTCTTTATGCGAAGCCCTTTCTGCGAGGATGGACTTTCCCTCTTGCTGCTTTGAAACCGTCGACCAGATGCAGAAACTTATAGAAGGTAAGCTTCTCTGCTCTGCAACCTCTATCTTTCCCTTTCTTTTCCTTTTTTTTTGTTCTTCTTTTACGTTTTGGTACAGATGTATGGCACACCCCCAACCCGGCATCAGGTGTGAGCGAGATTAATCATATATATATATATATATATATATATATATATATATATATATATACTATATATATATATATATATTTATGTTTTCTATTATAAACTTATAGCTTATAGCCTTTAACTTTATTCATTTATATAATGGCCAAACAACAACTTGTATTATATTACATGTGTGGTTACAAAATATACAGCTCCGCAAATAAATATTAGCATTTACAATATTTACATTGTTTACAAAAGAAGCAAAAATATATCCGATAGACCCGAGGTCTTCAAGGTGGGCACCTAGTGATCGTGGCATTTATTCGCGTCTTTGATTGTCTGTCATCTGGTTTCCTCTTACGTGTACCTATCTGGATGAGAAAACACCAGTGCTAAGCTTTGCAGCAGTGGGAATAACTTCGTGGACGACCACTTGGCGCAAGAGTCATCTCACTTTACACATTTGAATCTTCTGCATGTCATATTCTATATACTTGTCATATACACATGCTTATATATTCATATATAATTTACATGCTTATGCAATCTATACTTTCTTATCATATCATGTTTCATTTAAGGTCATTTATTTTCTTCATAATTCTTATCAACATGTACTTATCCTTTGTTCACGTATCATCACCTGTAAATCTGTATTCCTATATCATGTCATGTCATGTACTTTTATCATTTGAATCCCATTTGCATACCTTATAAATTTTATATTTGTGTATAAAACAGAAGTGGATAAAGGAAACTATAAGGTGAGCCTTGTGCCTTACTATCTGACATTAGTCTATAAGGACGAAATATTGTTATCATTAATACGAAACCCAGTAATGTATAAGGGCGGAAGAAGTATTGTTATCATTGTGCTAGACAATGATCATAAGAGCGAAAATGTGTAATGACTGGCAAGGCCAAGCGATTAATTATATTTACAGGACTTGTTTTTCCGCATAATAAAGCGCGCCATCCATCCCCTCTACGGTTCTAGCGATGATAAGTGTGTATTTTATGTTAATACATATCTGTATTCTGAATAACGATGGTCATCCGGGTAATCTTCATGTCATGCCACAATCATTGTTTGTATCTTTGCATTTTTCATATCTCATTAGATGCATGAATAACTATGATTACCATGTATGCTTATGACTGATACATATACACATGCATTAATATTCACATATAGTAGACATATAACCAACTTATATACATATTTGTACTTATAGCAAACTTATACTTGTTCCGATTTCCCGTAAGAGTTCACAGGCTTGCCACCTGCCTGGGTTATATAATCCTGGGCTTATGCTAACCTCACGGGCTTATATACTTGCCCTCTGAGCCTCCATATACGGAGGTGCCCGTGAGCTCACGAGATCTATGCCCATGCAGAGAGTACCCACGAATTTTCTGGAACCTCTTACTCTGAGAGGTACACCCATAGGTACTCTGAACCTCTGGTGATGTGCATGACTTTGCTCTTATGCATTATTGAACTCCCAATATATATTTGTTGACCTCAGAACTTATACTTGTACGGAGGTGCTGTGGAGGCCTTTCAGGAGCAAATGATGTACATTGCTTTGTGCTTATTCTTATTTAGTCACCTTATCCTTATAAATTGTTTGACTACTTAGACTAGTAATAATAAATGAGTAGGACACAACACAATAGGTACCAGTGCGGTATAATGCGGGGTTCCGTATGAGTAAAGTGCGAGGCAGCGACAGGAGAGTGCCATGTCTGTTGATATCTGGTCTTAAGGTCTTACAGTGCTCCCATGTTTAGGGCACACTGTACAGTGGGGAGCCTCTTGTTTCATGATTTATGGACCTACTATGGGTTCTAATTTTATAAAACTATATATTTATGGATTCTTCACTCAATGAACTCATAGTCTAGAACACCCCGAAAGCAGTTCGGGACAAAGAAGTTATGGCCGTCCGAAGTTGGAGGTCACACATGACTAGTCAATCCTAGCCGAGCTGACCTGGAAAAACCTATATTTCAGCAGGGTTATGTTCACCTAATTTCCTTCACAGGAATATTAATGGAATCTTGACTCAAATGATCTTTCCATGAGTCAAGGGCAACAACCGGGTTAGGACGAAGAAGTTATGACCTTCCAAAGTTGGAGTGCATTAGTCAAACCAGTAGAAACGCAGCGGCGTGTGCTGTTTCAAAGTAAAAGGACCATAAGCTGTTGGAGTTACGGGCAGCATATCAATCGATTGGAACATAAAGCATAGCAGAATTTAAAATTTTATCCCTTAACCCACCAAAAAGGATCACATGCGTTTCATAAAAACCGAGAATTATGAAACTTACTTCTTGTAGATCGGTCGTCAAGCCTTCAAAGTAAATGCGGTTTATTCGGATCTTCAAAGGTCTTTGCCTTTACGGCGACCACCCTCTACAAGTATCCACACCAGAGCAAATAATGACGATCTTGTTGAATGCTGATTCGGGTTCGTCTTCTCAAAAGCAGAAATTAGGAGTCTCTCTGTTTTTTGGTTGTTCTTAGAAGTAAAAAGAGCGACCACCACTAAAAAAATATATGTATCTCACATATATATATCTATATAAGTCTGCTAGGGTTTTTTTTTCAAAAACGAATTTTTATTTATTATATATTTAAAACTCTTTTAAATAATAATAATTTAAATTCAAAATCCTTATCAGAATAAGGAAGCAATTTATATTGCATACTATATTTACAGACTACTTTTAAAAAACACTGAATTGTTCCTTATCAACAGAAAAATATAACAAATTAATTATTTATTTATATTTAAATCATGAATTTAGCTTTTCTCAAAATTAAATTAAATTTAAATAACAACTAATTGTTATTTGTAATTTAAAATAATCTCATCATTTTTTTAAATTACTACGGAGTGAAAAACCATAGCAGTTATTATTTGTTCTTAATGTAATGGAAGCCCTATGAGTTCAATTAACATTGGGCGGTAGGCTTAAATCACATTTTGAAGTCCTACAAGTCATAAGTGGCCTCTGTGAAGACATTATATTTACCTAAGTTAATAAAGCTCATGATCAGAGACAACCTTAATATAGCTAATGATATAATCCTTTTGTCTCATGTGATATCTTGATGAATATAAGACATGGACAAGTCAACCTTATATCGTTCTATCTTTGATTACTCGAAACCTGATTAGGCGACTAAACAAATGACATTGATCTTTCAATAATTCATTTGAGCACGTATGCATTTACCGGTCTACGATTATCGAGGACCCGAGAGATATCTCTCTTATAATAGAAGGGCAAATTATCTTAATCGTTCATATCTCTTTACATAATTCTTTATTGTATTTCAAGTATAACCTTTATAGTCATCCGATTAAAGACAACGTTTGATTATATCAAAACAAATATTCATATAACGAGAACTATAGTGATCTCGGTCGAAAGGATTTAATGACCTGATATTAGAATTAACTTATGACTTTGATCCATGTATTAATCTCAGGCAGTGCAGCATCCTGATATTTGTTCTAAACAAAATAGATATAAATTTGATTTGTATCTCATACACATATTCATCCATGAATATCAATCAAACTTTATACTAATCTTAATTCATTATTTATTCCCATAACAATAATGATTAGGGACATTTAGAATATTAATAATATTATTCAAGGACATTATATATAATAAACATGCGAATCATATAATAATAAATTCTCACTTAAATAGTCAAAATACCATGTCTAAATACGATAGGCCTAAGGCACTATTACTAACAATCCCACTTGCGCTGGCCGTTCATCGATATATCCCAATACTATGAACCTAGCATGGCGATCATGCTTTGCTTATGTGCGGCTTGGTCGGATCAGCAAACATTATCATATGTTAGGAACTCTGCATATATCTTAACGTCCACCTCTCAATGATTTCTCGAATGAGATGATAACGCCCTAAGTGTGTTTGGATCGATGTGATCTAGGTTCCTTCTTGTCTGATAACATCATTGTGTATCACAATAAACATCAGGTTGCCAATGTAGGAACCACTTCAAGATCGATGTGAACTTCTTGATCCAAGCGCTTCCTTCTTTGCGGATCGCTATGTGATCCTTCCGGTTGTAGAGATCGGCAACGATTAACTGCTTCGAACTTTCATTCTTGCACCACCATTTCATGGCTTACATATCCAGGCTTCGATCGGTTTGGAAAGCTTGCATCGTGTAACCATTCTGGCGGATCATCTTCGATCTGCCATACACCAGAACATATCTTTGGGCCTTCTCGAGATACTTAAGATATTTCTTCTGACTGTCGGTGGCTCTCAGGGATCTGTTGGTATCTACTCGTTATGCTTAAAGCATAAATCATCTAGTCAGTGCACAACATGGCATACATGATAGATCATATTCTTTGAGGAGCATAATGAATCTTAGTCATCGCTCTGTCACATCTTTAGTGTTAGGACAGGATTTACTAAGTAATACCATGAGACATGGGCAAATGTCCTCTTGGAATCTTGCATCTTGAACCGTTTATTTTTGTCTATGTAGCGCTGACTTAGACTATTGTCGACCTCTTAGATCTATCTCTATAGATCTTTATCCCTAGGATATGGGCTCGCCTAAGTCTTTCATTGAGAAACACTTCCTAGCAAGACCCACGACGTGCAGGTGCGGGGATATCATTTAATAGGTAAAATATGTCATCAACATATAAGACCAAAAAATACAATTGCGCTCACTAATTTTCTTATAAACCTGAAGGCTCGTCTTCATTTTGACTAAAATCCGACCCTTTGATGATTCATCAAAGCGAAGATTCCAGCTTCAGAGGCTTTGCTTCAAACCATAAATGGATCTTTGAAGCTTGCATACTTCTACCGAAATTACTTAGGTTGTACAAAACCTCAGGTTGTGTCATGTACATCCTGAAGTAAGTTTCCATTAAGAAACCTTGAGTTTTAACATCCATTGCCAAATCTCTCTGTCATGATATGCGATGTGGTAATATGAATCGATAGACTTAAGCATAGCTACAATTGAAAAAGTTTCATCTGAATCTACATGGTTTGTGTTTGAAACTGCTTTATTAACACCTTTGCACTTTATAGCTGTACGCTTTGCCATCATGGTTTCTTTTAAAAACCATTTACGCAATGAGTCTTTGTACCTTAATTGGTCGTCGAGTCCCATACGATTATCATATATGGATTGAATTTCGGACTTCGCAGCCTCCCAACGTTTCCCAGTGCGGATCAACGCACGCCTCTTGATAGTTAGTGGTTCATTTGATCCACTAACAGCATCATGGTTGCTCGGTCTGAAATCCCATCTCTCGGGCTCATGGCGGCATCTGTCCAGTCTCACGTAAATTTTGCTATAGGAGGTGTCAACAATAGTTTGTTGACTATGGTATCCACGAGGCGGAGTTCAATGTTATCTTGTGGTTACCGAACTGCCGGGTTGCTACTCCCAGTTTCCTTTATAAATAGAATTCCCTTTCTAGAAAAGACACCATTATAGCAGCAAACACTTTGTTCTCATGGGATTGTAAAAAACGGTATCCCTTAGTCTCTTTAGGATACCCCACAAAAAGACATTTATCAGACTTGGGCTCCAGCTTATTTGAAACTTGACGTTTTACATAAGCCTCACAACCCCAAATCTTAAAAAAAGACAAACTGGGCCTTTACCGGTCCTTTCTCATGGTGTCTTTTCAGCAGCTTTGGATGGCTTCGATTTTGGTATGAAACGTAATTTGTTTCAAGTGCATAACCCCAAAGGTAAATCTGGAAGATCTGTGGACTCATCATCGTCCGAACCATATCTAATAAGTTGAATTTCTCCTCTGGACACACCATTCCATTGTGGTGTTCGGGGGAGTTAGTGTGAAATGATTCAAGTTAGATGGTCATCAAATTCTTGGCTCGAATATTCGCCACCTCGATCGGTCGAAGTGCCTTGATTGTATCTTTGCGAGTTGGTTTTGTACTTCATTTGAAAAGATTTGAACATTTCAAATGATTGATTATGTCTCATCAAGTAGACATAACCGCATATCTTGAAGTCATCGATAAATGTAATGAAGTAGCGGCCTCCTCGCATTTGAACTTAATGGTCCACATACATGCGGCATGTATGAGATCCAATAATTCGTTGGCGCTCGCTGTGTCATTAAAGGGATCCTTTGTCATCTTGATACAAAGATTCACATACTTATTATATGATTCAAAATCAAATGAATTCAAAAGTCGACTTGATGGAGTTTTGAGATGCGTTCTCATTTATATAGCTGGCGATAATGCGAATGAGTTGAATTTAAATCATTGGACTTAAATTTCTTAGTATTGTTATGTTATAGACATGAGAATTGTTGGATTTTGAAGTTTATAACATAAAGACATCTAATAAATAGGCATTTACACAAATTATGTCTTTATGAAAAATGGAGCAATTATTTATTCTTAATAATAAAAGAAAAACCATCATTACTCCAAATAAGAAACTGAAATAATATTCCTACATATTGTAGGAACATAATAACAATTGTCTAAAACTAACAAAGCCCTTTGGGGCAAAGTAAGTTCATAATAACTTCCCTACGACCAAGTAGCTTTTGCTCCATTGCCCTACTCGTAGATCAACTTCGCCCTTTTGATTGTCTAGTGCTTTTGAGCCCTGCATTTGTCCTGAATGTAGAGATCCACATCGATTATCTAATGCCCGGGAACTAGGAGGAGAAAAAATTAATCACGTATAACATAAATGCACGAAGAACTAGTCTCACAGTCTTCTTCTTCTTCTTTAGATCCTCTAATCGACACGGTTCTCTTCTGATGACCGGGTTCATTACCACAAAAGCAAAACACCCTCAGCTGAAGTTGCTTAGGTTCGGGTTTGGGTTTAGGTTGAGCATTGGACTTTCCTTTTGCCTTGCCTTGCCCTTGCCCTCGCCCTTGCCCTTGTTCTTGAAGCCACTTCCCTTTTGGACCATCGGAACATGGCAGGGCTTGGTTTAATAATTACGCAGCGGTTTTGTATCATTATCTACATTCGGAGATAGATTTGTCCATTTCATTCATGTTATAGTTCATGACAAAGCGGCCGTAACTATCGGGAAATTAGTCGGGATCAAATCAGTTGCCAACTCTTGGCTCAATGGAAATCCAAACCTATCAAGGTGCTTTCAAATATAGCCTTTCATTTTAGAACATGAGCACTAGCGGCTTTTTCGGCCCGTGCGCAGGAAATGCGTGCCTTGGTAGTCTCATACCTTTCTTGCGCGCTAACAACGCGAACATTTCATACAGATTGAAAGATCATATCATAAGCTTCCATATTTTCGGATCATACGATTCATAACTCATAGTAGCTAGCATCAAACATGCAACATGTAAAAGTCATTATGATGCTTAAGCCGCGTTAACAACTTGCAGACATTCATTTGGTTCTTGGAGAAGTTCATCAGGGGCGTAAAGCTTCCTTTCTTGTTTGAGAACAATTCTCAAATTTCAAAAACTGATCAAAGGAAGTTAGTCCTAATGGTTTATCTTCTCAGGGCGATCAGCGACATATTAGAATTGTTGTTGTTATTGTTGGCCATACAATGGAATGCAAAGTTCGGCTAAGTATTTTGATTATGAAAGATTCTCAATTAAATTAACAACCCTCAAGAATAATCATATTAATCTAGTGAGCTAAGATCCATATTTTACTCAACTTTAAGTCACTTGGCATGACACTTAAAATTAAGTTATTTAGGTAGGTAACTCTTACCAATTACATCTCATGCAACTCTTTAGATATTTATGGGATTTTGACATCATATGTCCCGCATGTTTAAACCATCTAATGCCATTAGGCCCAAAATCGTTTGATAACCTATTAAAGTTAAACCATTTTTAAACATACGGGTAGCACCATTACTCTCATCTTGTCTCACTAATGTAACCTAATGTACTTCTACTTTGGTAGAACCCACATTTGGTGGGTGATAAAAGGTTTGACAAGTGTTTAACAAATATGGATGACATGTTAACTTTAAATTTTATGTGAGGGATCTTGATTGGATTTTAATTTTCAATTAATAGATCTCATCATATATCCAGTATCACATACTCATGTAACATCATACATGCGATCTCATACATGCATAGGCACAAACGTGTCGCGCATGACCTTAATCTAGATTGATCTCCATGTCATCATGAAGATCACCAAATATTCCTAGGTAAGGCAGCCCATGATGTCGATTTGACCACCAACTTCAGCGATAGACACCTAGCCCTCCATCATCATGGCTGGATCGCATGACTTCAAATGGCTTGCATTGCCCTTATATTTTATTACAACAATTAAATAAATACTACTAATAGTAAAATAAAAATACAACAAAACAAAACGGCATGCAAGTCGATGACACTACAACCTCTTGTAAAAACAATAATAACTCCTCAGTTTAACTGATTATAAAAAGGCCATCGTGCACCATGTGAAGCAACACAACATGCAAAATATATCATATTATCATATAGCATAAACAATTTGCATTAAAATAAATAAATTATAATAGGCGGTGTTTAAACCAATTAAATTCATAAGGCGCCAATACAGTAGTCAAGCACGATTCGCCTTGACCTCATCAATAAATTTTTTGAATAAGCCGAAAGCCATCAAAATCATGATGAAAAATGATATTATGTAATCTCATTACACATAGGGCTTATTTTCTACCCAATTATAAACACTCCGCTTGATGCTTAAATCATAATTAATATATAATCTAGTCCATGTATTAATCCGATTAAGACAAAGCCGTAATCATATAACATGCTATTAAACACTTTAATGACAATATCCCATTCGGATTCTTAATTATATTAACGAATCCTTTTAGGTTTCGAATTCAATCAATTAATACCTTAACAAAACCTATTAACTATGTCGTTCGCACAAACCATAATATCACATATATTCAAAAACGCAAATCATGCTAGAATCACATACATCACATACATACATCAAACATGAGAGACATCGATTTTTATGAAAACACAAGTGGCTCATACCATTGTCAGTTACTGACAAGATATCCAACTGATTGGAACATAAACGCAACGGAATTTAAAATTTTATCCCTTAGTCCACCAAGGATCATATGTGTTTATAAAAACCAAGGAAGGGTAAATCAAACTTACCTCTTGTGAACCCATCTGTCAAGCCTCAAATTCTCGCGCCTTTGGTTTATTCGGATCTTCAAAGGTTTCGCCTTCCTAAAAGCTGACCACCCTACAAGTATCCAATACGAACAAATAATGAACGATCTTGTTGAATGCTAGTTCGTGCCCGTCTTCTCAAAACGAAATTAGGGTCTCTCTGCTTTGTCGTTTCCAGAGTAATAGACGACCACCACTAAAAAAATATATATGTCTCACATATATATTTCCATAAGTCCGCCAGTGGTTTTATTTCAAAACAAATTTTTTTATTATATATTTAAACTCTTTAAATAATAATAATGAATTCAAACTTTTAATGTGATAAGGAAACAAATTTATATTATTATATATTTAAACTCTTTTAAAATAATAATAATTTAATTCAACCTTATCGATAAAATAAATTTATTTATATTATTATATATTTAAACTTTAACATTAATACTTGTGTTCAAATCCCATCGATATGGAAAAAACTAATTTATATTATTATATTTAAAACTCTTTAAATACAACAATTTAAATTCAAATCCTATCAAATAAGGAAATCCAATTATATATTATATATTTAAAATTCTTTATTAAAAAACTCCTTACATATTATTTCCTTTATCCAATAAGAAAATATAACAAATTAATTATTTGTTATAACTTAAATCACGAATTTGAACTTTCTCAAAATTAAATTCGAATTTAAATACCAACTATTTAGTTATTTGTACTTAAAATAATCTTCATCATTTTAAATTACTACAAGAGAGTGAAAAACCATAACTAAGTATTATTTGTCTTAATGTGCTGACCCTATAGGTTCACTAATACTGACGTAGGGGCCAAAATCATTTTGATCTCTACAAGTCATGCGGGCCTCTAGCAAGACATTATGACGCTACCTGGGTTAAACGAAAGCTCATGATCCGGCATAACCTTAATATAGCCACCTACATAATCCTTTTGTCTCAACATATCTTGATAGGAATATAAGACATGGGCAAAGCTCAACTTTATATCGTTTCATCTTTGACACTGAACCTAATTAGATCGACTAAACAAAATGACATTGATCTCCATCAATTCATTTATTAACGCCATGCATTTCTCGAGCCTCAATTGTCGAGGGGACCTGTAGATATCTCTCTTATAATAGGGACAAATTCCATCTTAATCGGCCTCCTATCTCACTACATAATTCTTATTATGTCTGGCACCTTTACAAATGTCCAATTAAAGACAACGTTTGATTATATCAAAACACAATATTTCTTATGTTGAGAACTATAGCGATCTCAAGTCAAAGGATTTAATGACACAACTATTAGAGATTAACTTATGACTTTGATCCATGTATTAATCTCAAGACGGGTCTGTCCAATACTACTTCAACAAATGTATATAAATTCGATTTGTATCTCTATACACATATTCATCCCATGAATATCAATCAAACTTTATATTATCTTAATTCATTGTTATTCCCATAACAATAATCGATTAGTGACATTTAGAATAATTAATAATATTCAAGGACATTATATATAATAAACATGCATCCATTATGCATAATAAATTCTCAAGAATAAAATACCATGTCCATACAATAGGCCTAGAGCACTATTACTAACAATAACTTGGTCTATAGAGGTCTGAATTTAGAAATTCAAAAGCCTAATATCAATTCATTGATGTGGCTACAATTTACCAGAAGGTCTCACTGCCAAATTCCCTTTATCTCTTACCCAAAAACCAGTTCTAAGGTTCAGATAATGCGTAGGATCAAAAATAGGGAAATTTTCTTGATTCCACTTGAAACTCTAATCTTCCCAAAACACATATATAGGAGCCTTAGAGCTCTTCTCAACTTAACCCTAATAAGAAATGAGTTTGGAAGTTTCCAAACCTAAACCATACACAAAATGTAGGTTCCAAACCATTTATCTATAATGCTTCCATACCAAAACTGTATTAAATAATTACATCGTTTCCATACTAATCCACAAAGATCCATACAAAAACACCAGACTTCCATTCAAATATTCATAGTTCCATATACACCAGAAAGATCCATACTCGCTGATCTTCTTTTTCCTTTTCCTTCTTTCTTCTTCTTTCTTCTTCTTCTTCTTCCGTTCTCTTCTCTCTTATCCTGCTTTTCTCTCTCTTTCTCCAAGAAAAAAAAAATGAGATATTTATTTTATTTTATCATTATTTGATTTTATCCCCTTTTTTATTTCACTTTTCTCTTTTTGAGCATCTCGACCATTCACTCAAGTTATTTAAACTTCCTCCCTCTTCCTTCAAGCCACTTGTCTTTCCTACAATATTCTTCCTTATTTCATTCTAATATCTTTCTTTATTACTCTTTTTTGGTCTCTCCAACTCTATTACTCTTAATTTAACTTCTACGTATATTCTACTTTAAGATATGAACTTATTACCCATGAATTGTCTTGAATTGGTAATAATTTACCCTTAACTTTTGTATTAATTCTGGGTTCTTGTTTATTTTATTCCGGAAAAATATAATTTTACTTTTATTATACCCTAAACATGTTATAAAATTGTTAGGGCATAATTTGGGGTGTTACAAGATGGGCTAAGTGGGAGAGTACTTCTCTTGCCACATGTCAACCTATCATTGGCTCACTTGGATTACTCTTATCCCTTTATCATCTATCTTAGATTCTTAACAAATCACATGATGACACATATCTCATGTGAGCCCCACTTGTGCTCTTTGTTTTACTTGTTCTCTTCTGGACACGTGGCTCACTATGAGCCACTCAAAATGTACAAGCTAAATGGCCCCGTGACTACCCTAAGACTCAAAACGACATCTCGATCGTTTCTACTCACGCCTGATCGGTCGCTAGATTTCGCAAGACCATTTCAACGATGAAGCCTGTTTCGTCATCCGAGATCTAGACAAATTCCGGATTTTTGACCGAATTTACCGTTTTACCCTTTCTCAGAAAATTTGAATTTTCTAAGGTTTTACATACTCTATCATGAGGTTTAAGCCCATAAAATTAGTAAAAATAAAGTTATATAAAGCGCCTCTTCTGTGGGATCAAATTCAAGCCGTGGGACGATCATAAGAAGTTTGACCCAACAAAATTGGGTCAATTATCTCATCAACCCAACCCTTTTCAATACACTCACGTGCCCAATTTCTTACGTCCATATCCAATTATGCCTTTCAAAATTTTCTCTTTCTCTCCCCAAAACCTGACCATATCCAATAGCCTAAGGTTTAATACTTTATCAAGTTTAAGCCCATCTTGTGTTCGCCTCCCTTTCTCTCTTCTTTCTCTAAACCTAAACCCTAATTCCAGCTCTTTAGATCTCTTTACCCATTTATAAACTCTTTTCTATCGCCAACTCTAGATTCGCCTGATATGGGCCTCCTTGGAGTTTCGATCAAGAAGTATTCAATTTTTTTCTCACTCTTCTAAGTTGATTTCTTTTCTCTTTCTATGTCTATCTTGCTCTCGCTCTTATGTTTGCCTTTGTTGTCTCTTCTGGTTTCAAGTTTCCATTTCCGAATTTTAGTGCTCTATTTATATTGAACATCATAGATTTTTCCTATATCATTTTATTTTAATAGAATTATGACAGCTTTGACAAGGAGACCAATTTGTTACACTCAAGTTTTGCAGATATAGAGTTCCATAAGAGCATGTTTTGGTAATTTCTTCATTTATATTTCTTAATAGAAATTTAATGATAATATGTTAATATTGTTGTCTATATGTTAACAAGTTTACATATCTTTCTTATTGATGTATCACAGGCATGGACTTAGAAGAAGAGAAGACACCAATTAAAAGAAAATATAGAGGGAAAACAACGAAATCCATGATTATAATGAATTGGAGTAGATGAATTAAATTACTCATAAAGTACAATACTAATGGTATCTTTGTAGAAGAATGTTTTGTGCACTTAACAAGTTACTTAGGTGTATTGACACGTACTCAGGTACAAATCAGATATAACACATGGCACGATGTCCCAATACAATTGAAGAACAAACTATGGGATTGTATTGAGCTAGCTTAATTTTTATATAAATATAGTAAAAGATTCTACATTTTTCTTCTATATTTATACATTGAAGGCACTAATAACTTTGTTTATAATTTGTAGACTTCTTTTACATTAAACAAGAGAAATATAAGAAATTGTATGCTTACAATGGGAACTTGTTTCTACTTTTAAAAACATGTCTGTGTGGACACCCCGACCTCGGGGTCCTCGTTTGACAACTCATTAACCTCTGAATACATAGCCATTGAGTTCCACGCCACAAATGAGTGTCTTCTACCCGAGACTTAATATGAGTGAAAAATGTCCTTTACGTCAGTCTATACATCCATACTCAGCAAGATATAACCAACTATATTACAATAGTTTCCTGGGAGTTAATTATACCCATACAAACATATGTCAATCAAAAATGTTTCATATATGTTCATAAAGATATAATCAGCTTCTCGATGTCGGCTTCTTCAAAAAAGCGGCCTCTAGTGGAAATTGGCTCTCCCGAATACTCCCTCTGCACTGAAAGTGGATCCCAATGACTAGCGAGTAATGCCCAAATACTGAATTTTCCTACATCAGGTTACTCCCCACCTAAGTGCTCATGCAATGGCAAACACACACATTCAAGTAAATTCATGATTCATACTCGAATGTCTACATGCCCAATCCCCTACCTTGAGTCCTCACCGACTCTCTCACACATGATTGTTCCATGTATGAAAATTGTTTCCAAACAAATCTATTTGTTTACTTTATGGACAACCCTCAAGCATATGTGGTATACCCGGTACCACTCGTGGACAACCCTCCGAGGTGAATTGTTGGACAACTCTCTCAGTCAGCTTCATTGGACATCCTCCACATGAATCATGGGACAACTTTCCAAAGCAATTCTTCGGACAATTTTCCGATATAAATTTTGAGTCAACCCTCCGAAAACATGTTATGCTTTCATACCTACTATTCTAGGGTGCCCCAGTGGATATGAAATGCAATATGCCATTTCACCATAATTCATGTTAATATATCATGCATGCATATTTTAACGAAAATCATACACAAACAACATGTTATTCATTCATAGTAATAACACCAAAATTAGCTCACATGGGCTAATAAACAATCCGGCAATCCATCTTGGAATAGCACACAACAACACACAAGGTCAGATGAACAGTCCAACCCACGATCTCGGACTGTCATGGACAACTCTAGAGATTTCACCACTCAATCCCAATATTTGGAACTGAACACACGACCATTTAGGCCTCAGAACATCCCTATCCATTAAAATGGCTCTTAGCCAAGGAATAGAAACAAGTAGGAGAAAACCCCTACCTCCCAGAGTTTGTTGAAACTCCACAATATCGGTACCCACGCGTAGCTCTTATAGTGGGGATCAACTTTGCCTTGTCTCGCTTCTGACCTGACGGTCTAATCAGCTGGAAATTTAGAGAAGGTGAGCCTCTCTAAACTCTCTTTCTTTCTCCCTTTCTCTCTCTTCTTTCTCTCATTTTCCTCCCAAACCATAATAAGGTTGGTCAGAGAACTTGTCCCCTTATGCCACTTGTCCACTTCCTAAGTGGTTCTTGGATTGTTCCTATCCATTTAACCATCTACCATGGATTTCCATCCACTCCTACAAGGTGCCATTTATCTCCTTGCTATGGCCCCACTAATTTCTGAGCTCATTGTTTGACTAGCTCTCCACTTGACATCGTGTCTTATCTTGAGCCACCAAATGCGCTAAGTGTCGGCACTACTCCTGCCTCAAAAAAATGTGAAATTTCTACTAGCCTCGAATTCACGAAATTTGGACGAGAGTTAGATTCGCGAGACGATTTCAATGGTGAAGTCCATTTCATCATCCGAGATCTAGAAAAATTCCGGATTTTGACCGAAATTACCGTTTTACCCTTTTTCAGAAAATTAGAATTTTATGGGGTTTTACATGTTGACTGTGAATATATTCTTCATTTCAAAGATAAGTTCGAGCTTCTTAAGAAACCACCAGCTAAGTACAATTTTATTGATGAAGATGATTGGAATATTTTTGTGAAAAATCGTTTGTCAAATGAATTTCAAGTACATATGTAATTGAAATCAAACATAAAACACTTATCCACAAGATACTAATAATCTATTTTAGTTTATAGAAATATAAGGAAGTTCAAAAACAAAGGAGAGAGAAGCATATATACAATCATCATCTAAGCTGAAAAAGATACTCTAGACTTGAAGAACAAATGGTAATTTTTAGTTTGTTTTTATTTTAGTTTAATTTTATATTATTTTTATTGGTGATGAAAGAATAATTTATGTATATTTCTTAATTGTCTAATTTTCATTTCTCTTAGGTGGTTGAAGTTGGTACCATAGAAAACATAGATAGGAGTTTACTTTGGAAGAGAGCGATGCAAAAAAAAGATGGCAATTATGATGATGTTGTTATACCAGTAGTAGAAAAGATAGTAAGTAATCATTTGAACCTAAATTAATATTTTTAAACATTTTATTTGGTTTGACATACTTCAAAGTTAACTTCATAACTTTATATGGTTTATGACGAGTTGATGAAACAGTCTCAAGAGAGTAACATAAGCTTTAGTGAGAGCAATGACATACTTGCTAAAGCATTATAAACTTTAGAGTACACTAGTCGTGTACAGGGTAAAAGGAAGTACTATACGGCTCGACAATATTTTAATAGTGTTTCAAATCATGTTATGAGAGATATTCTAAAAGTCACCCAAGAACGACAAGCTAAGTTTGAGGCTGATTTGTTTGTAAAACTTTATCATATAGGAGTTCCAACACAACAATCTAATGCATGTGAGTAGTTCCAACATGAAATCAAAAATGGTGCTCTTACTAGAAGTTATGGAGAAACCAATCCATAAATTTGATGACGACTTACCTGTGAAAATGAAACCACACATAAAGGTGTGTTCTTGATAATTTTCATTTGCTAGTTATAATCGCTATAATTCGTAAGCGATAATTTGTTTTATACTTATGCATTTTATCATTTCAAGTAAGATAATGTAGTATTGTTTAAGAAATACATAGTCTTATGCACTTTAAATTTCATTTGCAACTTTTATTTGATTGCAATTAACAATTTAAAATTGTTTTGAAGGCAAAAAAATGTGAGTTGGTTTTGGGGACTAAGGAAAATGTTGTAGGTGGTGGGACAATTATAATAGATTGTGGTTCCAACTTTTTAGGTCTTATGGATGTTCCTTATAAGTCAAATGCACCGCTTCCCATTCCACTTCATGATCAAGTTACTAAATGGGCTTGAGCCAAGCCAGGTTATCAAGTTTTATGGCCAAGCCATTTGGTTATTTTGAGTTCTAAATTGATACATGTATGTAATTTTCAAGTGATATTGCATTTTATAGGAGGTATATATAATTTTGATATCATGATACTTTTATTTACAAGCATCTCAAAAAGGAAAGAGACAAAAAACAAAAGAAAATGAAATGAAACTCAAAGGAGAAAACCCTCAGATATCAAGAATTTTGATGCATTGGTAAATCTTATGCTAAAGAATGGGAATGTACAATCTATTGATGTCCCAAAAGGTGTTTTTGGTGAGAGGTTTAAGACATTCCTTATGAAAGAAGACATGAATATGATAATTTTATTTATGGAAGTATCAACTAATTGTGTCATATTTTATATATAGTAAGAAATGTTATAATTATAATATGCTATAACTTTTGGTATCTATATATATATATATATATATATATATATATATATATTATGTGTGCAAAAAATATTCATTTCTTACTAACGAATATGAAATTTAAACAAACACTTACAGAAAAAGTTAAGTGATGCTCAACTTAGTGAACAATTTTTTTTTGTTAATCCAACTTTGGTCTCTAAAGTTGGAATGGGTGAAACAACAAAAGAAAATCGGTCAACATTGATTATAAATCATTTCATGTTAGAAAAACGTGCTGACTATGTTTTTATTCCATATAATCCTGAGTAAGTTATGAAAACCATAAAATTTATTTTTTGTGTTGAATAGTTTAGTTTATTCAAAATAAAAAAAATAACATTTAATATACTATGGTAGCTTTTATTGGGTCTTGGTGGCATTACATATGAGGAAAATGATAGCACATTACCTTGATCCAAAATCAACCATGTGAGGATCTTAAGGATATTGTGAACATGTAAGTGTATTTATTACTATACTTAAATATACTATATAATATCTAAAACATTAATATTTTTCATATAAGGCACTAAGAATTCATCCATCAGAGAAACAAAAATCATAAAAAAGAAAGCCAACATGGGTAAAAGTAGTGGTAAGCTACTTATTTAGATTTAATTACAAACTTTAAACACTTAGATTAACCCATAAATTTTAAATATATTTAATTCTTTCCAAACTCATATTCATACCTATAGTGCCCAAGACAAATAGATAGTGTGAAGTGTGGCTATTATGTGACGCCCCAAATCCCGGGGGTCCGTTGACTACCCGTCAACCAGCGGAAACGCTCGTGAATGCCGGGTGACCCGACATCTCTCATGAAAATCGGGCAGAGTCTCCTTTGTACGGGGAGCTCTACCCTTAGTACATAACCTGTATATAACCTGTATATAACCTGTCCCAACAATCCAATATAACAATCCATGAGTAAAACGGCCACTTGGGCCCACAAACCAATACTCATCCTAATAATATCCAACTATATACAATAGTTCAAGAGTTAATGATTTACTCTTATACAACACATATATTAAAATGAAAAACATTCTAATAAATGTACACAATGAAATGAACCTTAAAGCCACAACCCACTCTTCTCAAACTCGGCCTCTATGATGAGCCGTCTCCTCGCACGCTCCCTGTACCTGTAAAATAATATCCCTCGACAGGGTGAGCTAATGCTCAGTAGTGGAATCACCCTAAGTGGGCTACTCTCCACCTAAGTGCATATGCAATGCTCCAATGAAAAACATACATTCAAGTAAATGCGATCCTACCTAAATGTCTATACATCAACCCATACCTCGAGTCCTCACTGACTCTCTCACTTGCTCTGCCACGTATGAGAAACATTTTCAACAAAGATATTTGTTTATATTATTTGTGGACAAACCTCCGATATAATTATTTTTTGACCGTCTCGATGATCTTTTAGTGACAACCTCGATGTATATTAATCGCCAACCCGACGATTAATATTTTTATATGGACTCATCCGATAATTATTATTATTAGTCAACCTCCAAACCATTCTCTCAAGAATCACCCCATGCACTCACCTTACTGCTCTAGGGTGCCCCAGTGCATATGGAAATGCATGATGCCAATTCCATAAAATTTTATAAAACATGCAAATATATAATCATGCATATATTCACATAATTTAAATCACACAAACATGTCATGTAATTTCACCATCAATTACATCAAAATTAGCTCACGCTACAATGATCAAACACGAGCAACTCGGGATGAATTACTCAACTAAACACATTATTTCAAGAAAATTATTTTGTGAACACTATTCGGAATAGGAAACCCTCTGCTACTATTCTCGGCTAAATCACCAATCATCACTCACTTTTGTGAACTCCGACCACGGCCATTTCCGCCCTATGCATATCACAATACAATTTGTTGCAATAATTTATACAACTAACACCCCAAACAGCCCTCACGGTCACTACACACAATTTGGGTTTCAAATTTTCTAATAATTCGGTTCCAAGATTTGGGACCGATCAAACGGCCACTCACGGCCTCAATCAACTCAAACATCATTAATACACTTAAATAAAATGTAAAACTCAAGTAGGATAAATCCCCTACCTCTCGGATTTTGACGAAAACTCTAAAACGGAGCTCAAGCGTAGGGGCCTCTGGCCGCTGCAGAACAACCTTCCTTCTTGCTCAAGACTCACTATTCGATCGCCTCGAAAACCCAGAGAAGTTACACTCTCACCCTAAAACCCATTTTTTGCTGCCCGCTTCCTTTACATTGCATCTTTTGGCCTTTTGAATCAAAGATATGACACTATGCCTTTTTTGTCCTATTATCATTTAATCTTTTCCTAAAATGCCATCTACATTCCCAAGTTTGATTTTGACATTCAAGTACTATCTCTACACACTTCATCATTTCTACTGCAATATGTATCACATGAGTACATGTTATAGGTGATTTTTGTCACCTTAGATTTCTACAAGACCGAAACTCACGCCCAAAACGCAGAACTCAACACTGCCTTCAAAATCTCGACGAAATTCGACGTGGTAACTAGATTTCGTGAGACGATTCCAACGGTGAAATCCATTTTGTCATCCGAGATCTAGAAAATAAATTTCGGATTTTTGACCAAAATTACGATTTTGCCATTTTTCCAAAAATTAGAATTTCTCAGGTGTTACATTCTCCCCTCCTAAAAAGGAATTTCGTCCCGAAATTCTGGACAATCACATCACTTACATGCATATGCAACGTGCACTCTACCATGCATGTAACTCATCATTTAATTATTAAATGACTAAACTACGTACCTTCATCCATAAACAAGAAGGGATATGTGGCCCGCATCGTGTCCTCACGCTCCCACGTGGACTCCTCCACTCTATAGTGCCACCATAGCACCCTCACTAGCCTCACGGTTCCAAGGCCGCAAAACCCGATCACGGCTATCCAATGCATACTCGGTCCTCCGAAGGTCCCATCGTCAACCTCAATCCGCCCCAATCCACCACATGAGCCGGATCTCGGAGTATACTCTCTCGGGAGTAATGGAGACGTGAAATACCTCGTGGACACCTGACATGCTGGGCAATAACGCCAACCGGTACGTAACAATGCCTACCCTCTCGAGCATCTCGAAAGGCCCAATAAACCCTACGATAGCCTCGCGTCGCCGAATCTAACCACTCCTCTTAGGCATCACCTTTAAGAAACGGATCCCAACCTCAACTCTAAGGGTCGACAGTCGTACATCCGCATAGCTCTTCACGGCCCGAAATGCGAGAAGACGCTTGGCTGCATCAAGCTCACCTTCCTGAGGTATCTCTAATCGCATCAGACTAGTGATGGAGCCTCTTCCACTCCTCGGTCCAACATAACGGTAATCTACTGCCTCCCATACAATGCCTCATATGGTGCCATTTGATATTAGCCCGATAACTATTGTCAGAGGCAACTCCACTAGCAGGCAAAATGCCTTCTCTACTCTTACGACCCAGACGTGAGGCTCACAAACAAGGTCCTCTAACACCAGATATAATCCACACAACGTGTAACCCTACAAACCCTTATCGCGACACCTAAAACCTCGGGGTCCGTTGACAACTCACAACTCACGGAATATTTTCGCGAATGCTGGAAGTAATCTCGACACTCACGAAAAATCGGGCGTAGTCCCTTTGTACGTGGGAGCTCACCCAAATACAAAACCCGTCCCAACAACACCAATGACCACACAGGTCTCATATACAATTATAATGAGTAAAATCGTCACTCAGCCCCCGTGACAATAATCACAACAATATTATCCCAACCAAAATATACCACGGTTCAAGAGTTAAGACATCACTATTATACAACATATTAAAATTTATATAATTCTAATACATGTATATAAGCTACTACCAAAGCCGTAACTCGACTTTCTTCTAAAACGACCTCTAAGATGAGTCGTCTCCTCGAGCGCTCCCGTAATTTTAAAAATGTTCGAAGGTAGAGCTATCGCCCAAGAAGGGAATCACCCTGACCGGGCTACTCTCCACCTAAGTGCATATGCACGCTCCACGTAGAACATACATTCAAGTAAATGTGATCCTACTTGAATGTCCACATGATCAACTTATATCCCGAGTCCTCACACCGACTTCACACTTGCCTAAACCATATGAGAAACCTTATTTTCAACAAAGATGTTTGTTTTATTTCGTGGACAACCCTCCGATAGCAGTGGACCGACTCATGTTATATTTAGCTGACAACCTCCGATGTATATCAATCAATAATTCGACGATTGATATTCTACAGATCACCCTCCGACATTATAATGAATAATCTCGATAATTATTAGTCAACCCTCTGAAAAAATTCTCTCACTAACCACCTCATGCACTCACTCCTATTGTTCTAAGGTGCCCCAGTGCATATGGAATGCATGATGCCAATTCCAATACAATTTATATAACACAAGTAAATATATAATAATGCATATATTCACATAATTTAAATCACACAAACATGTCATGTAATTTCACAATTCATTACACCAAAATTAGCTCACTCAGCTAATTATCCAACACTCTGTTAAATTCGATTTGAATTACTCAACCACATTATTTCACAAAAATTATTTTAGAACACTATTCTCAGAAATGCTGAAAACCTCGGGTTACTGTCATGGCTCACGGGTCACATTACATTTTCCACACCAATTCAAGCCATTTCACCTCATACCATAAACACAAGATTTATTTCCCATAAATTTATGAAATAAGCACCCAAAATAGCCCTAACACAACCAATGAATCGTACAATTTGGGCTTAAAAATTACAAATACCCTGCCCAAGATTTGGGACCGATCAAACGACCGTTCAAGGCCTCAAACCAACCGAAACATTATAAAACACTTAAATAAAGTGTAAAACCAAAGTAGGATAAATCCCCTACCTCTCGGAGTTTGACGAAACTCCCTAAAACCGAACTCACGCTGCAGCCTCTCCGCCGAGCGCCTTTTCCTTCTGGCCGGCGGTTTCACTTGGCCTGACGCTCAGAAACCTAGGAGAGAAGTGACACTCTCTCACTCTAAAAAAACGAAATCACCTACTACATCTCCCTTCTGCTTCATTTCACGTTTTGGCTCTTTCAGAGGATGACACTATTCCTCTTTTTGTCATTTCCTCATTTAAACAAATTTAATAATGCCCATTTTGTCCCTTAGCTTGGATTTTCGACATTTGGCACTATCCACAGGCCGTCCGTTCATCGTCTCTCTACTCATACAACATGTATAACATGTGTACATGTTATATCGACTTTATCACATCTTAAGTCGTTCGGCACGAGAAACTCTATGCCTCGAAAAATGTGTAAATTTAGGCTATCTCGAGTCGATGAAGTCGACGTGGTAGCTATATTTATAAGACAATTCCAGCGATTGAATCCGTTTCGTCATCAGATCTGAATAATAAATTTCGTAATTTTACCAAAATTACGATTTTACCCTTCGGTGGAATTTCTCGGGTCATACACTTACTTTGTGTGAAAGCAGCGGAGCCTTCCCGAGTCCACGCCGCTGACAATCAATGGATCGTCGGCCAGTCCATGTCATGTATGATATCCATATACCCGGCCCGCAGCCGACAGCAACACCCTGATACAATTGCCAAAGGGGTATCCAAATCTCGAGTCACTCCCGACTTCTCTCACTCAACTCTAAGTCTACGTGATAACCTGACCGTGTGTTTTCATCTCGATTAACATAACTCTTCGGCTCACACTTCGAGACTCTTACATTCACACAAAAATTCGAGATATCTCCTCGGGTCTCTTACAACCTAACTCTAGGATTCTCACCTTAGGGAATTAATGGCCCCCTTTTTGCTTTGCCCAACACACTCTAATTACTCTTCATTTACTGAATCGAAATATGAGTCTTCGTGGGCGTAATCTAAAGACAGAAACTTCGACCCACACTCACGAGAGTGGTGAATGACCATACGTGCACCCACGCTGCGACTGGCGATGTTACGTGCACGCGAGCGCTTAATAATGCCGTACTATGACGCGATCGAGTCCACCATGGCGAATCTCGGGGAGATCCCTCCGCTTTTCGTAATGTAGCCCCTGGTAGGGGTGTCGGGTTGACTACCGTCGGCCCGCGTAAATCTACATGTCTCATGTAGGACCCTTATGCAAAAATGGCCACTTGGGCCTACACATTCTCAAAAAATGTATATTTTATACAAAATGATTTAATTACAATTTGTTTACAATTGGCATTGACCACAATTTATACAAAATAAAATGGGTCTCTTGCCCAGAATTTTACAAAATACAAGATAAGGCCATCTTGGCCGTTTCTTCGCCTCTAAGACCCCGGATGCATCCCATCCCTAAGTGCTTCTTCGGTACCTGAAAAATATATTCCCTCGACAGGGTGAGCAATGCCCAGTAGTGGAATTTCCCTACTTGGGTTCTCCCCCTAAGTGCGATGCAATGGCACACGAGCATTGACACATGCTAATATATCACTCATGCATATATTAACAAAATTAATTCGCATACAACATGTTATTCAATTTATGACAATAACATAAGATTAGCTCACATGGGCTAAGGCACAATCCGGCAGTCCATCTTGGAACTGCCCACAACATCACACAAACATGTTATTTTCTCATGGCAATAACGACACCACCGCAAATCAAACCAAGCGATGCATTGGTATCCAAACCATTCGGTTATTCACTTTCGGTCCAAATCTTTTGGAACCGAAATCACGGCCATCCAGGCCTCAACAAATCCCCATCCATTACATGGCCCTTAAACAAAAAGTAAAGCAAGTAGGAGAAAAACCCCTACCTTTCCGGAGTTTGTCGAAACCCCTCGAAACTGGTACCCACGCGTAGTCCTTGCCGTGGGGAGCAACTTCGCTTCTTACCTCGTCGGAGCTCGCAGGTCCGATCGCTGGAAATTCTAAAGAGAAGGTAAAGCTTCTCTCTCTAAAAATCCCACACTTTCCCTCTCTCTGCCGGTTTGCTCCTTTTCCTCCCCACTCTTCCTCTCCCAATCCATTTGGTCAAGCTTGGGACAAGAGAAAAGTCTTCTCAATGCCACATGTCAAATTCCTATTGGTTGAGAGGATTACACCTTATCCTCTTATCTAACCACTTGAAATTTCCCTCTAATGGCATCATGCCATGTGTAACCTATGACCCACATTTAAGCTCAAGTTTCTTTAAATGCACTTGCTTGGACACGTCAAGCGCCTCTTGGTACTTAAGCGTGCAAAGTGTCATGCATCCCTCTTGGTGCCTCGAAAAACGTGAAATTCCGACTGTCTAGGAATTCGACAAAATTCGACGTGGTAGCTAGATTTTGTGAGACGATTCCAACGGTGAAGTTTGTTTTGTCATCCAAGATCTAGAAAAATTTCGGATTTTGACCGAAGTTACCATTTTATCCTTCCTTAGGAAATTTGGATTTTAGGATTCTCACACATAATCCGACCTATCGAGGATCAACTCTCACCTACATCCTAGGAAGAACATCTATACACAGCTTCTCTAAAGGCCTTAACCTCTAAGCGAATCGAGGCGGGTATCAGTATGAAAGGCTTCGGCCTAAGGTCCTAATTACTAACAACTTGGAGTAATTTGTCAACTCACCCGTATCCAAGCATGACATCAACCACCAATATGTCTACCACCCAGGTCCACCGCGCCATTTGCGCAACTCACGATCGTATCCACGACTTGACCCACACTCGGCCCCTCGGCCTACGTGTTGGGAGTGCTTGTACGACATCCGGCGGGCGGTTCCTCGACCCGTAGGGTGTGAGCGAACCGCCTGCTCTCTGTTCTCTGATGGCGGGACTACTTTGACCCCGAGTCACGGGATCCCTGTCGTGGGGCAATCCACCTCCGCCACCAATCCTGGCCACACAGTCACGAAACTTCAGTGTGAAGCCAGTCTTTTGCCTTTCTGAAACTAGAAGAAAGTTGATCCTCCTCTTGCTACCAACACCCGCATCCGGAGTGCTCAGGAGTATCCTCGATCTCTCTCTCTGTAATTCGAGGTCGTCCCGACCATTGAGTCCATGTCCCATGTGGCCAATTTCCTCTGATCCTACCCAGAGATAGACGGCTTCGGCCCATTTTCTCAGTCTTCGGTAATACCCGGTAATCCTAGAAACTCATTATCTCAAAGATTGACATTGGTCTCTCCCGACTCATCACGGCCTCAACCTTCTGCGGGTCGCGGCACGATGCGCGACACCACGTGTCCCGAAAATCTCACCTCGATGGCCAAAACTCGCACTTACTGAACTTGGTGTACAGCTGATGGTCTCTCAACAACTGTAACACGATCCTCAAGTGATACTCATGCTCCCACTCTGACTGGGAGTAGATCAAAATGTCATCCACAAAGACCACGACAAACTGATCTAGATAGGGTTGGAACACCCTATGCATGAGATCCATGAATCTTTGGCGGCGCATTCGTGATCAAAAAGGGCATCGCGAAGTAAACTTAAAGTGCCCTATGCGATCATATTTGTCTTAGGGATATCTGTCTCCTTAACCCTCAACTAATGGTAACCAATGCGAAGGTCTATCTTGGAGTAGACTCGCGCTCCTCTCAACTGATCAAACAAATCATCAATCCTCGGTAATGGGTACCGATTCTTGATTGTAACTCTGTTCAACTGTCGGTAATCAATGCACAGTCGAAAGGTCTCGTCCTTCTTCTTCGCAAATAGAACCGGAGCGCCCCTTGGTGAAGTGCTCGGTCTAATGAACTTTTTATTCAATAGCTCCTGTAACTGGACTCTGAGTTCCTACAACTCAACTGGTGTCATTCTATGCGGAGTCATAGAGATAGGTGAAGTATTAGGGTGTAACTCGATACCGAAGTCTATGACCCTCTGTGGAGGTAGTTCAGGTAGCTCATTTGGAAAAACATCCACATACTCGCAAATTACTCGAGGCATGATCTAAGAAGTCACGGTCTCCCGCCGTCCTCTAAGTGAGCTACCGCTAGCCCGACCCACTTCTTGTCCACGACACACGGACTTGTATACTATGGGGCAAAATATCATGCTTGTCCCACGAAATACCCTACAGTGCGGAGTCTACGTGTAGGCGGTAACCCTCTATGCTCATAATCGATGCGACCACATGACGTCGGCCCGATCCATCCTAGGATGACATCGAACTCGACATGTCCATGGTCCTCGGGTCAGCGTGAGTAGAGTCCGCGATCTCGACTCATAACCATGACATATCATCCCTATTCTACGCCTAATCCTAGGGAGAACTCACATACAAGGCTCCTCACAGGTCTCTGAGTCCTTGCCCATTTCCACGATATTTGGGCCTCGCTCTCTATTGGAACTGCTCGTCTAATCTGGTAGTGTCGGTAATTTCATAACCTTTAACACCTTCTCAATCTTGTATGAACGATGGTCTGCCACCATGAACTCCTCCTATGAATGTCGGAGGATGATGTGCCTTTAAACTTAAGAGGTTACTGGGACCTCCCGACTACACCTTTCGCTAGCATGTGAGACGTGACCATGGCTCTGACCTCAACAAGGCACATATCAAATACTAGTGGTGCTTGACCAGTACCTTGTGGACGCCCTCTACGTTCTTGTCCTCTACTAGCCATCTACACAGTTAACATGGCAGTTAAATACAATGCAGTATCTCTAAAGGCCTTAAACATACAGACCTTCATTTATACTCGAATATGCGAGTTCATATTCTATGTCTCCGCATTTAAATGCAATGTGAGACAGTTTATTTCACATTTCAATCAATTTTATTCACAAAATTTTTTTTTTTGAAAATTTCATTTTTTTTTTCCAAAATTTTGTCTCATTTTATTTGATTTTATTTATTTAATTAATTTTAAAAAAAAATTTCGAAAAATTTTGTGATGAACAGTGTTCATGAACCGGGTTCATGAGCAGGTGTCCCAAGTGACTTCGAGAACGTCGCGGGTCCAAAAGCTGAGTCAAAAATTGGGTCGGGTGCCGCGGTGCCCCAATTTGGCCCGGCCGGCAGCGCGCCTGGTCGCTCGCGTATGTAGGTAATAAGTGGCTTGGCCCGGTGTGTCGTAGGCCCGGCTAAGCGTGTCGCGAGCGCGGTCATCGTGGCAGCGCTGCGGCGATACTTTGCTCGCCCGAGCCTTTCGGCGGCCGGGCGCGCCCACCGCATGCGCCCCGTGCCGCTCGCCCCTGGAGTACTGCGGAGTGTCTCGGCGCCCGGCGCCGGCTGGGCGCCTCGCCTCTGTTGCCAGCCTTGATCTTCGTGTCCTGATAAACCTATTGTATTGCGATACAATGGCCTAACTGCCAGCCCTTCCCAGGTCACGATACAAATTTGTATTGCGACCCATTTCCCTCTAAGCCGACCTTCTCTCTTTGTGTCTGATTTGTGTGTGTCTGATGCCTCAACAACCTCACCCTCTCATGTCACAATACAATGCCCTCTCTTGCAATACAATTTGGGTAGTAGCCCAATTCCAAATTTATGCACCAAATTATTATTATTTTTTTTCGTTTGTCTTTTTTTTTTTCTCATTTTCCAGAATACTCAAATAAATTTATAAAAATTTATTTTCTTCAGTTTTACACCTTGTAAAACCTAAAAATATTATTTTCTTCACCTCTAAACCAAATGAACTTATAAAATTTATTTTATTTATTTTTGTTTTTATTCTGGACCATGTTGTCCTAAAAATTTTCTCAAAACTTCCTGATCTAACACTAACCCTAGTCATGGACAAAAAAATCGCCGATATCGGCCGATTTTTCGGAGAAAAATCGGTTCAGTCAGTCTTTGGAAAAATTTTAAATTTGGAAAAAATCGGAAGTAAAAAAATCGGAGAAAAATTGCCGATTTTTCCTATAAAAACCGATTTTTCCATTTCAAAAAAATATGAAAAAATTTAGCCGGGTTTCGAACCCGCGAAAATGCACAGAGTGGCACCTCAAACCACCAAGCCATTGATTGCACTTGTATATATAATGCAAACTTTTTTTATATTCTCTTATTATTTATTTGTTCATAATCCCTTTATAATATTTTATTTTATTTTTATTTTACATTATAACTGCAATATTTTTTAAATCAAATATTAATTTGAACAGGAAAAGAAATAAAATAATATCATTTAAAAATTTAAAATTATACTATATAATATTTTGAATCTCCTCATTATCTACATAATATTTATAATAATAACAAAAACAAATAAATAATTATTCTTTAACATAATAATATCAGAATAATATATTAAATATAACATATTTAATTTAATAATTACTAATCCATTTGTTTAATCTACCTTAATTAAGATAAGAATCATTTCTCATAATCTATATAATTAAAATATGAAAAATTTTAATAAGCAGATATTTTTGTAAAAATATTCATAGATATTTTCTGGAAATATTTTAGATATTTTTCAATATTTAAAGTAAATCCAATTCTGGAAGTATATCAGTGTTTACCAATATTTTGATCCTTGACCCTAGTGTTCAACCTCAAATTTATTCAAATTTTAATTCATTATCCAATAAACCAAATATATTTATTCAAATTTATTTCATTTTCTTTTCTTTTTCCAGTTTTACTCACTGTAAAACTCAAAATATTTTCTAAAATATTTTCTAACACATCAATGTACTAATCACTAAGCACACATAAATAATCTCAACACATCATTCATATTTATGCATATTTTCACACAACAAGTCAATGAGTCACACACAAAACACACATGCGATTAATCTGGTTTTTGTTGGAGTACGCGCCTTTACCTCTTTCAGGTAATCTCGATACCTAAGCCCAGAGACATTCGAACTATACCTAGTGGTGAGATCGTTCTTACACCTCAAAGACTATGGCCTAAGCCCAAGCCCCTCAAGCCACACAGGTGATCGTATCTGGCACCGATCTGCAGTGTGGCCAGCGCCGAATCGCGGGGGTCCGTTGACTGCCGTCGAGAAGCCGCGAGCTTGGCTCGTGAATGCGGGTGACGGGCATATCTCACCAATCGAGGCGAAGTCTCACTGTCTTGGGAGCTCTACCCTTAGTACATAACCTGTATATAACCTTATCCCGACAATCAATATAACAATCCATGAGTAAGCGGCCACTTGAATTTGAGCAATACTCATCCTAATAATTCCCAACTATATACAATAGTTCAGAGTTAATGATTTACTCTTATACAACACATATATTAAAATGAAAAACATTCTAATACATGTACACGAAATGAACCCAAAGCCACAACGACTTTGCTATCAAACTACGGCCTCTATGATGAGCGTCTCCTGCAGCTCTCTCTGTACTGTAAAATAATATCCTCGCGGGTGAGCTAATGCTCGATGGTGGAATCACCCTAAGTGGGCTACTCTCCACCCTAATTGCATATGCAATGCTCCAATGAAAAACATACATTCAAGTAAATCGTGATCTACGAATGTCTACATGATCAGCTCTTACCTCGAGTCCTCATAGAGCTCCCTCACCTTGCCTAAGCGCATTAGCAAACATTATTTTCAAATGAGATATTTGTTTTATATTGTTATGGACAACCCTCGATATAATTGATTTTGGACCGTCCTCTGACGATTGATATTTTATATGGATACCCTCGACAAAGTATTATTGTTAGTCAACCCGCCCGAAACCATTCTCCAGAATCACCTCATGCACTCACTCTGTTCTAGAATTGCCCAGTGCATATGATACATGATGCAAATTTCATAAATTTTATAAAACATGCAAATATATAATCATGCATATATTCACATAATTTAAATCACTGAAGCATGTCATGTAATTTCTGCATCAATCACGTAAAATTAGCTCACGTGGGCTAATGATCAAAAACACGAGCAACCGATTTGAATTACTCTGACCAAACATTATTTCACAAAAATTATTTTTGTGAACTATTCTGGGAATAGTGAAACCCTCGTGACTGACTCAGAGCAAATCACCAATCCTTCGGTTCACTTTGTGAACCGAATTTCCACGACCATTTCCGGCCCTATGCATATCCACAATACAATTTGTTGCTGAATTTATACAACTAACACCCACGGAAGCAGCCCCTGCAGTCACGGCTGATTTGGGTTTCAAAATGCTGTAAGTGGTTCCAGATTTGGGACCGATCGGCTTGACTTTCCACTCCGCGGCCTCAATGAACTCCAAACATCATAAATACACTTAAATAAAGTGTAAAACTCAAATCGGATGTCCGCCTCCAGGAGTTTGGCGAAAACTCCCAGCCTGCAGACCACGCGTGAAGGCCTCGTCGTAGAACAACCTTCGTTCTTTCTTGAAGACTTAGGCCGTTGGATAAAGCGTAGCCCTCTGGGAAAGTTACAACTCTCTCACTCTAAAAGCTTCAAACACTAGCGTTGCCCGTTTCCTTTTTTTAGCTACTGCATCTTTTGGCCTTTTGAATCAAAGAGATGACACTATGCCTCTTTTGTCCTATTATCATTTAATCTTTTCCTAAAATGGCATCTATGTCCCCAAGTTTGGTTTTTTGACATTTGGCACTATCTCGGCCATCAATTTCCATCATTTCTCTACTCGTGCAACATGTATCACATGAGTACATGTTACGAGTAGTGATTTTATACCTCAATTTCTTTTTCTGACACGAAACTTGATCTTATCGAAAACGTGTGCATCCATTGTCTCGAATTGACGAAATTCGACGTGGTAGCTAGATTTCGCGAGACGATTCCAACGGTAAAATCCGTTTTTTCATCCGAGATCTAGAGAATAAATTTCGAATTTTTGACCGAAATTACGATTTTGCCATTTTTCCATAAATTGGAATTTCTCGGGTCTTACATATTTTGTGATGAGAGATATGAAAGATATTATTGTTGACCCAAGTTTTCTATCTACAAAGATGTGTACTCATTAATAAATATTAGTTCTCATACTTAAATATTTTTGTTAACCAAACTAATCATCATTTATTTATAAATAATTATTTGTACCAAAATAATTTCTTTTGATTGACTTATTTGTAGCATGGTGCCATCAAACACCATCTTTGGTGGTTGATGAGTGGGCTGAGTACCGTTGAACAAAGTTCAGTGGAGTTCTACTGTTCTCAGAGCATGAAAACTTGTGTCGAGTAGTAGCAAGCAAGGATAGATACCCTCTCAGGTGAAAGCCCCGGTATTTTTGGTTATACATATGTGTCCAATGGTGAAAGCCCGTGAAAGTGTAGGAAGACATGCGAGAAGCTGCGGTGAGACCGAATTTACTACCTAAAAGACACATGTTTTGTTAATAAAATGATCATGAAAGTAAAACATCGAATAAGTTTTGATTTCTAAAAACTTGATTTTGTTTCAAAGTGATCATTGGATGAAATTCATCGACGATGGATGTTATCACACATTGGCTACGCATTGTATGATGGTAGTTTGTGATGACTAGGATTTTTCATGCATTGGGTGAGTCTCATCTCATTTCATGGCATAACTTGTAGTATTCCATTATAATTCACTTTGTCATTATTGGAATGTTGATATATATATATATATATATATATATATATATATATATATATTCTTCTGCTGCTCTATATATATGTGTGTGTGTGTGTGTGTGTGTGTGTGTGTGTGTGTGTGTATGTGTGTGTGTGTGTGTGTGTGTGTGTGTGTGTGTGTGTGTGTGTGTGTGTGTGTGTGTGAATGTTCATTTAGGGGGGTAATAGCCTATATAGGAGTTTCTCTACTAGGTGTGGCTCACCCGCATAGGAAAAACATTTCAAGTGCGGGGCATGCCGTGGATGGCTCTCATTCGGTAGAGAGGTTGAAGAAGTTGACTGTGGGTACAGTATAGTCTTTGTAAAACTTTGGAAAGAAATAATAGTTTTGGCATATGCCTGTGTATGTAATGGAGTTTGTAATCAAACTCATGAAGTAATATGTTTGAAAATAACATAAAGTTTATTGAATGTGACTAAAAGCGGATCGGTATGAATGGGGATTGGATAGTGTGGTATCGAGACACATGATATCCATAGGTAATTCTGACCCTCGCTTCATAGCATGGTGTCAGGGTGTAGGTATGTAATTACCTAGGACTCGAATAATGGATCCCAATTAATGGGATTAGACAGCGTGGGTACCAAGATATACGCTATCCATGGATATTTTCGTGGGTTGACGGTTGGCCAATAGACCCTTGGGTTTTTGGGGTGTCACAGCTTGGTATCAGAGCCTAGGTTTATGATTACCTAGGAGTTGATGGGAATGGGTTTAGACCATTGCATTCAATGTGCATTCATGTTTTGTGCTTAATTATTTATAATTAAACATTCACCAAGTAAGTCAATCAAAAGCAAGCAAAAACAACTTGGTTCTCAAGACCAATTGTGGCATAAGAGATGCCTACAAAGTAGTCCACACATATAGCCATCATAGGCCACATAAACATGCCACTACCTGGGCATAAAGCGACCCAATCGACCCTGGAATTGTCCAAAACCAAACCAAAACCGGGAATACTACTTGCCATACTCGAGGCCACACATCGGCCCCTGCGACCATGGGATAGTCCTGAACCTGGTTCAAATTTCGATCCAAATCGGTACAAAATCGCATCGACAACCCAGGTCCGATAATACGGACACAAGGCGAGAAGCGACCTAATTTGGCCAGCGGTCCGGAAATGGATCATAGCAGTCTATAGAGGTCCAATTCGGGTGATTAAAAAGCCTAACATCAAGTTCATAGATGCAGCTACAATTGTTATGAAGGACCTGAGTCCAAATTCTCTCTGTTTCCTAACCTAAAACCGGTGCTAAAATCCGAATAATGCGTAAGATCAAAACAGGGCAGCATTCCCATATTTTACAAACAACCTCTTAAGGTGGAAATAAACTAAAATAGGAAGAATCCTTATCTCTTGGAGCGTAGCCCTCGTCGAATATACGAACTTTACTTCTTGGTCTGACGAGTTTCGACCATCGGAACGCGAACTTCCTTTTCTCTATCTTTCTCTTTCCCCTTCTTCTCATTCTCTCTCTCTTTCTTTCTTTCCTTTATCTCATTTTTCTTTTTCCTTCTCCTTTCCTTTATGTTTCTCCCTTCCTCTATGAACTGGATTTCGCATGAGGAATCCATTGGTGAGGTTCGTTTCATCATTTGAGATCTAGAGGATTTCTAGGTTTTTAACCTGTACTGTAGCGGCAAATTACTATTTCGCCTTTCTTTAGAAAAATTCGACTTTCCCCGGGTTTTACAGATATAACTTTATTATTTGAAATATTTGGTTTTAGTTTAAAAAAAAGAATAAATATTTCTTTTTTTTTCAAATAATTAAAAATATTTTCTTAAAAGATCTTAGATAACTAAAATTTTATAAAGCTAATAATTTCCATTTTTTTAGAGTTAGGAAATGGGTCGAGGGCCAAAATGGGCTTGGCCAATTCGACCCACTTTTATTTGGGCTAACTTTTGACTGGCCCAACTCGGCCCTGAGGGACTAAATGGTCCAAAATAGGCCAGAATATTAAAAAGAAAATGCTAAAATACATTTTCCCCATTTTATCATTCTTCAAATTAAAATAACAGTACACAAATAAGTAATAATATTTAATACACAAAAAATGATGGAACCTAGATGATATAATAATATTTAGAATCTTAAATACATAACCTAACTAACTACATCACTTAATAATTAAAAGTAGTAAAGCACCAAGCACAATCAAATTTAAATTGTCATAGATAAATAATAAAACATCAAAGCATAAACAAGTCTAATTTTAAAATACAACACTAACAAGCATGTTAACATTCAAAGTCCTAAAAAAAGAAGTAAAGCAATAACTAAATAACATCTTTAAAACTACAAATCCAAAGTTTCAAATGAAATCCTCTATGCCCCTAATCTTCATCAACATCTGCATTATGTCCAACAATAACATTTGACTGCACATTGAAAGATGTATGTCCTCGATGTCGATTGATTCATCATCATCATCTATAAATAAAATTAGTATAAGTATATAAGTAATTGTACAAAGAAAATGCTTCATTATAAATCTTCAATAAAAAGGTTAAGCTTTCGAACAAAACCAAGTAGCCATTTATGTGTGCATATGAGATCTTGAACTATTTCATCAAGCATAGAAGTTTTATACTTGCTTAAAACACGAGAGCCAATACTAAAAGTAGATTTTGATGCTACAGTAGTTATCATAATGCTTAATACATCACATGCCATCCTCGCAAGATCACCAAATCTATTGCTTTTATCTTTCCAATAACCCAACACATCAAAATTTAATGAGAATGAAATTCTTGGCTCTTCTAAATAAAGATCAAATTGAGACTTTCCATTATTGTTAGTTTCTTGGCAATCAAATTATTCAAAATCCTATCAAATGACACATAAATATTGTGGCGTGTCAGAAGTCACTGTTGACAACCCGTCAACACAAATTCTTTGTGAATTTAGGGTAACCTGATACCACATTGTTGTATTTATCGGGATCCATATTTTTTCACAAAATCGAGCGAGAGTCTCCTTTGTTCGAATTTGTACCAATCATACAGCACAGCCTTAACATTATAATCATAGCCCATTCGGGGTCTCAGTGAGTAGTATTGACCCCATAGGGTCCATGCGCCCTTATCCCGATATACATCCCTTTGCTTGGGACCCATTCATTCACATTTAAATCTAAAATATGAAAATAAAATGCTTAGTACGGTTCGTAGAGTACGATCACGACCCTCTTACCATAATTACATACCCGACTGTTTAGACAATAGTTGCAAAAGAATTTAGTTACAATTCTTTTATACAAAATATTTTTTACAAAAATGTTACTCAAAGGTAATATCAAGGCCACACATCGACCTTCTTCATAATCACGACCTCGTCGGAGCGGTGTTTCCCTGTACACTCCTTATACTTGAAAAGGGGTCCCACAACGGGGTGAGAAATGCTCAGTAGAAAAATTCTCCTATAAGGGCTACTCCCCACCTAAAATGCACATGCAATGGCAACCTTGAAAACGCCCAATCACATTCCATATAAATAATGCAAACTTATATGAAATATTACATGTCATGCATGAGATGAGACTCCTCATGCCCACAACCCGAGTCCCGACTGACTCCCTCACACCTGTAATGCCAAGTATGAAAACCAGTCATTGGTGTTTCACGTAATGACTTAAACTATTGGACAACCCTCCAATATTCACTTGAAATTTTTTTTATCAAATCACATGTGTTGTTCATGGGCCATGTCTTTTTCGGGGTCACACCACAGGATCGTCGTGCTCCTTCCGATATTTTTACAGGCTTTCACCGTCGGTGATCATGTCTAACCGCATATAAATGTGGGTCTTTCACCCTATGGGGGGGATCTACCCCATCTTGCTACACCTAAACACATGTGATTTATATTTATTATTGTTTTATACAACCGTGAATCTCAATTTTGGACATGGTCTCATTTCCGAGCTCATCACACATTCATCAAGAATGGTGAATAACAGTACCATGCACCCACACCCGACTCGACGCGAAGTGACCTTGCATATGAAATGCAATCATGTCATTTCATGTTATGTCATGCTACATGCAACATTTATAAATTCCGGATAATTATATTTCCTACATATAATTTTCATTCATCAAAATTTCCATGTTAATACATCATGCAAGCACATATTAACATGATTTACACACAACAACATATTATTTATTTTTCCAACAATACATACAAAATGGCCCAAATTCGACCCATATAAACAAAGGCACCTTCGTCCCTTCACTATTCATCACCGACCATCATGATACTAAACACCACAAAACCCCAAGATAACCGTCTCAGGATCAAACCAAACTCCTAACCCATGATCCGGATCGGCCGGAATCCAGCCCTAAAATTTCTAATATTCATTCCCCAAAATCTCGACTAAATCACACTACCCGAAGACAACCTATGCCATTACATGGCTTTAGCTAAAAAGATTTAGTGTCGAAAATTTCTACCTCTCAAGTTTGAGAAAACTCCAAGATTTTGGTACCCACGCGTAGCATGCGATGCGTGGATCAACTTTTATTCTTACTCCGACGAAAAACTGCCAGTTCGATTTTCCTCAGAGATCTGTAGAGAAGCGAAAAACCCCTTTTCCCCTTTCTCTCTCTCTTCTCCTCCCTCACGCACACTGTTTTTGTGCCAAAAAAATGGCCCATTTTCCCTTTTTGACTTTTCTTAAATTTTTTTTTCTTTTCCTCATTTTCTTTTCTTATTTTCTTATTTTATCTTTCTCATTATTTCCTCCACTTGACACTTGGCTCAATGTGAGCCATTCACACAAGTGCACCACATGTCATGCCATGTGTCACTCCCCTAAGGTGTGCCATGTGGCATCCACAGGATCATGCCATGTGTCACCCAACACTCGATGCCTCGAAAAACATGAAATTCCGACTATCATGGAATCCGATGAAATTCGACGGGATAACTAGATTTCGAGACGAATTCAATGGTGAAGTCCATTTCGTCATCCGAGAAGTAAGATTTACGGCTTTCAACCTAAATTATCGTTTTTTTTACTCATTTTTTCGAAAAAATTGAATTTTTCCCGGGTTTTACATTCTTCCCCCTTAATAGAATTTCGTCCCCAAAATTCTCACATATTAGCATACACAAACACATGCATATGCAGTAATATTCTAATGCCAATATTAGACCACGCACCTTCGTCCTCATATGGGATAGGATAGGTGGTCCACATCGTGTCCTCAGATTCCCTTAGTCAAGCTTCCACCACTCCGCTGCCGCATAACACTTTTTGATTAACCGCAAGGTCTTCAAGGCAAACCTCGATCCCGACTATCCAAGATATGCACCGGTCTATCCTCGGCGTCCCATTAATATCAATGCACTTCCCCAATCCACTACATGAGTCGGATCCGCATACTTATACGAGAAGTGAACACCCGATAAACTCTCGACATGGTAACGCCAACCGATATGCAATTGTGCCTACCCTCTATGTACCTTAAAGGGCCCAATATACTACCGCTTCCTCGTCACAAATCGACCACTCCTCTTAGGCATCACTTTCAAGCATGATGGATCACCCACCTTGAACTCTGGTGAGGCTTGACGCCATTTGTCGAGCTCTTTCTACTCCTGTTTCATAAAGAGGTGCTCGAATCAAATTCACCTTCGTAGGTGTCTTCTAATCGCATCCTGACCAGTGATGGAACCCTCTCCCATCTCTCGGCCCAACAATCGGGGATCGGCATGGCCTCTGTTATAAGGCCTCATAGGTGCCATCTATATACTGGCCGATAACTCAAGTGTTTAGGTGAATTCCACTAAGGGTAAGTGCTCCTCCCAACTACCCTTAAGATCCAAAACGCATTCTCGCAGCATGTCCTATAAAATCTGTGTGGTCCTCTCCCGACTCAAATCCATCCGGCCTACTTCGATGAAACGCAATGCTCATCGTCAACTATAACCCCATGGCCTTTTGGAAACTCTTCCAAAAGTGTGTTGTAAACCTGGGATCCCTGTTCGATACAATAGAGACTGACACTCCATGTAACCAAACAATCTCTCTAATGTACAGCCGACAAAATTCCTCCAGTGTGAAGGTCATCCGCACTGTTAGAAAATGTGCCGAATTAGTGAGCCGGTCCACTATCACCCATACTGCGTCATACCTCCGTTGTGTACGTGGCAAGTGGGTCACAAAATCCATCGTGACGTGTTCCCACATCCACTCAGCTACCTCCAGTGGCTGGAGTAGCCCTACTGGCTTCTAATGCTCAGCCTTGACTTGCTGACACGTGAGACACTATCAAACAAAGTCTCCAATGTGTTGCTTCATTTCGCTCCAATAATACTGGCTATGAAGATCATGGTACATCTTCGTGCCGCCTAGATGCATAGTAAATCGAGCAAGAGAGAACCTAAGCGAGGATCTCCTCTCTCAATTGGGTCGCTGGGAACCACAACCCGCTCCCCTATACCGAAGACTCACTATACGTGTGGACGACCCAAATTTCATCAATTGCATTCGATCAGATTCCGGTCCCTAATGGACGACATCTCGTTGTCCCGCCCTCAAACTCAATCACCCCGCCTAGGATAGACATCACTAAAATCCCTAGCGCCTGAAGTTGCCCACTGTGGATCGTAGCCTAAACTTTATAGTCTCTAAAGATTCGCCACTCCCTGAAGCTACACTAGCAAGTCACTCCCGTGACTTTTGAGATCGAGCGCATCAACCACTACAAGACGGCCTTACTAGGATGGCAAAGGCAAAAGTGAAGCCATAGTCCTCTGGGGATACTCCATCCATCTACGTTTGCCTCATGTTGAGGCCTCACTGTGAAAATATACGACTCTCAGGGTCTAAAACACTTCGAACCCAAGCACCATATTAAATATGGCGCCAAATCTTTAAGGAAAAGACAATGGCCACCAACCCGCATCATGTGTAGGTATTTCGCCATGATTCTTTGAGTCAGAGATAGAACCATAAGTTACAACCCTCCCGCCGCATCAAGACACATCCTACCATCCCTTGGGGAGGCACTTACAAGACACTGTACTTCGTCCCTGCCCGGACTATTAGAATAGAGCTAGTGCTCTCCCATTTTCAATTCCTGGAATGCCTTCTCACACAGGTCATCCCACTCAAACTTTACCCCCTTCCGGGTCAATCTAGTCATAAAAGTAACAATGAGAAATCCTACAAACCACTTGTACATCCTCACAATCCTAAGAAATCAAGGTGATTCGAAGACTCCACTTCGCCTCCTAACTCACATAATGTACCCTACTTTCCTCGTGGTCTATCGACACACCCGCTTCAATACGACACGTCCTAAGAATCTCACCTCGCAATCCAAAACTCGCACTTAATAACTCGCATAATAACCGATGGTCCCCGAAAGGCTCAAGAACAACTGCAAATGATCCCCATGCTCCTCCTCAGACCGTGAAAGTAGATCTGTATGTCGTCAACGTTAATTATAAAAACTCGGGATCTAAATAGGGTTGGAATACCGTATGCATGAGATCCATGAATGTCGTTGGCGCATTCGTCAACCCGAAGGGCATTACTATGAACTCGAAATGCCCATACCGCATCCTAAACGCTGTCTTAGGGATATCAGCCTCCCAACTCTCATCTGATGGTAACCGGTGGGAAGGTCTATCTTGGAGTAGACTCGCACCCCTCTTAGCCGACAAACAACCATCAATCCGGAGCAAGTGGATATCGATTCTCGATCGTAACCCTGCTCAATTGCCTGCGAGTCACCGCCTGCCAAGAGTCTTCTTCTTTTCTAAAGAACAAAAATGAAGCGCCCCATGGTGAAGTGCTCGGTCTAATAAAACCCTTGTCCAACAATTCCTGCAGTTGGACCTTGAGTTCATGTAACTCAACCAGTGCTATCCTATGAGGCTTCATAGAAATGGGTGACGTACTAGGGTGTAACTTAATGACAAAGTCCACATCCCTATGCGGAGGTAATCCCGATAGCTCATCTGAAAAAACGTCGTCATACTCGCAAACCACCCTAGGTAGACCCAAATCCTGTCTCCCCTTATCCTTTAGGGTAAGGCTTGATAGCCAACCCATCAACTGTCCACTCCACCTGGAGTCGTGCACGGTCTGGGGCAAAGCATCATGCTTCTCCCCTTGAAAAGTCACACGGATACCGTTCCGTGTGTAGGTAGTAATCCTCTTACTATCACAATCAATGACGACCTGATGTGCCCTTAATCAATCCATGCCAAGAATGACATCAAAATCTGATATGTCCATTACCCGAAGGTCCATCGTGAGCAAAATCCCTGAGATCTCTAACTCACAATCCCGACATATTTGATCAATCCTCACCCTAGTCCCTAGGGGAGAACTCACATGTAACGGCTCATCCAAGGTCTCCACCTCTAAGCCCAAAACATCCACACTAGATGCAGCAACAAAAGAATGTGATGCACATAAATCAAATAGTATATTTGCCCATAGGCGAAATAATAGAAACATACCCTGTATCATTGACTGATTAACCGACCTACCAGAGCACAGCATGTATTAATACCTCAATCCCCGATGTCTCACTATGAACCCCGTCCCTTACCTCGACCACACCCCTAGTCTATTTGGCCTATCTCAGATAGTTTAAGGCGCAGCAAGACTCGAGACCGATACTAGTCCCTCCGTCCTCATAGGCGAGAAGGAACAAACTGCATCCGCACTTGTCCCACAGATGACTGGGACTACGCCGTCCCAATACCCTGAGATCCTTGCCTCTGAGGGCAATCCCGCCTCATATGTCCAAGCTAATGGCAGAAATAACATATCATTTGTCCTAGTTGGGTAGAAGCCCTGATCTGGCCTTAGCCCTGATAACCAATACCCCTTCCCAGAGACGCTCGTGGAATAGAAGTCCTCTGCCTTTTTCCCGAACTAGAAGAAGGCTGATCCTTCTTCCTCTTACCACTAACACTCGCATCTCGGATGCTCTGTGTATCATCAATCTCTCTCTCTATTGCCATAGCGGTCTTGACCATAGAGTCCATGTCCTGTAGGAGAAATCCTACAATCTTGCCCTGGATGGACAACTCAAACATCCGAATTTCCACACTCGCTATATTTCCAGGGCCACATAAATATCCCGAAACGTACAACTTAGTGAACTTGGCTGATGGATCTCGGTTAATGCTCATGTTTCCTTACTTCGACTCAAGGAACTCCCCGAAATACAGACAAACTAGCTGATACGAAAACTTACCCATGAAGAGCTCTTCGAATCCTCTATGTCATCGCCTCGTGATCCTCGAGACTCTTGTCAGCATGGTGCCCTAAAAGCATGTAATTTGTACTGCTTCATGAAAACAATTTTCTATATTTAATTCTTTATACATGTGTTGTATAATTTAGTAAATATAAAAAAATTCCAAGTTTATTAATGTAACTATAATCTTAGTATATAACAGTTATATATGAGATGATCAAGGTAAATCAAAGTAGGGATCTTTGATCTATAATACTAGTACCTGGCCCATTGAACTAAGAATGCAAGAATCTTGATATGGATTATCGATGTAGTGATACAAATGGAGGTGCTTTATGTAATCTGGATTGCATAAAGACGACTGCACATGGATTAAAACTCTTAAATAATATACCGTTACAATTAAGAGTTTAAACCGTGTCACTAGATGATCATATGCGCATCGATCTAATCCTAAGTAGCCATGTGACCCCAGCCTTCATTCATTGTGGCCTTTTGATTCATAGGTTACGGTCTGTCCTAAGACAGGCCTAATACTTATGTCCTGGAGGCCCATTGAGATAGGTGGTCGGAAACATGTCCCTACGATATGGAATCCAAACCTTCGACTAAGCCTGATAATCGTCTCTTAAGTGTTAATCGTGAACCGAACACCTGGAGCGCCTAATTTATAGCAGGTTTATAAATTAATTGTTCACTAGTGAATTAATGGAACTTAAGGATAAAGATATCACTAAAGGGGTAAAACGGTAATTTCACCTAGCTCTAATGATGGACCAATTTTGGAGGATTGAATTGCATGTAATGATTGTATCAATGGACTACTTGAGTATCAATACGTAAAATTATTCAATTAAGAAGAGTTAAGTTTCAGATTTAAGGGAATAATATTGGAACTAATAAATTAGATTAAATTGATTAAAGAGCTGAATTACCATCACCTATTAGAGCTTGGAATTACAGTCCATGTCCCCGCCGCCTCGTAAAAATCGCATATGATTAAATTAACAAAGAAATCCCTTTATTATAAGATACAGAAGTTAAATCGTTTCATAGCAACTATGTAGTAATTATCGATAATTAAATGTTAATTAATTAATTATTGAATTAATTAATTAATAGTAATTACTATATGGATGAAACTACACTCTGAGAAATTAATAAATTAATTATTTATTGAATTAATTAATTAATAGTAATTACTATATTGCATAAAAACTAAGCACTTGAGAAATTAATCCTATTTATTTTTGGTCACTTAATTTGAATTAATTTTAATTCAATATTTAAATATGCCACTTGATCCAATGGTTGAGATCAATTCAAGGCATATTATAAATAGAGGCAAAACCCTAGGCGTCAAGAGGTGATAAAAAATTAGAGAAAAAAGAGAGAGAGTTTCACTTTTTTTGCCTCCATCTAAACCCTCTTGATCTCATGTGTTGAGAATATCAAGAGTTCTAAAACAAAACTCGTTAATATGCGTACGCCCACACGCACTTATAGTGAAGAGTGAAACGACTTGGAAGATCGTGGAAAACATGGAAAAAAAAAAAAAGGATCTGAAGACAACCCTACTAGCGTAAAATCTTATTAACTCCGATTGAGGTAATTCTTTTTTTATTTTTTGTTGATTAGTATGCATATACCATAGATTGTAAAGAATTTTTATTATCGCAAATTTCATCGACCAAAATCTTCCACTCGCAAACTTTGTTTTGAACTTTAAAACTCATATGGGTATCGAGCTACTTATAGTATATGCATATTAATGTGTATGTGGGCATTCTTACATTATTTCCGAGAATCTTTGTGATGTATAATTGTTATATATTGATGAATGTTTGAATGTATGGAATTTTAAAGGGTCGCATCATGGTGTTTCTTTGGGGTTAAGATTTAGTTGATCTTTTTTTTTTTTTTTTTTTTTTTTTTTTAGATCTGTGCTTCATAATGGGGCATAAGTTGTTTTTGTAATTTATTTTTGTAAAATCTGCACATAAGAAGACTGATTTAAGATCTAGAAAGTGATGTGATGAATCAGAGCTACACTCTCTCAGCTTTCCATACCATCAAAAATCTTCTTATATGGACATCTAGAGAGAAAGTTATGCCTAAAATACGACAAGATGTTCAGGGATACGGGATGACGGGAAACGACTTCGTTTCCTATTCTTTTTGGCTCTTCATTACTTTATTTTCTCGCCCTACATTATTGACCACAAAGGGTGACTATTATAGACCTAAGTCCAAAAGGCCTAAAAGTGTTTTAGGTCTCATGGAGAAAAATTGGGCTTGAGCCTTGTCAATAAAGAGTTATTGAATTTTACCCAAAAGAAGCTGGGGTTATTTAATCAAGAGTCGTGGATCGAGCCGCACAAAGAGTCAAGCAGAGCAAGCAGTTATGTAACTGCAGAAGCCCAACTTTTTTATTGATTTATTTATTTATTTTATTTACAAGGGTTGTAATTTTAGAAATACCCAAGATACACGGCCCGCTTTCTTTTATTTATTTATTTTATTCTTTATTGTTATTGATATGATTGATAAACATGCCACATTTACATGCCATACATGAATGCCCACATTTAATGCTTGCATATTATATCATTTTTCCTGTAATATGATAATTAGGATTGTCCTATATGCTTATCTTGTTCATCTTTTGATGGAACAATTAATTAAATAATGTGCTTAGTTTAATTAGCTAAACTTGCAAAATTCACATTAATTTAATTTCTAGTGGTTTTGCGTATCATCTTGATGCCCGCATTTTTCCAATCGCTAATAAAATAAAATTTTTACTGGACACGGTAATTTGACTTAGGCCCAACTATTTTATATACTATTAGGTTTATCTTATAGTTAAAGCCCTTACTTAATCTCTATGGATTAGATTGTCTAATTAACTTAGTACCACAGGATTGGACTCATAATTTATTTAGAGTTCACATCTTAGTAATTAATTATATAGGATATAATAATTACTAGATTATAAGACATATGATGTTTTATAAATAGAAAACACTTATCGTAAATAGTGAGTGGGAGAAGGTTATATGACAATATACCCTACGGTCTCCATTATTACTGCAACACCGTGAGATATTGTGACGCCCCAATTCCTCGGGGTCCGCGACCACCCACACCCATGAATACTAGCGAGTCAGTCTGCCATCCGACGCCACTTCACAGTGGCACCTGCGTAGCCTTTCAGACGGAACTCTACCCAAATACAACACATGTATATAACCTGTCCCAATATACACAATGACCACACAGGGTCTCATATACAACTATACCGAGTAAATGACCTTCAGCCCCCGTATTATACTCACAACATATATCCCAACTATCCAATACTATAATCCGCATCACATAAAGAAACGCTACTGGGGCCCATAACCAATACTCATAAAACATCCCAACTATATATCATAGTTAAAAGAGTTAATGATCTACTCTTATACAACACATATATTAAAATGAAAAACATTCTAATACATGCAAAACCATCAAAGCCACATTCCGGCTTTCTTCTAAACGGCCTCTATGAGGAACCGTCTCCTCGCACGCTCCCTGTACTGCAAAAAATATCCTCGACAGGTGAGCTAATGCCTGCAGTGGAATCCTACCCTAAATGGGCTACTTCCACCTAAGGCATATGCAATGCTTCAAAATAAACACATTCAAACAAATGCATGATCCTACTAATGTCTAACTGACATCTCATATCCCGAGTCCTCTCGACTTCACACCCGCCTAAGCCACGTATGAGAACCTTAGTTTTTATTTGTGGACAACTCCTCCGATATATATATATATATATATATATATATATATCAATTGGGCCGACCACGATTGATATTATTATGTGTGGACTACTCCTCCGATGTATATCATCAATCAATAATTCGACGATTGATATTTTTATATGGACTACCCGTTCATTATTATTTTTAGATAACCCTCCGAAACTCCTTTCAAGAATCACTCATGCACTCACTCCTATCGTCCTGGGGTGCCCTAGTGCATATAATGCATAGATGCAATTCCATTTCAATTCAATAACAGATGCAAATATATAATCATGCATATATTCACATAATTTAAATCGTTACAAACATGTTATGTAATTTCACATTTCCATACATCAAAAATTAGCTCATGGGCTAATGATCAAACATGAGCGATTCAACTTGGAATTACCTTAATTAAACACATTTTCACACAAAATTAGTTTCGTCACTATTTTATGAACAAGTGAAACCCCGGGCTTAATGCTTCGGCCCACTTATCAAATCATCGGTTCATTTTGTGAACTCGGGTTTCACGGCCATTTCCGGCCTCATACACATCAAAGCATGCATTAACACATAAATGCACAATTAACAACCCAATTCAGCCGTGGATAGTCACGGCTGCACCATTTGGGTTTCAAAATTATAACACCCGGTCCCAAGATTTTGGGATCGATCAAACGGTCCTCACGAATTCTATTCGAACTCAAACATTAACAAAGTACTTAAATAAAGAATAAAACCCAAGTAGGAGAAACCCCTACCTCTCGGAGTTTGGTCGAAACTCCTCAAACCAAGGCTCACGCTGTAGGTCTCGCATAGAGCAGCCTTTCCGTTTCTCCAACAACTTCCGACTCGCCTGATCTCCCACGATCTTCTAGAGAGAAGTCTAACCTTCTCACTCTAAAACGCCATTTCCATCTTCGCATCTCCTCCTTCCTCTCAATCTAATGTTTTTCTCTTTCGAGCATTTGAAGAAGACAACCACTATTCCTCTTGTCTTTTTCTAACTTAAATAATTCCAAAATGACATTTATGTCCTTCTTTCCCGCCGGGACATCCGACACCATTCGCCGCTCATTTTCATACATATTCTCTTCTACTCATGCCACCAATCACCGCACATGAGCATTGCAGCAGGCACTTCTGCCATCGAAAATCGTTTTACGGCAACCGAACCGCGATGCCTCGAAAAACGTGCCAACTTCGACTATCTCGGAATTCTACAAAATTCGATGTGCTAGCTAGATTTCGCGACACGATTCCAACGGTGAAATCCGTTTCGTCATCCGAGATCTAGAGAATAAATTCCGGATTTTTGACATAAATTACTATTTTGCCATTTCTTCCGTAAATTGGAATTTCGTCTTACATTCTCCCCTCCTGTGCTAGGAATCTCTAGTCCCGAAACTGACAATCACAATCACTGCATGCATATGCAACGTGCACTCTATCATCATGCATGTAAACAAATATTTAAATTTTAAATAACTAAACCACGCACCTTCATCCTTAAACAAAAAGTGGATAGGTTGCCCGCATCGCGCCCCGCCTCCCACGCCGACCTCCACCAGTGCCGCATAACACCCTCACTAGCCTCATTGTCTCATGCTAAAACCCGATCACGGCTATCCAAAATGCACACCGGTCCCCTCCTCAAAGGTCCCATCGTCAACTCAACTGGCCCCCAATCCACCACATGAGCCGGATCCGAAAGATACTCTTCGGAGTACGGAAGACGTGAAATACCCGTGAACACCTAACATGTCGGGCTAAGAACGCCCAACCCACGCAAATAAAGGCCTACTCTCCTCGAGCATCTCGAAGCCCAATAAATCCTGCTGATAGCTTCCCGGTCATTAACCCGACCACCTCTAGCATCACTTTCAAGAAAACGGATCCCCAACCTCGAACTCTAAGGGTCGACGTCGCACACGCCGCAGCTCTCTACCCGCTGCCGTGAGAAGACGCCATCGTATCAAGCCCACTTTCCTGAGGTGACTCTAACCATCAGGATCCACATGGAGCCTCTTTCCAATTTCTCGGTCCAACATAACTGTAATTTACATGGCCTTCCATACAATGCCTCATATGGTGTCATCTGTATACTCGCCTGATAACTGTTGTTGTAGGCGAATCCCACTAAGGGCAAGTGCTCCTCTACCTTTATGACCCAAGACCTATGCTCGCAGCGTGTCCTCTAACACCTGTATATAATCCACACAACGTGTAACCCTACACAACCCTTACTTAGTGTGTAAACGTTGACCTTCCCAAGGTCACAATCGCTGACAATCCAATGGATCACAACCTAGTCCAGCCAAGTGAATGACATCCATAATTGAGCCCTCGCGCCCAACAACACCCAATGCACCTGTGGTATCCAAATCTCGAGTCACTCCCGACTTATCACTCAACCTAAGCTCCACGTGATAACCCGACCGCGGTGTTTTCATCTCGACACCTAACCTTCGCTCACACTTCGAGCTCTTACATTCACAATGTAAATTCGTGATATCTTCCCTGCCCTTACACCCCAACTCCGTGATTCTCACCTTGGGGTGGGATTTAATATCCCCTTTTGTTTTGCCTAACATACTCTAATTACTCTTCATTTACTCGAATCGAACTATGAGTCTTACTGGACGAGTCCCAAAGATAACCCATCCCACACTCACCAAGAGTAGTGACTGATCCGTGACCGTGCACCCACACTCAACTCGGCCGACAGCCACTGCACATCGAACGTAATAATGCCATACTATGACACCCAATCCCGGGCCATGAGCAGAATCTCAGAGATCTCTCACTCATAATCCCGACCTATCAGGTCAACTCTCACCCTACATCCTAGGGAGGAACATTGCCCCCGGCTTCTAAAGGCCTTAACCTCTGCCCCAAATCCAGCAATGTGGCTCAAATGACAACCCTAGCTTAAGGTCCCACTATCGACACTCGATGGTTGTCAACTCATCTATGTCAAGCTTGACATCAACAACCAATAGGTTTACCAAATTCTAAGGCCCACTCACTCTCACAACTCCGATCTCGTCCTGACTTCGACCCACACTCGGCCCTCCGCCCATCTGGTGTTGTCGGGAGGCTTCAGATAAAGACCCCGAACCGAAACCGGTTCCTCCGGGAATCTCGCACTGGGGTGCGAGAAATGAACAAAGATACCTCCTATTCCTACGCCTAACTCGGATCAGACTATCCCAAAGTCCCGGGGATCCTGTCTCTCGGAGCAACTCTGGCCTCACATGCCCAACCCTGCCCCGGTCCAAACCATCGTGAAGGTGGTCTTCGCTCTTCCCCGAACCAAGAAGTCAGATCCCCTCGCTACCAACACCCTCGCATCCCAGCGCTCCGAGCATCCTCGATCTCTCTCTATGGTCGTGGTCGCCCCAACCATGGAGTCCATGTCCCCGTAGGCGAACCGACACCCGCCCGAATGGACAACTTTATCCATTCGACCCACCGTATCACCCAAATCAATCCCAAGAAACCACGTGATTCAAGACCGACTCGCCTTCCCAACCCATCACCGCCTCAACCTTCTCCGGGTCCACCGACACGCCCGAAGGCCGACTGTTCACATGTCCTAAAATCTCACCTCGCAAGCCAAAACTCGCACTTATCGAATCCTAGCGCATAAAGCAAGGATGGTCTCAAATCAGAATAATAACCGTGATGATACTTATGCTCCCACTCGACCGAGTGATCAAAATGTCATCCACGAAGACTACGACAACCGATCCAAATGTGGCCTGAATAATTCTACGCATGAGATCCATGAATGTCAGCCGCGCATTCACAATCCAAAGGGCATCACCGTAAACCCAAAGTGCCCATAACTCGTCCTAAACGCCGCCTTAGTGGATATCTATCTCCCTAACCTCACCGATTGCAGAACTAATGCGAAGGTCTATCTGGAGTAGACTCCTCGCACTCCTCAACCGATCAAACAAGCCATTAATCTCGTGAATGGGTACCGATTCTTGATCGTAACCCTGTTCAACTCGTCCGTAATCACATAAATAAGGGTCTTGTCCTTCTTCGCAAATAAAACCGAGCGCCCCATGGTGAAGTGCTTCCTGCCTAATGAACCCCTTATCCAAAGAAGTCTCTGAATCGACTCTGTGTCTCGCAACTCAACTGGTTCCATCCTATGCGGAGTCATAGAGATAAAGTACACAGGTGTAAATCTAGCACTCAAGTGCCCAATGGTCCCCGTGGAGGCACCGCAGCTCATCCTGAAAACATTCATGATACCACACACTACTCGAGGTAGACTCGGTTTTCTCTCCTCGTCCTTCCAGTGGTAAGGCTCGCTAGCCAACCCGGCTTAACTCGTCCTTAACACCCGAACTCGTATACCCGTCCGAGGCAAAATGTGTCGTTTCGTCTCCGAAATACCACACGAGTACCGTCTCCGCGCGGTAGCGGTAACCTCCTACGCCACAATCGATGCTAACGACCAGCTGCCGCCAATCCATCCTCGTGGATGACATCGAACTCGACATGTCCATGATCCTCAGTCCATCAGGAGTAGAGTCCCTAGATCTCCAACTCGCAACCACGACATATATCATACCTATTCCCGCCTGAACCCTGGGAGAACCAGACAAAGGCTCCTCTAAGGTCTCTAGGGAGGTCCTTGCCCATTTCCACCATTCGCCTCACTCTCTAGCCGGGAACACATCTGCCCAATTTAACCCGGTAGTGTCAAAAGTAATTTCATAACCTCTAACACCTTCTCAACTGCATGAACCAACGGTTCGCACCACCTGGATCTCCTCCCTGCGGAATGCCTGAGGATGATGCGCCCTAAACTCGGAGGTTGGCAACACCTACGGCCCGCAAAGCCCGCTCGATCAAACACCGATGGTGCCCGACCGCACCCGTGGACGCCTCTACGTCCCACATCGTCGCAGTCTCATCATCACAAAGGCAATGGCAAATCTAATTTCAATTCAAAGATTCTATGTATACCACACCCTCGAGACACTATTCATACACATAAATCACAGATATTAATATTGTCCTTTGCATTTACGTGTAATGCAAGGCAATTAATTATATATTTAAACATTTTTATCAACAAAAATTTATTTTAAAAAATTTTATTTTTCTGGTAATTTATTTTATTTTTATTTGATTTTTCAAAAAATTTATTTAAAAAAAATTTGAAAAAAGAGTTTTGATAAATGAAGTTCATTAGTGACTCGTGAGGTCGCATCGAGTCCCTAAACTGTTTCGTAGTCAAACAAGACCAAATCATTTAACTGATCAACTAGCACGCCTGTACTCAGTAATGCACACCTGTGCCGCGCCCATGGCAAATGAAATTCTCGCGCTCTGCCGTGCCGCACGCTAGCTTGCTGCGCCGCCCCTACGTTGCCTCCTCAAGCCGCCAAGCAAGGCCTCACAAGGCGCCTTGCTCAGACGGCCTGCCACAGACACGCTGTGTTGCGACACGCCTAGTACCTCACCGCCTCTCATTGGCCACGAGACATGCGATATTTGGTCATTGCAATACAATCCCAGCCAAACCAACCCCCCAGTCACAATACAATAAGTGTATTGCGACACAAACTCAGCCCTCAAGCCTCCTTCTCTGCAATACAAAACCTAGCCACTACACAACCAAGGTTGCAATACAATTAAGTGTATTGCAATACAATTTTCCCCGCAAATAAATTTCTCCCTAATACAAACCGAAGGTTGCAATACAAATTTTTTACAATACAATCGGGCAATGAGGCTCCAAATTAGTTTTCTTCTCGCGACCTTTTTTTTTTTCGTTTTTCATCTCCTTTTTTTCATTTATTTCCAAAGAATAGAAAATCATCTAAAATATACATATATATTTTTATTATTATTATTATTATTATTATTAATTTTTTTTTCAGAACACCTAAATAAATTCATAAACATTTATTTTCTTCATTTTTTTTTCATTTCTTCCAGCTACTAGAAGACACTAAAAAATACATACCTAATTTTTTTTCTTTCATTTTCCAGAATACTCAAATAAATTTATAAAATTTATTTTCCTTTATTTTCTTAGTTTTCCTCACTATAAAACCTTAGAAAATGATTTTCTTCCTAAATTTTTTTTTCCTGCACTAAAACAAATTTATAAAAATTTATTTTATTCACTTTTCTTCGCTTACCCTTGTAAAACTCGTAAAATAATTTTCTTTCACCTCTAAACCAAATAAAAAATTTTTTTTTTCATAAAATTTATTTTATTTAATTTTCGTTTTCCAGTTTTACTCACTAAAAAACTAAGCTATTTTCTGACACATCAATGTGCTAATCACTAAGCACACATCACTCACAACACATAACAATCAACATGTTATACACCTTTCACACATACATACAACCATTCATCAAAGCACACAGAAAACACACATGCAGTGTCCTAGTTTTGTTCCGTGCCTTCCTAGGTAATCTCATACCTAAACCGAACATTAAACCACTCAAGTGGTGATGTTCTTACCCAACTATGGCCTAAGCCTAAGCCCCTGGGCCCTGTGTAGTCAGATACCTGTGCTCCGATACCAAGCTTATGACGCCCACTCCCTAGGGTCCGTTGATACCAAGCTCTGATACCCACTCATGAACCAGTCTCCTTTGTACGGAGCCCCACCCAAATACAACACCTATATATAACCTGTCCCAATATACACAATGACCACACAGGATCTCATATACAACTATACCGAGTAAAAATGACCTTTTGGGCCCCTGCATTATACTCACAACATATATCCCAACTATCCAATATAATCCATCACATAAGTAAAACGGCCACTTGGGCCCATAACCAATATTCATAAAACATCCCAACTATATATCATAGTTACAAGAGTTAATGATCTACTCTTATACAACACATATTAAAATGAAAAACATTCTAATACATGCAAAACCATCAAAGCCACATTCGGCTTTCTTCTAAACGGCCTCTATGATGAACCGTCTCCTCCCACGCCTCGTACTTGTAAAAATATCCTCGACAGGCAAGCACGCCGTATTCGAATCACCCTAAGGGGCTACTTCCTCCACCTAAGTGCATATGCAATGTCTAGAAATAAACACACATTCAAGCAAACATGATCCTACTTGAATGTCTAACTGATCATCCCATATCCTCGAAATCCTCCCGAATTCTCGCACCTACCTAAGCCACGTATGCGAACCTTAGTTTTTATTTTGTGGGACAACCCTCCGATATATATATATCAACTGGGTCGACCTGACACCGATATTATGTGTGGACTACCCCTCCGATGTATCATCAATCGCAATGATCCACGATCGATATTTTTATACGACTACCCTCCGATCATTATTATTTTTAGACAACCCTCCGAAACCATTCTCTCAAGAATCACCTCATGCACTCACTCCTATCGTCCTAGGGTGCCCTAGTGCATATGGAATGCATGATGCCAATTCCATTTCAGTTCAATAACACATGCAAATATATAATCATGCATATATTCACATAATTTAAATCACACAAACATGTTATGTAATTTCACATTTCCATACATCAAAATTAGCTCACATGGGCTAATGATCAAACACGAGCAATTCAACTTGAATTATTCGACCAAACACATTATTTCACAAAAATTAGTTTCAGGTCATTTATTCCTAAGGAACAAGGAAACCCTCGTGTTTACCGCTTGGCCCACTCATCAAATCATTTGCTCATTTTGTGAACCCTACATCAGAACACCCTGCCTGAGAGTGTACAAGATATGACACTAGGTGTATAAGAGTACCAAGTGTCACATGTAGTATTTTGAGACTAAAGTAGGAAATGAAAGTTTATGGAACCCGGATTGGTGTATGAGAACAAGGGTACAATTGTCATTTAGCAAATAGGACATGAATATGAAAATCATTATGTAGAGATGGGGCCACATACAAATAGCATAAGTTACAATTGAAAAATTAAAGAGATGAGGACTAAATTTATAATTTAGGCAAAGTTTAGCATATAAATAGAGGGGAGACATAAGCCAAACTCATTTGGTCTCATATTTTGGCTAGGGCTTCACGATTCTAAGGAGGAGAAGGAGAGAGCCAAGAGGAGGAAGAGAAGAGGAAGAAGGAGGAGGAGAAGAAGAAATCCAAGATCAAGGTATGTTTGTCTTGGAATTAAGTGTATTTTGATGTCTAGGGCTTTTAGTATGAATTTTCCATGGAGATTGTTCCTCCTTGTCTAGGGTTTTGGAAGAGATCACCAAATCCTAGATTGTTGTTGAATTTATGTGGGTAAAACTTTAATTAGTATACAATAAACATGGAATCCTTATTTATATGGTTTGTAGGAATTGGTGGACTTTGGTTGAATTCATAGGATTTTTACTCTAGGGTTTGGTTTATGAAGTTCCAAATCACCAATTCAAGTGTTGTGAAGTTGTTCGGATGAATTCCATGTTGGTTTTGAGGGAATTGTTGTAAAAAGGAGAATGTTGGGTTTTTTAAAGGAAATTTCACAAAATTTGGTAAACCCCTGTTTTTGCTTTGCTATAGATTGCTATAATCATCCAAATGAATTTGATTCCAATTGTTAAAGAACCATAAGAGATAGGGATACAATTCTATAGAAGGAAACTAAGAGCAAATTGTAGCTCTAAGGCTCCCAACATGGACTGGAAGGTGAGCCAGGTAGTCACTGATTATGCTCTGTTTTGGTATACAGTAAGTATTATAAGTTGAGTTTCACTCATCCAAATTGAGTGATTAAAAATTATGGATAAAATATACTTCTAGGGGAATAAGTTAGCTGAAGGAAGTGCATGCAAATTGTAAGCCAAAGTGCCCAGAAATTGCCAAAGTGGAGCCATGCAGATTCTGTTATGCCAAATTGAGTCATCTAGATGTAAAATACAATAACTTGAGTTTTGGTGATCCAAATTGGGTGATTCCAATTGGAGAAGAAACCTTAGAATCATAGATTCAAATGAGTGAAGAAACCATTTCCAATTTATGGAGTTAAGATCCCAGAAATCAAGGACAACAGTAGGTGATTCAGTGAGTTTGGAATCAAAAACATGCTATAACTTGTGTTATGTGGTTGAGGGCCTTAGAGAAGGAATTTTACATTGAAATTTTAAAGAGATGTCATTTGATATATAAAGGACTGATCTGAGAGTTTACAATTTTTGAAGACCTTTTGAATAATTTTGAGTAATAAAGTCCATAGAGTGTTGTTGGAAAAAGGTTTGCCAAAATGAGTGGTTTTTTTTTATATTTTTAGTGCTCAAGGGTAAATTGTTAATTTGACTTATATGAATGTTGTGTGACCTAAAGTGACTTGCGTGTGAAGTACGTTAAGTTTATACGCTATACGAGGTGATTAATACTATCGCATTCGCTTGAGATGAGGCCAAAAAGCAAAGCGCAAAGTAGTGGATTTGTGCTCAAGTTTGGGAAACAAAGAGGTGAGTGTTCTAAACTCATTTTCCAAATACTAGTGTATTATTATGAACCTGCTTTGCACTAATATTTAAATGGTTTTGATTTTAAACCATGTTTGAAAGGCAAGCAATGAGTTTAATACAAGCAAACTGGCTTGATTTTTTAAACCATATATGAAAGCAAATAAGTAAATTTGGTTTTGATTCATCACCCATATTTAAAAGCAAGAATGAGTTTAGCAAGCAATGGCTTTAACTATAAAACCATATTTCAAAGAGCAAGCAAGCAAACAAAAGTCTGTTTTGTAAAAATGTGCCTAACCAAAATCCCTACTTAAGCAAGCATCCCGGCCGCGAGGTATTCCGCACGTGCGCGGTGGTGTTGGGGGATTTACATGATTTAGATTGCCTGCTCAAGAAACTTAGAACATGCATCATACATTTAAAGGAGACCGTGGCACGTACTGGAGTATATAAGGTTAAGAGCTCTAACTAAATTATACGGGACACACTGTGTCAATTCCACCATATTTACCTAAAGGCGACGTAAAGGCGTCTCTTCCACCTAGGTGATGTGGACCTGTGGTCCTTTCCACCCCGCATCAGATGCCCAAGCTCCCGTGTTCACTAGGGTACAACAAGCAGGAAAGGCCTCTAGTGGTTGATGATTTATAAGATATTTATACGCTTTAAAATCAACCATTGGCGCACTCCGCCGAGCCTGTGCTCCCGTGTTTGTTTTAAAGAACTAGCCGGTTCAGCCCCGCTTTATTTCAAAGCATGCGGTTGAGCCCAGGCTCCCGTGTTTATGAAAAAGTTTGAGAAACTTTTAAAGCAAAAGGTTTATGGAAAGTTTTGAGAAACTTTTAAAGCAAAAGGTTTATGGAAAGTTTTGAGAAACTTTTAAAGCAAGAGATTTTTGAAAGGTTTTATAAACTTTTAAGCAAGCAAGCAATAAAAGTTTTAGAAACTTTTAAAGTAAAGCAAAGCAAAGAAAGAAATATTTCTGGAAAATATCATGTAAAAGGAAGTCTTACAGTTTTTAGATGTTTTCCGAAAAAGCAAAACATTTTCTAAAAGCATACACTCACTGAGCTCAAGCGAGCCTATTATTTTCATTTTAAAACTATTTTCCAGTACGTACGCGTACCGAGCCATTAGAGTCCCCGACATCGCATAAGTGCTGTGTATAAATAGAATTTTGTATGGAAATACCTTGAATCTATAAAGGAATATATGTATGTACATAATGTGGTTTATGAAAATGTGTGAGGTTGTCATTGCCATGTTTTGATATAGTGTAAAATTGTGTATATGTGTTGGGGATGATGTCCTATATACAAATTGCTATGTCGCTAAAATTTTATAAAATCACAAGTTTAGAAAAGAAAATTTTTTACGAGACAGCTAAGCAATACTCGCCGTCAGATTTTCTAGTCGTTAGAGGTAAATCTGCGGATTTCTCAGGGGGCAGCCGCACACCGATAGTAGGGGTGGGGTAGGCTATCTACTGCCATCGGGCCCACATACACTCAAAGCATGCATTAACACATAAATGTACAATTAACAACCCACTACCGCGACAATCACTGGCCGCACCATTTGGGTTTCAAAATTATAGACACCCGGTCCCAAGATTTGGGATCGATCAAACGGCCCCTCACGGCCTCATTCAACTCAAACATTAACAAAGTACTTAAATAAAGAATAAAACCCAAGTAGGGAGAAACCCCTACCTCTCGAGTTTGTCGAAACTCCTCAAATCCGGTGCCCACGCGTAGGTCTCTCCGCGTAGAGCAACTTTCCTTCTTGCTCCGACGACTTCCGACGATCGGATCTCCCACGATTCTAGAGAGAAGTCTAACCTTCTCACTCTAAAATGCTATCATCTTCCGATCTCCTCCCTTTCCCATCTAATGCTTTTTCTTTTGATATTTGAAGAAGACAAACATTATTCTTCTTTTGCTCTTTTCAACTTAAATAATTCCAAAATGACATTTATGTCATTCTTTTCCCAGTTTTGACATTCGGCACTATCTCGACCGTCCATTTTCATACTTTCTCTACTCATGCCACTTATGGCACATGAGTACATGTTATATGTGACTTTCGTCACATCGAAAATCATTTTACGGCACCCGAACCGCGATGCCTTGAAAACGTGTCAACCCGACCATCTGATTCTGCCAAAATCTCGACGTACAACTAGGATTTCGCGAGACGATTCCAACGGTGAAACCATTCGCCACTGAGATCTAGAGAATAAATCTGATTAATCGAAATTACTATTTTACCATTTTTCCAGAAATTGGAATTTCTCGGGTCTTACAGATATAGATAGGGCCTAGCGACGCTTAGATTTTGTCCTCCCTACGGAGGGTTTCTATCTATATTAATATTTGATACTACTCTTTAGAGATAGGATTGAGTGATGTATTTCGTGATTGCCTTACCCTATGGTGACAATTTGAGTTAAGTCATTAAATCTGAAATAATGGGTCACACACTCACATAAAAGGGTTAAACCGTTTATCATACCTGATCTAAATTTTGACTCGTGAATTAATAAGTAAAAGAAATATGAGATATTTTGATTTTGATTATTAATTTGAGATAGTCTCAAAGTTAATTTGAAATTAGTATGACTTTAATCTCTACTACCCATATTAATTAAGTTGAATCTCAATTTATCGTGGGATTAGTATAAGGTTTTATGTGTTTTACTTGCTGCATTCATGCATCACGCTTACTTTTCCAAAGCTTGTGATATTTATTTCTCATTTATAGTAATTGCTCGAAGTATTTAATTTCAAGAATCGCGTCATCAACCAACCCTATTATCGCTTACTCTAATGAAAACTAGGTATACAACTTCAAGTAAATGGAAGTCAAACATTAATATTATAATTTTGTGAGAGCCAAAAGTTCGCTCTCACCGAGGAATCCCTCCGCAGCCCTCATAATGCTTCTCGCATCGCACGAGAAAGATATGATAGCTGGATTCATTCCAACAACAAGCCCGGCTGCTACATGCTGCTTTTGCTAGCATGAACGATGTTCTGTGAAGCAGCTAACATGGAGACATGGAGACTGTGATATGAGAGTGAGAAATCTCTCCTGTGCCATGTTTGGGCAACAATTCGACCAAGGTTTTCATGAAGTTCACTCAGAGCTACATGAACGCTAAGATGGAAGAGTAGCAGAGTTTCAATGGTGGAACATGTTTTAAACATGATCAACCTGACTTACCCAGGCTGAGATACATGGGGCCACCATTGATGAGCCGCATTTCGTTAGTATTATCCTTGAGTCCACACCGCTTCTTGCAGCTTCACTACCAACTATGTTAAGTGAACAAGCTGCAAGACAACATGACTCAAATTCCTAATGAACTCCGCAAACTTTTGAGGCCATAGTAAGACTAGGCCCAAAGAGGGCTAAGCAAATGTTGTCGAGCATATAAGTCATCTTCCTTTTCTCGTAGTTAAGAATAAAAAGATAGAAGAACATTACTATGCGGGCTCAGAGGGCAACCCAAGAAAGGAACCAGCGTTGTGGAAAGAAGAACAACCCTAGTTAGGACAAGAAGCCTAAAGGAAAGTGTTTCCATTATGGTTGAAGGTCACCAAGAGAAATCAGAATAAGCATCTCGTCAATTGAAGGACAAAAAGAAAGGTAAATATGATTTACTCGGTTTCGTGGGGTTCGCATAGTGGAAGAAGATGATCATCACCCAAGATAGTTGATTCAGGAGCCACTAACCATGTTTGTTATTCTTTGCAGATGCTTAGTTCTTCGAGGGAACTCACGATAGGGCTACTATGAGAGTCAAGTGTTGGGGAGGTCGTCTCACAAAGTGGGAGTCGCCCGCTTAAATTTTAGGAATAAATTTCTTGTTTTGAACAATGAATTTTTCATTCGTTTTAGAGAAATTTGATTTGGCTTCTATGTCAGAGGAACAATTATTTATACTTCTTTTATTAGTAATGAGATTTTTATTTCAAGAAATGGTTTAGATATTTGTCATGCAAAAACTTTCTGGAAATGGTTGTACGGCTTAAGGCCAACCGAGCCATCATTAGTCAATTCAGATTTATTCAAAGTGTAATATCCTAAATCTAACAAACGTCAAAAGTTTCCCATAGTGATAACACGTATCTTGGCATCTCGTGTTAGGCCACATTAATCCTGACAGTATCAAACCCCAAGTAAAGGATGGTCCTTTAAGAGAGCTAAATGTTGACACTCTTCCTATTTAGAAGGTAAAATGACTAAGAGACCTTTCTCAACAAAGGGTGAGAGATCCAAAGAACCTCTTCAACTTGTACATAGCGACGTCTTCGGTCCACTAAGTGTACAAGCTAGAGGTGGTTATGAATATTTTGTCACCTTCATTGACGATTATTAAAGATACGGTTATGTTTACCTAATGCACAAGAAATCTGAGACTTTTGGAAAGTTTAAAGAATTCAACAAGTGTATTGGAAAATCGCTTAGGTAAATCACTAAAAACTCTTTGATCAGATCGAGGAGGTGAATACCTTGATACATAGTTCAAGGATCATTTAATGGAGCATGGAATCCTATCCCAACTCACAACATCTGGAACACCACAACAAAATGGTGTTGCAGAAAGGAGAAACAGGACGTTACTAGATATGGTTAGATCAATGATGAGCTACATCTCGTTACTAATCTCATTTTGGGGATATTCACTACAAACTGTGGTCTGCATTTTGAATGTAGTTCCATCTAGGTCAATCCAAAAGACACCCTTAGAGTTGTGGAATGGACATAAACCTAGTTTACATTACTTTCGTATAATGGGGTGTCCGCACACTTTGCCGAAGGAAAGACTGGAAGCCGAACTCGCATAGAAGTGTATGTTCAGAGGCCATCCAAAAGGCAATGCGGAGGTTTGTTCTATAGTCCCTTCGTGATAAGAAAGTATTTCAGACAACAAATGCGACTTTTCGAAGATGATTATATGACAAACTTCAAACCTCGCAAAGAAGGTTGTACCGAGGAACTACGCTCTCGATCAGACGAAAAATCACCATCAACCACTGACGACGACAAAGTCAAGAGACCACTATTCCTATCCGTAATATCCCGCACTCGACGTAGTGGGAGTGGCAGGAGACTACTATCCTCGTTACAAAACATGAAGGAGAAGTACAATTCTAGTGTCACCACTACCGCATGACCCATTGACATACCGTGATGCCATGGATGATTCCTTCGATAAAGGACAAAGCCTAAGATGCTATGAACCAAGAAATGGAGTCCATGTACTCTAACTCTGTCTAGGAACTTGTAGATCCACCTGAGGATGTCAGGCCCATAGGATGTAAAAGGATCTTCAAAAGAAAAAGAGGCATAGATGGGAAAGTGGAGACTTTCAAAGCTAGTCTAGTGGCAAAGGGTTATACCCAAAAAAAGGGAGTGGACTATGAAGAAACTTTATCTGGCCAAAAGAGCTGGGTGCTAAGTCTATTCGCATTCTTTTATCCATAGCCACTTGTCTCGATTATGAGATATGGCAAATGGATGTCAAGACGGATTTTCTGAATGACTATCTTGAGGAAAGCATCTACATGATGCAACTAGAAGGTTTTGTGGCTAAAGGCCAACAAAGAGAAAAGTCTCGCAAGTCGCTAGGTCCATTTATGACCCGGGCAAGCTCTGCATTGGGAATCGCGCTTGATGAAACTATCAAAACGTATGGTTTGAGTGCAGAAAAACAGTCATGAACCTTATGTATACAAGTACACGAAAAGAAGCGTGGTCTTCGTTCCGTGATGCCTAGGATTTTCTAGTCCCGCCACCAACGGCCAACCTACGTAAACCCGTGTCTCTTGTATCATGGTGCACCCATACATGAGTAAAATGGACCACTGTGGCCCATCATCCATACTGGCCCATATAGCTACAAAACCATATACATTTCTATAGATTCAAGCAGCTTATTACATCACTCTAAATATTAAACATATATTAAAACTAGCTTAAATTTAATATATACACAAACATGAATCAAGGCCACAGTCCGACCCGCTTCATAATCCTAGCCTCTAAGGAGCGACGTCTGCTTGAATACTCCCTGCACCTGAAAGGGGATCCCACGACGGGGTGAGCAATGCCCAGTAGTTGAATTCTCCTACGAGGGCTACTCCCCACCTAAAATGCACATGCAATGGCACATCACAACATCCACATTCCATACAATTTACAATGCATACATGGAATGATTTATATCATGCATGAAATGTTTTCCATGCCCATATCCCGAGTCACTCACCGACTCCCTCACACATGCCTATGCAAAGTGTGGCAATCGTCACTGGTAATGCCAATGACACCTAAATACCGAGTCCTTGTCTACTCACCAACAGCCAATGCAATTTTCCAATGGGCAAACCATTCCGAGTCAATCCCGACTCCTATCACTCAACTTTAGGTCTAAGTGATGAACATGACCGTGTGTTTTCTTTGGCTAATGTAACTTCTTTCGCTATTAATTAATGAGTCTCTTACACCCACACAGAACTTTCGATAGCATCAGGTCTCTCAAGCACTCCATACAGATCTTCTGATATTACCGCGGGTCTCCTTCACCCATACAGGACCTTTCGAATATTACCGCGGGTCTCCTTCACCCAAATTCCAAGCTTTTCACCCGAGGGGATTAACGACCCCCTTCTTGCTTCGCCTAACACACATTAATTACTTTTCATTTTCTGATTTGAACTATGAGTCTTCATTGGACGTAGTCCCAATGACAAACTCAACCCACATTCACCAAGAGTGGTGAACAAATTGCACTGCACCCACACCCACTTACGTAATGTCAGGCACATGAATGCAATGATGCCAATTCATATATCAAATTCCAATGGCTCACACACAATTATATTTCATATAATTCAAACATTCATGTTAACACATCAATTAGCATGCATTAACATATCATTTCCCATACACATTTCAAGTCATTCAATTCAATCAATAAATACGCAAGCAAACACATGGACAACTTTCCTTTCGGCTCAACATCAACCCTGACTTTTAACAAATCTCCATATTATACGTGGTCAGTCTATGGACAAATTTCTCATCACATCGATTCCACTTCTTTGGAACCAAATCTATGGCCATTTCCGGCCTCACAACACCCAAAACCATTTTCATGGCCTTTTAAACAAAGAATATCCAAGTATAAGAAAGCCCCTACCTCCCGGAGTTGTCGAAACTCCTCAATATCGGTACCCATGCGTAGCCCTTGTCGCATAGACCAACTTTTCTTCTTGTCTCGTCGAGATTTGACGGACCAATCACCGAGAAATCTAGAGCGAAGGTAGACTCAATAAAACCCCGAAAAATCCGAATTTTCGAAAAAGGGTAAAATAATAATTTTGGTCAAAATCAGGAATTTTTTTTTTAGATCTCGGATGATGAAACGGACGTCACCGTTGGAATCTTCTTACGAAATCTAGCTACCACGTTAAATTTCTTCAAATTTCGAGATAGTCGGAATTTTACGTTTTTCGAGGCACCGAGAGTAGTGCGAGACACTTGGCACAATTGGTTGGCTCAAGATGAGACACGTGTTAAGTGGAGAGCTAGTCAAAAATAGCTCAAGTGGGACCCAAAAGAGACATGTGGCAACACGTGATTGGAGGGAAATCCAAGGTAGATGGGTAAGGTGATAAGGGTAATCCAAGGAGTCACTTAGAATTGGACAAGTGGCAAGTGAAAGGACATCTCACTTGACTTCTATCTTCTCCCAACAGGTTGGGAGAGGGGAAAGGAGAGAGAGAAAGGCAAACCAAAATTTGAGAGGATGAGTTGTAGAGAAAGAGGTTCCACCTTCTCTCTAAGTTTCCCCGACTCGCCGACCGGCGGTTTTTAAAGGAAAGAAGAGGAAGATTCATCCCTACTTCGCAAGGGCTTCGGTGATAGAGACGGAGTTTGGGAGTTTTGACAAAACCCAAGAGGTAGGGGCTTTCCTACTTGGTTTAACTTCTTGTCTAAGGGCCATTCAAATGACATGGGTTATGTGGAGGCCGTGAGGGTCAGTGGTGAACCGGTCCAAGACTGGGATCTGGCAGCTGAGATTCCTGGACTCGACAAATCGGGATTGATTTTTGGGACTAAGTAATTGTCCTTGTGTGCCATTTATGTGTTAGAGTTAAAATGAATAATGGTGTTGGTTGTCTTGCCCTAAGGGGAATGTTTGGTTGTGTTTTGAACCATGTACACATTAACCGGACTTTAGAACTGGTTTTTGGGTAGGAAATAAAGAGAATTTGGTAGTGAGTCCTTCAGGTAACTTGTAGCCACATCAGTGAACTTGATGTTAGACTTTTGAATTTCTCAAAACGGACCTCTATAGCCCAAGTTATGGTCCGTTTACCCTAAACAGTCTAGGGAAGGGTCAGCCTTGGATGTTCACTTTGACAATAACAGTCTGGACGGTTACTCCGCTCTGCATGGGTTCATCCTAAGAAGGACAAGTGTATGACCTTCAACTTGGGAAGGTCATAATTCTTGTCTTGAACCCGTTTTGGGTGTTCTAGACCTCACAAGCTAATTGAGTCAAGATTCCAACCGTATGTCAGCCGAGGTAAGCGGGTACCGAAGTGGCAGAAAAGGGCTCTCGTGCGCAATGTGGCCAGCTTATCATGTGTGACCTCCAACTTTGGAAGGTCATAACTTCTTTGTCCGAACTCCGTTTCGAGTGTTTTTAGACTATATGGAAAGCCCATTGAGTCAAGATTCTAGCCGTATGCCTGTGGAGGGCAGTGGGTACTAGAGCTGGCCGAAAAGGGACTCCCGGGCAGGATAGGTAGGCTGTCCTGGTAGGGCTGCCTAATCATGTGTGACCTCCAACTTCGAAAGGTCATAACTTCTTCGTCCGAACTTCGTTTCAGGTGTTCTTAGACTCTATGGAAAGCCCATTGAGTCAAGTTTCCATCCATGTACTTGTGGAGGGAAGTAGGGGATCATAACCCTGTTGAAAATCTATGTGTTGAACCAAGTGTGTGCTGCATAGCTTATGTCGAGGTGAATAGTCGATATGACATACTATCAAGTATTTTACATGTTGTAGACATAGGTATTGGGTAGCAGGTGGATATCTATGGAAGGCCATGAGAGGCCATATGGTTTAGTTCCAAAAAGTTGGGATTGAAGGATAGAGGATTCTATGACCGATTTCACACAGTCCAGGACTGTGGTGGGTTGGGGTTTGAAGTGGGAAACTAAAAGTTTCTAGGTTTTCGGGTCGTTAGATGATGTTTGGATGATTGGAACTAAATTAGTTCATGTTTGTGAAGGGGTCGTGAGGTACCCTGTTGGATGGGTCCAAGATTGTGACCTGGTGGTGTGTTATCGTCAGATGAATAACATGCAAGTTAGAATATGACATGTTAATGTATGTCAGGAGGATGTATTAACATGGGCTGTGTGGAGGGAGAATTATATGTATCAATTATAATTATCCATGGTATGTAAATGTTCAAGTAGCACTCATATATATATGTAACATGAAGGAAAATGCATCGCATCATGCATTTCATATGCACCTGCACATCGCGTGAATCTGTGTAAAGCATGGTATTGTTTATTCACCGTTGTCAGAATGGGTCATGAGTCTAAAATGGACAAAGTCCAAGGTAGAGACTCACTAGGGTGTAAGGCCATTTAAATGGCAAGTAATGTGTGTCACGACCTGGGGTGTAAGAGACTCGCCAGATCATCCCAAAAGCCTGGGTAAGGGTGTAAGACCCGCAGCATTATCCGGAGTCTCCGTGGTGGGTGTAAGAGACCCGCGGTGTGATCCTAAAAGTTATGTATGGGTGTAAGAGACTCGCAGCGTGAGACGAAAAGTTCTATTGCCCAAAGAAGACACACGGTTGTGGTTATCACTTAGACTTCAAGTCAAGTGACAGGAGCCCAGATCGACTCTCGGATTAGTTACCCATCGCAACCCGCATCAAGTGCTGAGCCGATAAAGGCTCGATATATACACATCGCAGACTACCAGCGACGGTTGTCACTCTAGCATAGGCATGTGAGGGAGCCTACGAGTGACTGATATGGACATGAAAACATTTCAAGCATGACATATGACAACTGCGTAGACATTTTACTCGATGTTCGTTGTTTCAGGCGACCATTGCATGTGCACTTAGGATGAGGAGTAGCCCCTTGTAGGAGTTATTTCTCTCTACCTGGCTTGCTCACCCCGCCGTGGACCCCTTTCAAGTACACATGAGAAGACGACGCTCCTTCATGGCCGTGAGTACTAAGAAGGTCTGCCAGGCCTCAGGCATTTTGTAAAATATATTAGAACAATCTAGTTTTAATATATTTTGGCATGTAAAAGTGTAGAAGAGTTGTACATCAAACTCTTGTAAATTAATATAAGAAAAATATATAGAAATGAGTCGCGATGTATGAGACATGTGAGTGTGATATCGGAGCACCTGATATTCATAGGTTTCCAGGTCGACTGCCACAACTGACCCTGGATGTGGGCATCACGCACTCTCTCTCTAGCTTCTTCTTCCTCCTCTCTTTCGTTTTCTCTCTCCTCTTTTACCTTCTCCCAAAACCAGTTGGGAGAACTTGGTCAAGAGGACTTGTCCTCTCATGCCACATGTCAAGCCACCATTTAGTAACTTGGATTTCCTTATCCACTTATCTCTTCCCTTTGGATTCCCATCCAATGGCATGATGCCATGTATCTTTCATGGGTCCCACTTGAGCTCATGTTTGAATCATCATACACTTGACATGTGGCACCTCTTGAGCTACTAACGAGCAAAGTTGCTGTCCCGCACTAATTTCATGCCTCAAAAATGTAGACTTTGACTGCCTTCGGAATTTGATTCCTAAATTCGACGCAGCTAGATTTCGCAAGACAATTCCAATGGTGAAATCCGTTTCATCATCCGAGATCTAGAAAAATTCCGAATTTTGACCGAAATTACATTTTTTCCATTTTTCAGAAAATTAGGATTTTCTTGGGTTTCATATTTTGCAGACGTTTCCTGTATTTGGGATACGGCTGTACGACTACGGCCTGATTCATGTTTTCAGGTATATATTAATCGACTAGTTTTAATATATGCTAGACAAGAGCGGCGTAACAACTCTGAATCTATAGAAATGTATGGTTTTGTAATTGTATGGACGAGTATGGCGATGGGCCCGACGTTTATTACTCATGTAGCTGGTCTTAAGATAAGGAGACACACAGCCGTGTGTCGACGGTGGTCACCGTGACCGAAAACCCGATGTCACAATTTTATATCGTAGCCTAGGTTTATAAGTACCTAGAGCTTGATGTCGAATACTAGAGTTATAACTTAGTATCAGGATGTTAGGTATGCGATTACCTAGGACTCTATGGGCACGGGTTAGACTGCGATCGACTTATCTATGATCATATGGATTATGTGTCGTATGTGTTGTGTGAATTTGTATGCTTGGTAAATAGCATATAGGAAAATTGTTAAACACTAAGGTTTGAGGAATTATGGGCAAAGTAGTCTAGAAATGGAAAAAAAAAGTTAAGTTTTCTGCATAATGCCCATTTTTTAAAAAATAAATGTGATTGTTTTATGGAATTCCGAAAATTATTCCAAGCCAGACAAGAAAAAAGAGTTGTAATTAGATTCTTGAATGTAAAATATATAAATGTGTGTGTTTATATATTTTTATTGATTTGGAGAGCTGTCATTGCAGATCTAGAGTAGTGTTTTGTAGAGGCTAATGAAAGATTTGAAAAAGAGTACAAAATAATTTTTTTTTTTTTTTTTTTGTGTATGACTTGATATATGGAATGCTTTATCTTGCATTACTCTATGAATTCATCGACGTGGTATGAATTTTTTCGTGAATAGTGTTCAGTCAGATTTACACTTGGAGATACTTCATTAAAACTCAACTTGTCGTTTAATGTGTGTAGATGGCTAGTCGAGATCGAGGACGTAGAGGTCGTCCACGAGGTGCTAGCCAAGCACCACCAGTATTTGACCAACATGCCTTTGCTAAGGCTTTAAGTGGGGCGGGTAGCCACAAGCATCGTGACGTGCTAGTGCAATCGGGTAGTCGGGAGGTCCGAAAACTCTCCAGATTCAAGGCACATCATTCTCCCATATTCAGGCGTGGTGAGATCCGATGGTGGCGCACTATCGTCTCCTGAGCAGATTGAGAAGGTATTGGAGGCGGTGGATATCACCTTCGATGCAATGAGATTCTACGAATGCTTTCAACAGGGTGAGTCCCAAGTGTAAGGATCGGCAAAGACCTCAGTGGACTTAGAGGCAATGACTGGATCGGAAGTTCCATGGGCTCTTCATGGGCAAGTATTTTCCGGCCACTGCTAGACATGCAAAGGCCCAGGAGTTCCTAGAGTTGGGGCAAGAAATGATGACGGATGGTTACGCGCTAAGCTTACCGAATTATCTGACACGCCATGACTGTACGTGATCCGGCCAAGGTCAAGAGATTCGAGAATGGGCTGAAGTTGTCCATTCGGGGCAAGATTATAGGCCTCCGCCTACAAGACATGGATTCTATGGTCGGGACAACCCTGGTCATAGAGAGGGAGACAGAGGACGCACGGGGCATCCGGGATGTGGGTGTCAGTGGCCAAAAGAAGGAGAGTCGCCTCTTTAGTTCGGTTAGCGAGGGCTTCTAGTTCGCGCTGGCTCTTATAGCGCCGCGCCATCGTGCGGCCAAGGCCAAGATGGGGCATTTGGTCAGGCAAGACAAGTGATATGTTATTTCTGCCGATAGCTTGGACATATGAGACAGATCACCCTAAGAAAGTAAGGATCCCAGATTTCGGGTAGCTAAGACTCCCAACTATCAAGTGGGACAGCGCGACACGCTGTATCCCACCCCTAATACGGGTCAGAGGAACCAGTATCGGTCCCAAGGTGCTACACATGTGCCTCCCCATATACAAAAAGGTGCTAGAGGGACTAGGAATGGGTCTAGGTCATTACCGGGCTCGCAGGCCGAGACTTCAACAGACTAGGGCAGACGATATGTTACATTTGGCCGCCACTGACACATGAGACGGATTGTCCCGAGAGTGCGTAGGTCCTATGGTGCCAGACTGAGCGCATCAATGGCCCGTGATGCAGTGGCATGCTGACGCCCACAGATGAGTTTCGTTTTAAATTAGGATGCATCATGGGCCATCATTGCTAGATCTTGTGTGGATGGAATTTGCCTGAGGTGCCAAGGCCCGTGGAAAGCCGTTGCATGGATGCTCCTCCCTGTGATCTAGGGTAAGAGTTGACTCGACAGTCGGATTGTGAGCCGTAGATCTCGTGATTCTGCCTGCGGACCTTCGTGGCGTATACATAGGCTCTCATGTCATTCGACATGGATTAGCCGATCGCACCCACTCCGTCGCCATGATTGTTATCGCTACACACCAAATGGTATTTGAGTTGGTGTAGGTTTAATATGCATGTGGTTTGATACAAGAGGTGTGGAATTCCTCGACTAAATTCTTTATGTGGAATTTAACCAGAAAATCCTAATTTTTCTTAAAAAGGGGAAAAGGGTAATTTTGGGTCAAAACTGAATTTTCTACATCCCTGATGATGAAACGAACTTCACCCATTGAATTTTTCTCGTGAAATATAAATACCACTTCGAATTCGGGCCGAATTCGAGACACTTCATGTTTCTCGAGTGTTCCTGAGTAAGGCGTGACACTTCGCACACATCATTAGTTGGCTCGGAGGTGCCACATGTCAAATGTATGATGAATCAAACATGAGCTCAAGTGGGACCCATGAAAGACACATGGCATCATGCCATTGGATGGGAATCCAAAGGGAAGAGATAAGTGGATAAGGAAATCCAAGCTACCAAATGGTGGCTTTACATGTGGCATGAGAGGACAAGTCCTCTTGACCAAGTTCTCCCAACTGGTTTTGGGAGAAGGAAAAGATGAGAGAGAAATGAAAGAGAAGAGGAAGAAGAAGCTAGAGAGAGAGAGTCTACTTTCTCTCTAGATTTCTCGGTGATCAGTCCGTTGGATCTCGGCGAGACAAGAAGCGAAGTTGGTCTACGCGGCAAGGGCTATGCGTGGGTACCCAGACAGGAGTTTCACAACCCGGAGGTAGGGGCTTTCTACTTGGATATTCTTTGTTTAAAAGGCCAGTGAAAATGGTTTTTAAAAGGGAGGCCGAATGGCTGATGGATTTGGTTCCAAAGAAGTGGAACCGATGATTGATGAGGGGGCTGTCCATGGACAGCCCACGTACTGTTATGGGACTGTTAAAAAGTCCGGGTTGATGTTTGGACTGAAAGTTGTCCATGTGTTTTGCTTGCATGTTATTGTTTGAATTGAATGGCTTGAAATGTGTATGGGAAATGATATGTTAATGCATGCTAATTGATGTGTTAACATGAATGTTTGAATTATATGAACATAATTGTGTGAGCCATTGAATTGGATATATGAATTAGCATCATTGCATTCATGTGCACAAAGGGATATCAAGGCGAGCCGTGTGGCACGGTATGGTCGTCAAAGACTCTTAGTGAATGTGGGTTGAGTTTGTCTTTGGGACTACGTCCAATGAAGACTCATAGTTCAAATCAGAAAATGAAACGTAATTAATGTGTGCTGGACGAAGCAAGAAGGGGGTCGTTAATCCCCTCAGGTGAGAAGCCTGGAATTTGGGTGAAGGAGACCCGCAGTAATATCCGAAAGGTTCTGTATGGGTGAAGGAGACCCGCGGTAATATCCGAAATATCCTGTATGGGTGTGAGAGACCTGTAGTGCTATCCGAAAGTTCTGTGTGGGTGTAAGAGACCCGTGGTGTAAGTTGAAAAGTTTTGTTGCCTAAAAGAAAACACACGGTCATGTTCATCACTTAGACCTAGAGTTGAGTGATGAGCCTGATTTGATTCGAATGGCTTACCCATTGAAAAAACTGTATCGTATGTCAGCGGTGCTGCACAAAGGTTTCAGATGCCTGGGGTGTCATCAGCATTACCAAGACAATTGCCACTTGGCATGTGCATGCTTTAAGGAAACATGAGCGACTCGGATATGGGCATGGAAACATTTCATGCATGATATAAATCATTCCATGTATACATTGTAAATTGTATGGAACGTGGGATGCTTGTGGATGTGCTACGCATGTGCATTTTGTGTAGGAGTAACCTCGTAGGAGAATTCAACCATTAGCATTGCTCACTCGCCGTGGATCCCCCTTTAGGTGCAGTATTCTATGACTCGCGCTCCTTAGATGCCGTGGATTATGAAGCGGATGTGACTATGGCCTTGATTCATGTTTTGTGTATATATTAACCGATCAGTTTTTAATATATGTTTTGTATTAAAAGTGATGTAATAACTCTTGAATCTATAGAAATGTATGGTTTTGTAACTGTATGGACGAGTATGGATGATGGGCCCTATTGGGTAATTTTACTCATGTATGGGTCTCATGATATGAGACACACAAGTTTTTGCATGTTGGTGGTGGTCAACAGGACCCTCGGAAATCGGGGCGTCACAGTTCTTTACGTAGATGATATTCAACTCATTGGGAATGATGTAGAAACATTATCGAATGTAAAGAAATGGCTAGCCGAGCAATTTCAAATGAAAGATTTGGGAGAAGCAAGCTATATTCTTGGGATCCAAATTATAAGAGATCGTAAGAACAAGCTTTTGACATTGTCTCAAGCATCTTATATTGATAAGGTGCTGGCTTGATTTTTGATGCAAGATTCTTAGAGTTGGGTCTATTAACACCCGACACGGAATTATCCTTCAAGGAGCGTTGTCCTAAGACACCTCAAGAGGAAGAGGATATGAGACCTGATTCCCCATGCCTCACCAGGCAATTTCATGTATGCCATGTTGTGTACGAGGCCCGATATCCGTTATGCAAGAGGATAGTTAGTCGCTACCAACTAAATCCTCGGGAATAATACTAGATAGCAGCTGAAGCATATTCTCAAGCATCTAGGAGAACGAGATTATATAAGCTTGTGTGTACTGTGGAGACCCGAACCCTATTAGATATACTGATTCTGATTTTCAATCAAACAAAGATAGTCGAAAGTCGACATCTAGGTCAATATTCACTCTTGGTGGTGGAGTCGTAGTTTGGAGAAGTATCAAACAATCTAGTATTGTGGATTCAACCATAGAAAACGAATACATAGTCAGTCAGAAGGTACCCAAAGAATCCATGGCTTCCAAAAGTTCTACACTGATCCGGGAAGCAGTTCCAACATGGAAAAACCACTTGTTTTATACTGTGACAACAAGATGTGGCAAACACCAAAGAACCAAGGAGTCATAAGAGAGGGAAGCATATAGAAAGGAAGTATCATCTGATACGAGAGATCGTACATAGAGGGGATGTAGCCGTTATGAAGATAGCATCGGAACAGAACCTTGCGGACATGTTTACCAAGACTTTACCTGAAAGGGTGTTCACGGGTCACTTAGAGGGACTAGGTTTAAGAGACATGTCTCACTTGCTTTAGGCAAGTGAGATTGTCAGCATGGGAGATTGTCAGTATGGTGCCCTAAAAGCATGTAATTTGTACTACTTCATGAAAACAATTTTCTATATTTGATTCTTTATACACGTGTTGTATAATTTAGTAAATATCATAAAATCCCAAGTTTATTAATGTAACTATAATCTTAGTATATAACAGTTATATATGAGATGATCAAGATTATAGATAATAAACTAAACTGTTCGTAGTAAATCAAAGTAGGGATCTTTGATCTATAATACTACTAGTACAGTTCACTGAACATTAAGAATGCAGTAATCTTAATCTGGATTACTGATGTAGTCACATTAAAATGGAGGTGCTTTATGTAATCTTATTACATAGGATAGGACTGTATTACGGATTAAACTCTTAAATAATATACCGTTACAATTAAGAGTTTAAATCGTGGTCACTAGATGATCATATGTAGATTGATCTTAATTCGAGTAGCCATGGACTTCATTTGCTCTAATAGGCCTTTGATTCATAGGTTAGATGTCCCAAGATGTGCCCAATACTTATGTCTTGGAGGCCCAATGAGATAGGTGGCCGGGAACATGTCCTACGATATAATCCAAACCCTTCTTGAGGGAAGCCGGATAATTGGTTCCCTTAAGTGTTAATTCTGGAACTGAACAATTTGAGCGCTCTAATTTATAACAGGTTTATAAATTAACAGTTCACTAGTGAATTAATGGAACTTAAGGATAAAAATATCACTAGAGGGGTAAAATGGTAATTTCACCTAGCTCTAATGATGGACCAATTGAGGATCAATTGCATGTAATGATCATATCAATGGACTCGCGAGTATCAATTACGAAATTATTCCGTAATTACAAGAGTTCATTTTTAGATTTTTAGTGGAATAATACTGGAACTAATAAATTACTAATTGATTAAAGAGTTTAATTAATTATCAAATTTATTGGAGCTTGGAATTACATGTCCATAGGTCCTCGGGCCGCCTCTGTAAAACACTGTACATGATTAAATTAACAAAGAAACTTCAGAGGGGTATAGTCAGAAAGAAATTGCTTCATAAATAACTATGTAGTACTATCGATAATTAAATGTTAATTAATTAATTAATAGTAATTACTATATGGATGAAACGGTTAATTTGAGAAATTAATAACATTAATTAATTATTGAATTAATTAATTAATAGTAATTACTATATGGATGAAACAATTAATTTGAGAAATTAATCCTATTTATTTTTAGTCACTTAATTTGAATTAATTTTAATTCAATATTTAAATATGTCACTTGATCCAATGGTTGAGATCAATTCAAGGCATATTATAAATAGAGGCAAAACCCTACGCGTCAAGAGGTGATAAAAAATTAGAGAAAAAAAAAGAGAGAGTTTCACTTTCGCTTCCATCTAACCCTCTGGACCCCACATGTGTTGAGAATATCAAGAGTTCTAAAACAAAACCTTTGTTAATTCAGACGCCCACACATACCCTTGGGGAGCTAAGAGGAGCAATGAAGATCGTGGAAAACATGGAGAAAAATAAAAGAATCTTCATAGGTCATTAACCCTACTCGCTTAAAAAATCTCCTTAATTTGATTGAGGTAATTTTTCTTTATTGTTTGTTGATTAGTATGCATGTACCATAGGATCGTAAAAAGAGTTTTTATTAATTTTTAAAATTTACTGGACCAAAATCTTCCGCTGCAAACTTTGTTTTGAACTTTAAAAACCTTCAACTCTAACCCAATCCCACCAGATTTGGGACTCACCCTCTAGCTGAAATGTGGCTAGCTTGATCCTCGTAGCATCAGAGGTAATCTCCATAGCCTCCAAAACTTCAACTGCGGAACCAATGATCAGCTAACACCGGATCCCTCCTCGGGAGGATGATGTGCTATAAACCACTGGAGGTTACTGGCCCCCTTACTCCCCAACCGCACCAGCCTTTAGCAATGGCAAAGAATCGCAACACCCATGGTCGCTACAAAGGCTCGTTGCAAAGCCAAAGTGGTCTGCTGTCTTACCGCTGTGGACGACCCTCTACGTCCGCGCCCCTCGACTTGCCATTTACATGCTATGATATCAATTTGAGATTCTCTCTATTCATTTATCACATTAGTGGTGCATAATGCCAAACACTAATAAATAACCATTCCTACGCAATCATGCTTATTCGTTTTCCGAACCCCTAAGGTTACATTTGCTAACCTTAGTGTTCTTCAATTTTTTTTTATACACATTCTATCATGCATATATTCACACAACCACAATACATCTCCCGTGGTACATATTAGAACACCAAAGAAATCAATGCACACAATGCCGTGTTCTATACCCATACCTACTAATCTTAGGTATTTCGACACCTAACCTCGACACTCGCCTAAGTGACAAGCCAATATCCGAAAAATACCCGGGAGGATACCACCTCGAGCCCTAGGCAATCGCAACCCGAGATCTGATACCAAGCTGTGATGCCCCAAATCCGGGGGTCCCGTTGACAACCCTTCAACCCGTAGAATTCCTGTGGATTTTGGGTGACCCGATACTATACTATTGTGTCCCATTTATCGGGATCCATATTTTCACAAAAATCGGGCAGAGTCTCCTTTGTTCGGTGAGCCGTAATTCCAAACATACAACTCCGTAAAACCCAGTCTCCTTGTTCTGTGGAGCCGTACCCAACATACAACCCGTATAATATAATCATAACCCATCCAAAGGTTCAACATGAAGTATCGGTTCTGGCTGTGGTCCATATGTCCATATCCCCAATATACATCTCTTTACACGGACTCCATTCATTCATATTTAAATCAGCAAATATGAAAATAAAACGCTTAATTACAAATATAAGAGTCCGATCACTCGCCCTCTTACTATACTCATGCCCACTTATTTAGACAATAAATACCTCCCAAAATAATTTAGTTACAATTCTTTTATACAACATATTTTTTACAAAAATGTTACTCAAAGGTAATATCAAGGCCACACATCGACCTTCTTCATAATCACGGCCTCGTCGGAGCGGCGTCTCCCTGTACACCCCTTATACCTTAAAGGGGGTCCACAACGAGATGAGTAATGCCTAATAGAAAAATTCTCCTATAAGGGCTACTCCGCACCTAAATTCACATGCAATGGCAACCATGAAAACGTCCAATCACATTCCATATAAATAACGTAATCCTATATGGAATATTACGTGGCCGCGGGCGAGATGAGACTCCCATGCCCACAACCCGAGTCCCAATTAATCCCTTACACTTGCAATGCCACAGGAAAACCAGTCATTGGTGTTTCACCCAATGACTTAAACCATTGGACAACCCTCTAATATTCACTTGAATTTTTTTATCAAATCCCGTGTGTTGTTCATGGGCCACGTCTTTTTCGGGGTCACACTGCTAGATCGTCACGCGCCTTCCAACATTTTTACGGGCTTTCACCGCCGGTGATCATGTCTAACCGCATATAAATTTAGGTCTTTGACCTTGGGGAGGGGGGATCTACCCCATCTTGCTACGCCCAAAAACACATGATTTATATTTATTATTGTTTTATACAACCGTGAGTCTTGATTTTTGACATGGTCCCATTTTGAGTTTACCACACACATTCAACCAAGAATGGTGAATAACAAGATCCATGCACCCACACCTCGACTTCGACGCAATACGAATTCATGCATATGAAATGCAATCATGCCATTTCATGCTATGTCATGCTACATGATTTATAAATTCCGATAATTATATTTCCTATATAATTTCCATTCATCAAAATTTTCTTATGTTTAATACATCACGCTAAAGCACATGTTAATACGATTTTTACACACAACAACATATTATTTATTTTGCAACAATACACACAAACGACCAAAATCTCTGACCTATATAAAAATAGGCACCTCGTCCCTTCACCTGCCTTGGCCACCGAATTACTATAATACCAAAACACACCCCAAAACTCAAAGACATTAGTCCCGGGATCAAAACCAAACCTCAAACCCCTCCTGGACTACCCGGAACCAGTCCAAAAAAATTCTAATATTCAGTCCTAAAATCTTGGGACTAAATCACACGGCCTATCACGACCCTGAAGACAACCTATTCCTACATGACTTTTAGGCTAAAAATATTCAAAGTAGGAAAATTCTCTACCTCGTGGAGTTTGATGAAACTCCAAGATTTTGGTACCCACACATAGCTTCAAGGGATGAGTGGTTTAATCTTTCGCTCCGACGAAAACCGACTACGATTCGTAGATCTGTGAGAGAAGCCAAAACCCTTTCCCTTTCTTCTCTCTTCTCCTCCCTCACCCTCATTGTTTTTGTGCCAAAAAATGGCCCTTTTCCCTTTTTGACTTTTCTTAATTTTTTTTTCTTTTTTTTTCTTTTCCTTATTTTCTTGTTTTATCTTTCCCATTATTTCCTCCACTTGACACTTAGCTCAATGTGAGCCATTCACTCAAGTGCATCACATGTCATGCCATGTGTTACTCCCCTAAGGTGCCATGGGGCATCCATAGGATCATGCCATGTGTCACTCGACACCCGATGCCTCGAAAAATGTGAAATTCCAACTATCTCGGAATCTGATGAAATTCGATGGGCTAACTAGATTTCATGAGACGAATTCAACGGTGAAGTCTGTTTCATTAGCCGAGATCTAGAAAATTTCTGGGTTCAACCGAAATTACCATTTTACCATTTTTTAGAAAAATTGATTTTTTCCCAGGTTTTACAAATATTTCATTAGATAATATATTTACATACACGTAGTAATAATAATAATAATAAGACAATGAATTTAATTAAAGTCAACTTACATCATATGTAGGCAACTTCTCATTTTATCCTCTAGCAATACTTGGTGGTTGACTCACTTTAAGAGAAAAAGAAGCCACAAAAGTTGATGCATCATTTTTGTTATGCTCCTAAAAAAGTGGGTACTAAGTCTTCTTTACTCTTTTTAATTTTTCTTCATAGCCATGTGGGTTAAGTCTTAAATCAGTATACTTTAAGAAATTAAGCTTCTTGGTTGGATCAAGAATAGCCCAAAATGCAAGAACCATGCTCTATTCACTCCAATACTTGTCAAAATTTTCTTTTATTTTATAACTATAAAACCCGGGAAAAATTCAATTTTTCTGAAAATGGGTAAAACAGTAATTTTGGTTGAAAACCGGAAATTTTCTAGATCATAGATGACGAAACAAACTTCACCATTGACTTTGTCTTGCAAAATCTAGTTACCCCGTCGAATTTTGAGATAGTCTGAATTCACGTTTTTCGAGGCATCGAGTGTTGGGTGACACATGGCATGATCATGTGGATGCCACATGGAACCCTAGGGGAGTGAAGGGAGTGACATATGGCATGAGCCATGTGGTGCACTTGTGTGAATAGCTCACATTGAGCCAAGTGTCAAGTGGAGGAAAAAGAAGGAAATGAAAATAAAGAAAAAATTAAGAAAAATTGTGAAGAAGATAAGTGGTATCGGAGGAAAGTGGAAGTTTCCACTTTTGGACCATTCGGTTGATGATAATCAAGAAGAGAGATAGAAAAGAGAAAATGAAGGAAAAGAGAAGAGAAAAAGAAAGAGAAGAGAAAATGAGAGAAAAGAGAAAATAGAAATTGAAAAAGAAATGAAAAGGAGAACAAACCAAAGAAGTAAAGTTCGGGTGGATAAGAAAATGAAAGAGGGAAGAAAAGAAAGAAGTTGGAAAAATAAAAAAGAGAGAGGGAGAAATGAACAGGATGGAGAGAGAGAGAAAAAAAAAAGGTTCCACTCTCTAAGATCATGTAATTTCCTGACCGTAGGTTTTCATCGAGAAAAGGCAATGACCCACGATCGCGAGCCATGCGCACTCAAAATCTCGAGTTTCTGGGCCAAATCCTACGAGGTAGGGAATTTTCCTACTTGGATTATTTATAGCCTAAATGGCAAAGGTTTTCTTCACGGCCGTGTGATTAGTCCTAAGATTTTAGGACCGAATATTAGAAATTTTTGGGACTGGTTCCGGACAGTGTTGAGATTTGGTTTTGATCCCTAAACTGATGTCTTCGGGTTTTGTTGTGTGTTTTGGTATCACAGTGATTAGGTGACGAATGGAACAAAAAATGGTTCATACTCGTGAAGGGATCGAGAGGTGCCCTGTTTTTATGGGTCCGAGATCGAGGCCATTTTGTGTGTTGTTGATTGATTAATAACATGCTGTGTGCGAAAAGATCATGTTGATATATGCTCTTTGATGGATGTGAATTATATGTAGAAAATATAATCATCCATGTTTTGGTAATGTTGCATGTATCTCTCATTATGCATGTAACATGACATGGCATGAAATGGCATATTCGCATTTCATATGCATGCGACATCGCTCGCCAGCTCGGGTGTATGATGGTATTGGTTATCTCACCATTCTTGTGAATATGTGGTGACTTCTGAATGGACAACGTCCAAATTCGAGACTCACTACAGATAACATTAAAATAAATAAATATACGTGTGTCAAAGATAAGATAGATCCCCGTGGTGAAAGACCCAAATTTTATTCGTTAGACATATATATTCAATACGAAAGTTCGCGAAGTGTCAAGGTGCGGCCCGTGGTGAGACCTAGAAATTCGCCACTAAAAACACACGAGACGGATGAAATTAAATAAATATCAAATTGGTCTAACGGGTTAAGCCACGAGTGAAACACCAATGATCAGTTTTCACACTTGGCATTTGCATGTGAGGGAGCAACAGACTGCTATAAGTATGAGGAGTCTCATCTCATGCAGTATGACATGAAATATTTTATAATGTGATTGCATTTTCAGACGAATGTGGTTGATGTATGTATGTTTAACAGATGTGCATTTAGGTGGGAAGTAGCCTCAGAGGAGAATTTTTCTACCGGGCATTACTCACCCCGCTAGGGACCCCCTTTCGCATGTGGAGACACATTCGACGAGGCCGTGATTATGAAGGAGGCCGATGTGTGGCCTGATATTACCTTTGTAAAAGTATTTTGTATTAAATAATTGTAACTAAATTTTTTCTAATTACTGCCTAAATAATGGGTATGTAGTTGCGGTAAGAGGGTCGTGATCAACCCCTACGACCGTAATTATTCATTTTCTTTCATATTTTAGATTTAAATTATGACCCATATTTCCCGAGGGTCCTGACCACGCGGTTATTTGAACTCGTGTGTCTCATATCATAAGACCCATACATGAATAAAAATGGCCACGTAGGCCCATACATCCATACTCACCAAAATGTATATTTTATACGAAAATAAGTTAATTTACAATTTGTTTTGATTACAAACTATCCAAAACTGAGTCTTTTACCCAAATTTTTACAAAAATACATAATAAGGCCACATATGGTCATTTCTTCGTCTCTAAGACTTCGAATGGGTCCCATCCCTGTGTGAACCTTCAAGATTTGAAATACTGCTTCAATGTGCGAGCAACGCCGCAGCTGAATCTTCCTACATAGGCACTCTCCACCTAAGGTGCTCATGCAATGGTAAACCAAACATTCAATCAAAACATATATGTTCCTACTCAAATGCCTACATGAAATGGATGAGAATGTGACTCACCCTTTCCCACCTCTCGGTTCTCATCGACTCCCCTCACGCACGCCTGCTCTGGTGTCACAGAAAACACCGTTTTCAAACAAAAGGCTTCGTTTAAAAACATAAATGAAGCTTCTGCAAAAATTCTATCGACAACCCTCCAAGGTGAATTTGGCCGGATAACTTCCTAACATCTACGGGTCCTCCGAAATGAATTGTCTGACAACTCTAGGCGCAATTCCTTCGGAAAATCTTCCTTTGAAATTCCTTTCACAAACTATTTTCCTTTTCTTTCATGTCATGCACTCACACCTATTACCCTAAAGCCCCAAAGGCATATGAAATGCATTATGCCATTTCCATATAATCCATGTTAATATATTAAGCATGCATATATTAAAAAAATTTACACATGTTATTCATTCATAGCACAAAACTAGCTCACATGGGCTAATAAACAAACCGACAGTCCATCATGGGGCTGTCCACAAAATCGTCATGGGTCCTCCTCCGAAATGAATTGTTGGACAACTCTCCAAGGCAATTCTTCGGAAAATCTTCCTTTGTAATTCCTTTTACAATCATTTTCCTTTTTCTTTCATGTCATGCACTCACACCTATTGCCTTAGGTTTTCCTAATGCATATGAAATGCATTATGCCATTTCCATATAATCCATGTTAATATATTAAGCATGCATATATTAACAAAATTTACACATGTTATTCATTCATAGCAATAACACAAAACTAGCTCACATGGGCTAATAAACAAACCGACAATCCATCATAGGGTTGTCCACAAAATCACAATCAACATGTTATTCACTCATGACAATAACACAACATCATACAAGCCACACAAAATACCCATGGATCAGTCCAAACCACTCCCCAGTATTTCTTTTTTTCACTCAAATTCCAAACTGGATGGAATCAAAACACGCCATCCGTGCCTTAAATAAATCCCCATCCATTAAAATGGCTCTTAGCCAAAGAATAAAACAAATAGGAGAAAACCCCTATCTCCTGAATTTTGTCGAAACTCCAAAAAACCAATACCCACACGGCCCCCGTGGGATCAATCTGCTTCGCCTGGCCAGAGTTTCACACCATCACCGAGAAATTTGCAGGCGCAGAGCCTTTCTAAAAAAACCTCTCTTTCTTTCCTTTCCTTCTCTCTCTCTTTCGATTCCGCTTCTTTCTCTCTCTTCCTCATTCCCAAAACCAAATTGCCCAGGGCCGAGGCCAAGAGAAAAGTCCTCTGATTTCCTGCGGCGTCCAATTCTCATCAAGCCATCTTAGATTACACTCATCCCTTATCCATCTACCATGGATTTTCATCCAATGGCATGATGTCATGTGTCTCATGTGAGCCCCACTTAGCTCATTGTTTGACCCATTCTTTCCAGGACACGTGGCACCTCTCGGCTTCACCATAAAGTGCCAAGTAGTCCCGCACTCAGGTTCGAAAAACGTTAAATTCAATCGCCTCGAATTCAACGAAATTCGACGCGAGAAATTTAGATTTCTCATGGTATCGATTCCAACAAATGTTTTGTTTCATCATCCGAGATCTAGAAAATTCCGATTTCACCGAAATCATTATTTTAACCTTTCCGTAAAATTGGAATTTTCTCGGTTTTACATAAATATGAATGAACGGATTCCTGGTGAAGCACGTATTGCTGCGTCGAAAGAACTCGACAGTCTACAGGTAGCTGGTACCGTCCAAAGCATCAAGACTCTAGGTGCAAGACGACCCAAGCACAGAATTTCGCGTCGATCGTCATTAACGGACTTCGAAATCAAGGCCACAATAACACATACTTTGAATCAACAAATCCTCATTTTCCAAGTTGGATGTCAAGATAAGCTCTATTCTCCAAATTTCCCCAAAACACAAATTAGAAGTAGGATAAGATGATTAAGAAATCAAGTTGGTTATTGTATGAAATGGCTTCAAGATTTCACACATTGACATTACTCTTACCCATTCATCATTAGATGGACACCACTTATAATTTTTATCAATCTAACTCAAACTATGAAAAGCTCGACGATACTTCATTGCACTCTCAAGCATTATGTAAACAGAGTTCCATCTAGTAATACAATTCGATCTTAAGCCAATTGATGTATCAATTCCACACACTGATTGATTGTTTCATCCTGCTTTCCGATGCCCTTACATAATGCACACTTTGCCTAATTTTATGCAATGCATCACTAGCAACCTTCAAACTATCCTAAACAACAAGGTTCAAGATATGTGCTGAACATCTAACATGAAAGAACTCTCCATTAAGTAACAAGCTATTTGACAAGCATAGGTGTTCTTTTAAGAGGTTTTGCATGCTATCATTTGAAGATGCTTTATCCAAAGTAATAGAAAATATTTTTCTCTCTATATCCCAATCTTTTAAAATTCAAGCACCTTTAATGACAAATTATGCCCACTATGTGGAGGTTGCATATAAGCAAATGATAGAATTTTACTTTTCAACTTCCAATCCTTTCAACATAATGTGCAGTCAAAGAGATGAAGCCAATATTGGTGCATGCAGTCTAACAATCAAAAGTCAAGGAGACTCTACCCAGAATTTGTGCTCATTGTTGTTTCAAATTTTATTTTTCAATATCATATTTCTTCATCACATGAAATTTAGTTATTCTTCTAGAAATATTTTGACAATCTTCATTAAAAAATTTATGGTATTTTCTAAACACCCTCCATTCAACAACACTAAAAGACAGATCATGTGCAATAATCAATTCAGACAATATCTCCCGATTTTTCTTAAGATCAAATTTTTTTTTTCTCAACTTTCCTTCACAATCAATTAACATCTCTCCTACATTATGAAATTGAGGTATCATATGACATTTGGGAATATGACGTGATAGGTGAGAAGTTCCTGATTTACTTGAACAAGTATATTCTTTCCTACAAGCCTGGCATTTGAATTTTTCTTTTCCTTCTTTACCAACCCCATCTTTCACAAAAAAATTCCACACATTAGAGATTAAAGTTTTTGTTTTTTTGGGTATTTGTTCAACAATCTCATAAACATCAATGTTACTCATAAAACTAGGATTTGGCAACATTTGACAATCATCTTCAGCATTACAACTAGTACTAACAATATTTGGTCCATTTCCAACACTTGAGGAAGCCATAATGTAAATTTGTAATTAATAAAAAAATATAAGAAAAACTTGATCAAAATAATTGATAGAAATATAAGAAATAAATCAAAATATTGAAACTAAGACATTTCCCAAATAGCATTTTCAGCTTTACTCATAAACAAAAGGCTGAGAAGAGCTGGAGTTCATGGAAAGAGCTGAGAAGAAAGGACAACAAAAAGGCAACTTGACATAAATAGATCAGAGGAAAGCAAATAGTTCATGGAAATTTCCATCAACAACATTACAAATGTGCCACTGTAATTTGTACATCATGGGATGTGTCATTGAGGGAAAAAAACTACTTATCTAAAAGTTTCTAGCTAACCAAGATTCATTTCTTACTAATCTATTTCAGTAGAATACCTCACTACTGAAATATGACTTATATTGATTTTCTCATATATATTGATTGAGATGCATATGGGACCATATGACAAGTTTAGGATTCAAGAATGACCGAGGACTCAGAATAATCCAGAGCACTGGAATTCATCTAAAAATCATGTTAAAAGTATTCATAAAACCATTGTTACTGATCAGGAAAAAAAAAGGAATCGAACACCAAAATGAATTTAAGGCAATTTAAGCGTAAACATGAAGGAAAAAAGAACCATCACAAGGGTATATATAATTCCTAACTTACACAAATTAAAGCTTTTTGTCAAAATAAGTAGGGCAATAAGGAGATAATCCATAATTTTAAGAATGCCTCCATGAAGATTAACTTGCTAAACATTGAGGATATAAATTTGATTGGGGAGACATTTTAGAAAACCACTATTTACAAATCCCATCAATGTTCAATCTGCTAAGTTAATTCATTTCAAGGCAATAACAACAACAAATCATACAAATATCTTTAGGTCAAAATTGCTCGAACATCAATTAAGCCTCTAATAAAACATATAAATAATTAAATAAAGGGATTAGCCATAAAACTATAAAAAGAGTGATAAAAAAAACACTTCACTCTAACGACAACAAAAAATTTTTATATAGCTGAATCAAATAGTCCATTTGATTGCTAACCGTTTCACCGATTAGAACTGAAGGAAAAAGCTACATTTCAGTTCATGACACATAATTTACTTCTATTTTCTTTCATTGTTACTCAATTTTCTCGGAAACCAAAACAGACCCAAAAACCAACTAAGTACAAATAAAAACCCATGCCCAATGCACTGATCACAAAAATAAAACTAACAAAACTGACTTGCTATGGCGCTAGCACATATGCAACGACGGAGGAGATGTGAGGCGTGAGGTGAGGGAAGATCCGAAGGGGGGAATAAGGTATCCGACAACCTAGGGTTAAAACTTAAATGTGAGAGAAAAAAATTAGTTTGCTTTAAATAACATAGATATATTTAAAATAAAAAATAAAATTTGGGCCAATTCGGCCATATTCGAGCTGGTTCAACCCTAACTCGAATGGGCTACGGGCATATTCGGGTTGGGCCAATAGGCCTGAGTTTTATTCGGGCTACCAATTTCACAGCCCAACCTTCCAAAACATCGAGCCAAAGTGGGCTGACTCATTGGGCTTAGCCCATATTCCCAGCTCTAATGTTTTTTTTTATTAAAGAATGACTTACAATGGACAAAAATGTCAATTATTTCATGGATTTGTTTATATCTTTGGGACGAAACAATTATTTTTACAAGAAAACAATAAAGGTATTTTTGTCAAAATGAGGTAAAAAATTAATGAACGATTATATTTCCAAATTTTAGTTTTCAAAATCCCTTTTAATCAAATCACCCTTATTATTATTATTATCATAAAATAAAAAATATTTGTAAATATGTATACCATATTAATATATTTACAAAAAAATAAAATGATAAAATTATTATCATTCTTACAAAAAATAATTATTTTATTTATTTATTTTATATAACTAAAATAAAATATAAGACCCGAGAAATTCCAATTTCTGGAATAAGGGCAAAATTGTAATTTCAATTACGAAATTGTAATTTCGGTTAAAAATCCATAATTTATTCTCTAGATCTCAGATGGTAAAACAGATTGCACCATCTAATCGCTCCTCACAAATCTAAATTTAAAGACGTGAAATTTCATTAAATTCCGAGACATCTGGAGTTGACATCGTTTCGAGGCATCGCTGTTTCTAAAAGCCGTGAAACGATTTTCGCGGCTAAAGCTCACATATAACACGTACCATGTGCCATAAGTGGTGTGAGAGAAATGATGAAATGGATCTATTCGAGATAGTGTCGAATATCAAATCTGGGAAATGAAGGGACATACGGCCATTTTACGTTTTTGATTTAAGTCACAAGAAGACAAAATAGAATAGTTCTTCATCTCCCACATTTCAAAAAGGTAAAAACGTGAATTGCAAAGGGGGAGAGGCAGTAGCTGCTGGAACGAAAATGGAGTTGGGTTAAGTGAGAGAAGGTCTTCCTTCTCTCTAAAAATACGGCATCCACCTTCATGCCTTTCGGCCGAGAAGGAAAAGATCGCTCTACGCTGTTGTGCCACGCGGACTCCTGGGCTTTTGTGAGTTTTCGACAAACTCCGAGAGGTAGGGCTTCTCCCTACTCTGAGTTTTACTCCCATATTAAGCTGCTTTACTAACGTTCAGCCTGAATGAGCCATATATTATTTGACGGCCCCAAACTCGACCGACCGATACAAATTTTTGAAGAACGAGCAGCCGTGGCCGTCGCATGGCTGATTTGGGTTATTAATCGATGCATTTTGTGATAAATTATGTTATTTGATCGAGTATCGAAATGGCCAGAGTCCGTTCACTAAGTGGAACCGATGAATGGATGTGTGTTTGAACAAGAAAACTTAGGTTTTCACTGCTCATAGAATAGCGACACAAAAAATATATTTTCGCGCTGAATATAAGGTTGGGTCGAGCGATTTAAATTAAAATCGCCAAGGTTGAACACAAATGCTGGTGCCGACTTTACGCGATGAATCGTATAATTACATAACATGATTGCAGGATTCAATTATGCGCAGTATATTCATATTTATATATTTGCATGCGATTGGGATCAGACGTGTCTAGCATACGCATTCCATATGCACTGGACACCCTAGATTATAGGAGCGAGCGCATTATAGATGAAACAGAGAAAAAGATTCTATGGGTTGTCTAAAAACATTAATTATCTGGAGGGTGGGGCCTAAATTTAAAATATCAATCGCCTGGAAATACCAACTGATATTCATCGGAGGGCAGCTCCACAACAAATAATATATCAATCGTCTGAGCGCCCAATTGATATATACACATCGGGAGTGGTTGTCCACAAACAAAGCTAAATAATATATCAATCATCGAGCCAGCCCAATTCCATATATACACACTATGCTGTCCACAAACAAACAAATAAATATAAGAATTCCTCATACTATACTTAGGCGAAAGGTGAGAGTCCATGGTAACTCTGGATCTCGAGTCTACTGCGTGTATATCTGCAGATCATGATTTGCCACGTATGTTTAAATTCGAAACATTGCACCGCACTTAGGCGGGCGTAGCCCACTTGGGGTTATTCTCCCATCGAGCATTAAACACTGGGCCGTAGACCCCTTTATTTTACAGGTACAGAGAGCGTGCGAGGGACGACTGGCCCTAAAGGCCGAGATTAGAAGAAAAGGTGGATTTGGTGGCTTCGTCGATTAACATTTACATGTATTAGAATTTGAGTATTTTAATATATGTTGTATAAGAGTAATTTACTAACTCTTAAAACTATTGGATATAGTTGGTATATTGTGATGAGTATTGTTTATGGGCTCAAGTGGCCGTTTTACTCATGTCGAAATCATATCGGACCTGCTTCGAGACAAGTGATACGCAGTGCATTCATACTGTGTGTAGAGCCTCCGACAAAGGAGACTCACGATTTTTTGAAGTGTATCAGTGAACTGACATTCACTTGTATTCGCTGCCGACTTCAGTCAACCCGACCCCGGTTTGGGGCGCCACATAAAATATATAAACTTTATAGTTTAAAAATAACAGATTGATGAACTCAAAATTAAAATTATTTTGTTTTTAAAATATTTTCTAAATATCTTTATGAATTTTAAAAGATTTTAATATGATTCTCCTTTTTTGTAGGAAAAACCAAATATTTTGCCTTTTCTATTCAGAATTAAATTTCAATAAATCATAAATAATTTATGCAAAAATGAAAAAAAAAATTTGTTTAAAGTCTGAAAACAATTTTCTTTCAGAAAAAAGCCAAAAATACAAACACCCCTAAATCAAATTTGATTTGAAATGACTTATTCATAATTATGTTGAATCAAATTGATTATAACCATTACCTATTTAATCCTTATTTGAATTATTTAAAACTTCTTAAAATTTGAATATATAGATAACTCCTTGAGATCTGAACTCAAGTAATAAAGAGATGTGTTGTAGTTATGAGAGGCCCTGATTCATAAAACATAATATTACAATGCTATAAAGTGAAGTCCTAATTTGACCAAATCATTGAATGATAACATAACACGCATTTATATTATAAATAGGTTTTAGTCAAATTGAGAAAATGATATATTTTTACCTTAATTATTATTATTCATATCATGTTTGCTGATTTATTTTACTTGATGCTTAAGTTTTAAAACAACATAAACATAACCACCAACAGTGATGGCAAATTGGTGGGCTACCTAGGTAACTTGCCTTGCCCATTCCCTATAGGGACATGTATGGAAATTTAGAAATTAGGTTCAAATTGGGTGTGGAATATTTTTAAAAACCCGAATCGGATTTGGGACAAGTATGAATCATCCCACAACCTGCCCCTCCCTAGTATACATTTACAAAATCGCCCTCCAACTACTAGTTAAATACCTAAAAACCTGGTATTTAATCACCTCATTTGCATTTACACTTGTGGTCATAACCTTCTTCTTCTTCTTCAAGGTATGACAGAAATTGATTCCTAGGTATAAAGCGCAAGTAATTACCTAAAACCCTAGGAGTATTTCCACTGCTTCCTCCCGCATTTAGTTGAAAATCTTCATGGACGCCGCTTCTTCTTCTTCTTCTCAATCTTTTTGCTTGAATAATTTTCATTTTTCTTTTATTTTGCAATAATTTTTAATCATTTAACTATGAGCTTAAGATTCTTGATTGTTGTGGTAGTAATTTCAACTTTAATAATATCTTTTGATATTGGGTAGAATCTCGTTGTTTTGTAATGCAAGCGCTTGCTAGGGTTAGTGTAAGACCTGAGAAAATTACAATTTTTGGAAAAATGGCAAAACGGTAATTTCGGTCAAAACCCAAAATTTTTCTAGATCTCGGATGATGAAACGGACTTCACTGGTTGAAATCGCCTCAGCGAAATCTAATCAATATCGACTTCGCGAATTATGAGATACGGATCACGCCGAGGCAGAATGAGTGTTGGAGGTCAGGAACGTTTTTGAGAGACACGTGACGCGACAAAAGTCACATATTACATGCATCTACGACACATGTAAAGATGATTAAAGAAAGGATGAGATGGATGCTAAGATTGTGCAAAGTATCAAAATCGCTAGTGCTTTACATTACGTAATTATCATTGTTAATGATAATAAGACGAAAAATGAATGTTGTTCATCTTCTTCATTTTGAGCAATAAAACTGCAATGGCTGGAAAAAGGGCAGAAAGCGCTGGCTTTAGGATTTCTAGAGAGAGAAAGCATGTATTCTCTCTAGACGGCGTCGTCAATCAGTTTTAGTTTCTCAATTCGAGCAAGAAGAAAAGCCGTTTCACGCGGCAAGGGCTTGCGCGTGGCACCGATTTTGGTGGAGTTCCGACAACCCAAGAGGTAGGATCTTTTCCTACTTGTAGGATATTCTTTGGCTAAGAGCCATGTTTATGGTTAGGATATTCCGAGGCTTGATTTAGCCGTAAATCTGGCCTCAAAACCTTGAACCCAGCCGAGATAATCCCAAAATTTGGTGGTCGTGGAATAGTAACCCGTGGTGGTTTCATCATCGCTGAATAGTGACGGATTTTCTTGGTGAAAATGTATTTTGTGCTTCGATTCAAATGAATTGCTTGTGTTTGCTAATTAGCCCATGAGCTTAATTTTAGTGTTATTGATGTGAAAATTGAATAACATGATTGTTGTGAGTAAATTATGTTAATATATGCATGTGAATCGTGATAGCATAAATTATTCTAATTGGCATAATGCATTCATATGCATCAGCAAATAGAATATTAGGTGTGAGTGTACATATATGAAATGAAACAAAAATGAAATGTTTGCAAAGGAATTTCAATTTTAAGATTTTTCGGGCTAATTATTTTGGGATTGTCCAACAATTCACGTCGGAGGGGCCCATGAATTGTTTCGAAAGGTTATCCAACAGATTCGCCTCGGAGGGTTGTCCAATATTTTACCGAAACTGGTAGGTTTTCAAGCAGTAAATAGCCTTTGTTTTGGTGGACATTTTACTCGTATCTCATCTAGGCATATGTAAGAGGGAGCTTGAGGACTCGAGAGATGATTTTGGCATGTAGACATTCGAGTAGGTTCATGTAATTGCTTAGATGTGATTGTTTGCCATAACATGTGTACGAAGGGAGTAACCTGTAGGAAACATTACCATCGGGCTTGCTCACCCCGTCAGGGATCACCATTTCGTGCAGCTGCAGAGTGTGTATCGTAGGACGGCGCCACGCCAAAGACCGTGATTTAGAAGAAAGCCGGGTTGTGGCTTTGGCATTTGATTTTGTATAACATGTATTAGAATTGTAAATTTTAATATATGTTGAATTAAGAGTAATGAAAAAACTCTTGAACCGTAATATATTTGGTTGGGATATATTTTGATGAGTATTGAAGCATGGGCCCAAGTGGCCATTTTTACTCATTTTTATTCATATGTGGACCCTATGTGGTCATAAGTTGATTGTTGGGACAGGTTTGTACCTTAGGTAGAACTCCCCTGCACAAAGCGAGATTTCATCTGATGATGAGTGGTGTCGGGTTACACGACATCCACAATTATTCCGCAGGTTAATGGGTTGTCAACGGACCCCGTGCTCTCGTGTCACAACTTTTGTGACGGTTAGATCACACATTCCTTTGTGCACTTTTGACGATTGATGTGTGATGAATTGTGATTTAAATTGTATGCTGGGTGAATAGCACAGAAAAAATGTTGAACACTGTTTTAAAATGTAACCCTAGTGTTCGAGAAATTTTGGACAAAAATGGTCTTAATTAAATGAAAAGAAAATGATGTGTGGAATTTTTTCTAAGGTTTTACAAATGTGTAAAATTAGAAAAATAATTAAATAAAATAAATTTTTAATAAATTTATTTGGTTTATCGGAAAATGAAAAAAAAAATAATAATATATATATATAGTATATATATATATATATATATATATATATATATATATATATATATATATATATTTTTTTTTTTATTCGGGGTAGTTTTCCAAGAGCGTGGAATGCTAAAAAAAAAAAAAAAAAAAAGAGTTATGGTGGAACTGAATGGGCCACCCGCCGCCCAACACACATAATGAAATTGTATCGTGACATACGCAAGATGGTGCCCCACCCATGGGGCCCCACATTCGCTCAAGACTCCTGGCCATGAGACTCGCCATGAGATGTCTCCCATTGCACTCAAAGACCCCAGTCCCGGGCTCGAATCGGGAGGCGAAGGAACTCAGCCAGGAATGAGGATATCCTATGATGGATCCCACCTCATGCACCCAGGTCACAAAGGGTGTGGACCCCACAAATGTGTTAGGCGCTTATTAAACCACTTTCGTGACCTTCAGTAGCCTTTCGTGGGAGCCCACCATAGGTATAGCCCCACTAGTTTTTCTTTCGCCTCCGTGAGAGCCTCGAACCCAGCGCCAAAGCTGACTCTATAAATGAACGGGGAGCACCTCACTACCAACTCCGGTCTCGAGCCTCCGCCTGAGCGGTAAAGAAAAGCAAGCATTTGGGACTCGCGAACAGTTATCTATGAGCCGGCTCCCCACCGGCTGCACCCCGAGGAGTCACGAGGGTGCGGACCCCACAAATGCAAATGCACACTGAGATTTGCTTCTCAATCTACCACCATAACAGCGGGCAAGCTGAGATTTTTTGAGATCTTCGACTTCTAGCTAAAGTACAATTATTTTTGGAGTGCACTTGTCGACCACTATTGCTCGATAACTTACGACAAATATTATTTTCAGATATATATAACCTTCTTTTCCCTTCAAAATATATAAAATTTTAAGGAATTTTGACTATATTTTAATTTTCTTTTATATTTTCTATCGCTTTAAACTAAATACGAAAATAATTTTCTTAGTAATTTTTTTGCTTTTCCTAGTACTTTTTATGAGTTTCAAATTGAGCCTAAGAAAATGATTTACTGCGTTTGGTTTCACTATAGAAAATATAAAAGAATATCACAAATTAATCAAAATTCCTTGTAATTTTATATATTAAAATTTATTTGAAATATTTTAAAATTTTTTAGTCCTTATATAATAGAGATGTTAAATAAAATGAGTTCGAATAAACATATAGAATTAATTTATTAAGTTTAAGCCTATTTTTTATTTTCCTTAAAATTTTCTTTCATTTCACTTTTCCTCTTTATTTTCTTTCTTAGTACTTTGATTGTTCCAAAGAAAGCCTAAGGGAAATGATTTTCTTATGTTTGAATGTTCATTGAGTCTTAAGAAAATCAAATATAAATAAAATTACTTAAAAAATAATATATTTTAAAATTATTTAATATTTATACCAATGAATTAAAATAAATAAAATGAGTTTGAAGTATTGAATAAAAATAATATGTTAAATTTAACTCTATTTTTGGTTTCCTTTATTTTTTCTTTCCTCATACTTTCCTATCTATTTTCTTTACCTGGCATTTTCCATCAAATTCTAAGCACCAACATAGCATTACTCAAATCCATTTTATTTATTTTTTGATTTTAGCAATAGAAATATTAAATAATGTAAGAATGAGTAAATTTTTAAATAATTTTATTTAGTATTTAATCCTTTTAATTTTTATTAGATAACCAAACATGCATAGTCTTTACTTAAATCCATTTTAGGTTAATTTTAAATCATCAATATAAAGATTAAATAATGTATGAAGATGTAATTTTATAAATAGTTTTATTTATCACTACAATGAAAATATGAAACAATGACACTTTTTAAGTGTCATGGAAAGTAAAAGATGACACTTCTATTAAGCGTCATCTACCGGATTGACATTATATGTGTTATTTAATAATGACACTTATATGAAATGCCATCTTTAACAAACAACTTTGATGACACTTAAAAAAAGTATCCAGTTTCAATAATGTATATTTCATGTAATTTTTTTTTATTAGATAACCAAACATTTTTCTGAGCTTTTTTTTTCTTCCTTAAGTACTTTTTTAGAACCAAACACAATCGGAATCTAAGTATGTACATACCTCACGAACATAAAGAGCTTTTCGTACATCTTTATCATTCGCCCATATTTCAGAGAGTACAAGCCTAAATTCCTAAAACACGACCAAAGATTGATGAGAAAATATTCAACAAATTAAAGTATACATATGGGTATAGAGGAAGGACATTACATGGCAAGATTGGGGGGTTTCTCCACCAAGTTGTGAGAGGAAATATGTATGATTCTCGACGAGAGACCTTCCAGGATTTGATTTTTCTTCATTTTTTCTTTGGGAGGATATGGTGCAATATGGTTCCAAAATTTGTTCAAAGTTTATGTCTCTAAGTAGCTACAATGACAAGAACATAATACTACAACGTAAAATGTGAAAAAAAAAGTAGCTGGAAGGACAAGAACAGAATACTACAACGTAATATGTAAAGTGGATAGATATGAAAACGTAGCTTGGAAGACAAGAACAGAATATTACAACATAATATGTAAAGTGAATAGATGTGAAAAAAAAAAAGTAGCTTGGAGGATAAGAACAAAATGTTACAACATAATATGTAAAATGAATATATGTCAAAATTAAAAAAAAAAAAAATAGCTGCAAGGACAAGGACATAATACTACAACGTAATATGTAAAGTGAATAGATGTAAAAAAGAAGAAGCAATTACAAGGACAAGAAAAGAATACTACAACGTAATATGTAAAGTGAATAGAAGTGAAAAAAAAGGCAATTGCAAGGACTAGAACAAAACACTACAATGTAATATGTAAAGTAAATGGATGTCAAAAAATATATATAAAAGTAGTTGCCAAGACAAGAACACAACACTACAATGTAATATGTAGAATAGATGTAAAAAAAAGAAGGAAAAAGTAGCCACAAGGACAAGAAATTATAACAACGTGAGGGCAAGGAATAGGATGTGAAAAAAAAAGTAGCTGGGAGGACAAGAACAGAATACTACTACATAATATGTAAAGTAAATATATGTAACAAAAAAAGTGATCAACTTGTTATTAGCATATTTTCTTTAATTTGTAGTACTTAAGACAAGTATAATGATGTCTCTGACCTCTTTGATTTTTTGGACATCCAGTTCACATTTGCTGCTAGCATTTGTATTGATATAATTCCCATTGCAGTTTGCCTTAGCAGACTTCAAAAATCATAAATAAATAAATAAATAAAAAATCAAGTTTGATTGGATATTTTTTCAAGCCTTGAGGTGAAGAGGTAGAATTCATAAGAAAAAAATAATTGAAAAGCAAGGAGTTGAGTTACCTCATATAGTGTATCTGAAATGAGTGTGAGTCGATGTGCAAATGGTACTCTTGAATTCTTATCCATATACATATCAGTCAAAGGGTTTCCAAGTATGTATCCCTATCACAATTCCATAAAGGAATGAGCGAAAATAGCAAGGCCTTCTAAAAAACGAATACTTATCTTTTGATATGTTTGGTTCGAAAAATTTAGGCTCATTTTGGAACTTGGCAAGTATTAGGGAAAGAAAAAGGTTTGAAGGTTATTTATTCAATGTGAGTAAATATAAATGAAAATCTGCACCATACTATAAAACCAGTCACAACTGATTTGATTGTAACTGCTCGACTTTAGTGCAAGAAGGGCCCAAACTTCCTATAGGTCTTCGTGTGTGTAGAGTAATTGCAATATAATTGCAAATAAAATAAAAAGCAATTAAAATCTTTACGTGGTTCAAAGAACTCGCTTACATCCAGCAGGCCGTGCCAAGATGCAAGATTTAATCGATATGATTCAAGGTTTACAACTAGTCTTATGTGGTACGAGACTCCCTCTCTACCCACGGCCCTTCTTGAAACCTAATCACTTCTAGTGGAATTCATAATGAACCACCTCTATTCCCCTCTCTACAACATCGCACACCCATAACCCACATTACATCAATATAAGATGAAGAAAATGAAGAACATCATCTTTCACACAAGGTGAAAGGCTTTTAACGTGCAATACCTCCAATTGCTACTTTATCTATACTCTTCAAAGACATCCACTTCACTTGTTCTTCTTCAAGCTCTACTCTTGAAATCCTTATTGAGCAACTCCTAAAGACTTGAATTTATAACCTTGTAGTTTAGTTGGAAGTGTAGATAAGGCTAGATCATTATCCTAATATGAGTCAAACTCCTATTTCATGTACTTTCCTTTAAATTGTCCTAGCGGAATTAGGAAACTTGTTGATCAAGTATCCTCATTAGATAGAATCCTAAAAAGTTTCTACTTCTGGTTTGACATCTTAGACAACCAGATCTTCTTTGATTTGATCTTTATCCACTTGCCAAATAGATCCTAGACTCTTCAGTTACTTGCTTCCCAAGTTCCTTGCCTAAGCCAGTAGACTCATGTGCATCCCATGGCTGCTTTATTTCTAGTCAGAATATCTCATGTCTGGCATGTCCCTGCACCACAAGATTGCCTTAGTCTGAACTACTTCCTGGTCCTACTAGGCACTTCACTTCTATTTCATCAAATCTTCATCAAGCTTGATATCTGAAGTAGCTATCTTCTTGTAAAACCCTTGAGATGAAGATATGGACAATTTCAAACCCAATATTCTCCCCCTTTGTCTATGTCTTCGGAAAAAACATACCTTAAAGAGTGAAGCAAGAAGATATACACTCTTACTCCCCCTATTTCTCTCTTTTTTTTTTGCTGAAAGCAAGGATAAATGCCTTAAAGGTCTGGACCACTAGTGGGGCTTACGGGAGACCGATGGGGACCCTATTTACTACATAATGTATACCCTCAGGGATGACCGTAGAGATTCATACCTAGAAGCATCCAACCCTTTGGTGAAAATGTTGACTAGTTGATCTTTAGTGGATATGTGCCTAAGATTAATGATTTTGTCCTTAACTAGGCTCCGAATGTAGTGTTGTTTTATGTCAATGTGCTTGGTTCTCAAATGTTGAACTGGATTTTTCGAGATATTGATAGCACTGAGGCTGTCACAATAGAGTGTTAGACTTCTAGAGACGCTCGTGAGTCTTTGCCATTCCTCATCCAAATGAGTTGTGAGCATCCACTACCAAATTTCCGCTATGTATCTCGAATTCCTGGGCGTGGAAAGTGTTATAGTTCTATTTTCATCGAATCCAAGACACAAGGTTGTTGCCAAGGAAGAAACACCCACCAAAAGTACTCTTTCTGTGGTCCGAGTTTCCAGCCTAATCAGCATCACAGTATTCTACTAGGCTAAACGTAGTGTCTCAGATGTACCATAGACCATAGTTTGCTATTCCTTTAGCATATTTGATGATCTTCTTGATTGCTAGAAAATGACTATCCTTAGGACTTGCTTGGTATCGCACACAAACTCCCACGCTATAACATAAGTCCAGACGACTTGTAGTTAGGTACAACAAGCTTCCAATCATGCTTTTGTAAAGAGTCAAATCAACACTGTTCCATGCTTCATCTTTAGTAATCTTGTCATTGGTTCTTATTTGGGTCCTTCAATGTTTGTTGTACTAAGTCAAAACTTATTGATCACGTTCTTAGCATATTTTTCCCGTGAGATAAAGATCCCTCGTATTGGCTCACAACCTCAAGACCCAAAAAGTATGTAAGTTCTCCAACCAAGCTCATTTCAAGTTCTGTACTCATGTGTCTTGCAAATTGTTCCACCGGATATTGGGACGTGGACCCGAAGACTATGTCATCCACATAGATTTGAACGACAATTACTTCATTTTGACTTTTTGAATGAACAGAGTACTATTTGCTCCCCCTTGTGTGTAACCGCCTTTTATGAGGTATTTTGTGAGTCTCTCATACCAAGCTCTTGAGGCTTGTTTTAGTCCATAGAGAGCCTTTTTTAGTTTGTAAACATGATTAGGGTGAAGAGAATCTTCAAACCCTTTAGGTTAAGCAACAAACACTTCTTCATGTAGATACCCGTTAAAGAAGGCACTCTTGATGTCCATTCGAGCAAAGTTTAAACTTGAGGCGCAAGAAAATGCGTTATCGCAGACAAATTGACTCCTGCCGGCTACTGGTGCAAATTTCTCATCAAAATCTACTCCTTCCATTTGAGCAACTAGACGAGCTTTATTTCTAGTGATGTTTCCTTTTTCATCTGTCTTGTTCTTGAAGATCCACTTGGTCCTAATTATATTTGCATGTTAGGACTTTGGAACTAAATTAGCCAAACTTCATTACGTCTGAATTGTGATAGTTCTTCCTACATAGCTTGAATCTAGAACTCATCATTCAAAGCCTCCTCGTAATTTTTTGGTTCAATTGTGGAGGTGTAGCAGCCAAGGCTAAGGCCCATCATTTCTCTATAGTACACCCTGGGAACGCCCCTCATCCGAACACTTGCTTCTAGATCTCCTACAATATCAGTAGCGGGATGGTTTTTGCGAATCTTCCTAGAGCACTCTTGAGCCTGAATGTTTGAGTGTTCAACACTGTCATGGTCCTCTTAATATTTTAGGGAGTCCTCTTTTTTCTAGACATCCACTATGACTGGGTACCTAGCTTCCGAGATGGTTTGAACGTTTGTGGAGACTCGTTCATTTTCTTTATCACTGGATGGTGAAGCGCCTTTGGGACTGTTGAGGACTTCTCTTCTTCAAGAATTGATACCTTAGGAGGCTCTTCTGGTCTAGATGTGTCACTTGGGGGAAGATAATCATCAACTCTCGCATTAATTGATTCCATCCCATTGTTTGGTTCTTTGTCAGGACAACCCTATAAGCACTAAGTTTTATAGTACCTAGAAAGATACCTTCAAGACTCCTAGCACGGGCTTCCTCTCGGGGTTCTCATTACTAGGATGTAGTACGCACTACCAAATCTTCATGAAGATGTTTCAAATTTGGTTTACCTTCAAATCTATATATTATTTGAAGAGTTCTAAATTTTTATATGTATTCGATTTGAGATGTAGCATGTTGTATTTAATGCTTTCACCTAAAATTTAGTTGGGACACTCCTGGATTTAGCATGACTTGGGCCATCTCTTATAGAGTCCTATTTTTTATTTCGACTACATTTTGTTGTGGAGTTTTAAGCATTGAGAACTCATGTGCTATACCATTCTTCCTGCATAAATTTTCAAACAAGGAGTTTTTGAATTCGTTACCATGATCACTCTTTATTCTATTATTCTTTAGGAGTTTATTGATGTGCTCCTTATACACTCTTTGCCACAGTTCTTCAAATGCTTCAAATTTGGTTATGAGGAAATTTACCAAGTGAACCTAAAGAAGTCATCTACACATACATATGCATGTCTTTTCTCAGCAATGCTCTCTACTTGCATAGGTCCCATTAGATCCATGTGATCTAATTCTAGTACTAGTAGTAGAGCTGAAATGAGACTCTAGGTGTGTGTTTGAACTTGTTTTCCTAGTTTAGCTATTTTATATTCTTTCGTGTTCTCCTTCCTCGAGATTTGGAACTCCCTTGATAGCTTCCACAACAATGGTATCTATGAGGCTGTTGTAGCTTACATGTCACATCCGTCTGTGCCAAAGGCTAGTATCGTTTGGAACTGTGTTTAGGCATGTGCTCGGACTTGCCAATAGATAGCAATTATCTGATGACCTATTTCCTTCCATGATATCGATACTCGATCTAGACACATGCCACGCCCCCGATCCCGCTAATTGACATGATCCTAACCGAGTCCCATGATGCTATCTATACTATACTATATACTTTAACAATTTTATTGACTCCATTCTTTCTCGTAGCTGTACTTGTACTGTAGTATACAAATAATTTCGTAATAACAAAAATCATTTTATATACAAAGGAACTACTAACGAGTGGTGTCCATCACAATTTATACACATATGCATAAGAGTCCCTTTACTTGTACTATTACACTAATATTACAAAACTTCGTGAGATCGTTAAGCAAAGCTACCATGAGCACCTATCTCGAGTCGGCCCGCTGGTCAATGTGGAATGTCTCTTTCATCCTTGTCTTCGTCAGACTCACACTCCGATTGAACACCCGTGCTAAGCTTTACGCTTAGTGGGAATATAAGCACATGGACAACCACCAATGGCGACGCCTACAAGCTTATACATATACAAGCTATCTATCTACACATTTATATAACTTTAATTATTTATCATCTCTACATTTCGCCAGATGTTTAATCTTTTCTGTTACATATTCTATGATTCTCAGTCTATCTCTTATCTAGTACTTTACTATATTCTGGTTTCTATCTGCATATTCCTATACTTGTCATGTGTTTATCTTTCACGCTTGTCATATGTCTTTTCTAATGTTCTTATTCTTTTTCATGTTACATATCATGTCTCTAGTCTATACCTTTTCATCTTTCGGTTCATGATTTGGTCGTGATTCTTTATACTATTACGTATATCATATCATTCCTTATCTATCAAATACTTTATTATTTCTGTCCCTTTGCTTATACTCGTATACTTGATCTATTTCCATCTTATTTCTCGTATCATGTTCTTTTCGTGAAGTTTCCTATGTTTCATGTCTCTTTATACTTTCATATAACCTATCTTATACTATCCTCGTACGCTTATCTACATTCTTATACTTTTTATATAATGCTCTTTCATATGTCTTTAATTGCCTCTAGTCTTTTTCATGTTGTGTCATAGTTCTATTCATGTCTTTGACATATGTTATATCTATATTTTTATACATACATATTCATAATTGTACTATCGCCACATTCATATTCTATCTATTATCTACTCAGGCTTTCATATACCATTACTTTTCGCGGCTCATATACTTATTTTCATCAAGTTATAATGTACTCTCGTTTTGTAATCGTCATGATTTTCATCGCATAGCAAGTATGTTTCATATCATGTCATATATTCTATAAGCATGTCATTTCCTTTGTGGTTTCATGTCTCGCAAATACCTTAGAAGTTTATGGAAACTATGTGTACCAAGGTACTATCACCGTATCGGCAAAGGATCTCTCGCCCGTTAATACCCGAAGGTATCATCACCGCACGGCATGCTGACCTATGTCATATGCTATCTGCACCGGCTGGGTACCATCACCGCACGGCGCGTTGATCTCGCCTATTGTGGTGACCCTTTATGTTAATCGATCCAAACGGATCTATATCATCGACCCAAACGGGCCTCACACTGTCATGAATATGCCGCAAAGATCTCGTATCTTCCCCAAGTAGGCATGCCAATCTATCCTCTACTGTGTCCTAAGGCATAATCACTTTATTACATTTTCGTACATATCTCATAAGGCTGAATAACTATTGCTATCATATTGCTTACATATATACGTCCCTTTCTCTCTCATCATTACTTTACTCGCATTAATTCTCATATCTCATAGCCATATTACTTGCTTCATATATCTATATATTACATATAGTCATATCTTTTCTATTATTTAGTTTTCATCTATCATATTTCATGAATGCATCTATGCATTCTTGTATTCATGTAGTCATATATATCTTTATCTATTCATATTCCTATATCACCATGCATTATAACATTTACACATTTCTATCATGATTTAACTATTCTCAGATTCTCTATATTCCTATCATGTATACTTTTACTCATTCATATATTCATACATGTAATTATCATTCATGCACATACTTCATTTCTATGTTTATCTTTTGCTTATCTCTATTGGTCTTAGCATTTACATATTCCTATCATAAAGTCTAGCATAGTTCCATTTTATTCATTTCGTATAACTATCATATATTCCTATCATTACATGACACGTCATGTCTTTGTCTATTCATACTTTCTGTATTTCTATCATGTTCTATCTATTTGTTTATGCATGACAACTGGTATGTTCACATTGTATACTCTTATATTCATATGTGCCTCTTACTATCTGGGTATCAGAAAGAATATATATCTATGAAATATCCTATCATATCTTATCATATCTTATAACTTATACCTATCATATCTTATGACATATCCTCTATATCATATCATATTCATGTTTTATGAACATATCTATACATAATGCCTTTTCTATATTTTTCTTGTTTCATGGCTATTACAAGATTTAATTTCATACTTATGTAGTATGATGTCTATGAGGATCATACTCTCATTCATATATTCTCATTCCTTTATGAATCTAGTTTACTTAGGAATTGAAATCAATCCAATCGGATCATCCAAACTAAAATTATGGCATTTTCATGCCAACTAGTCGGTTTACCAATTACTCCCTGGACCGTTGCACACCAACCTCCCGGGGCCTTAACTTAATATTTTGACACTATATCCTTATACTCATTTAAAGCTAAGGTGCTAAGGGTTCTATTCCAACTGGAATCACCCAATTTGGAGCACCGAAACTCAAGTTACGTCCGAAACAACCCGACCCCCTATACCAACTGGTGCAGGAAATGGATCTACACAGCCCAACTTTGAGTGAATTTTAATATCTAGAGTCAGAATTTGGAGATACTTATTAAATATGTTTTGTTCTCCTTGAAGTCTATATTTTATGGCCACTTGAATCATTCAACCGGATAAGAAATGAGCAAGTTATGTACAAAATAAGAAAACTGGTCAAACCTGAAATCAGAACAAGTTCACTGGTAGGACTTAACTTCTACCAGTAGACTTACAAAAATGACCAGAATCGAAGTTCCCACTGGTAGGACTCGTTCTGCCTGGTAGAACTCTCCGAAAAGTGCCCAAAATGGTTAATTTCTCCCATTTTTCATGCTTTATCATCCATATATCACTCCTATACCTCAAACACACATCTAATCCTTTTCCAATTCACCTTGGAATCACTTTTCTATTCAATTTCTCTTTCATTTCTTATCTTCTTTCAAAATCTTTTCCATGAATTTTTCTCCTTAAAATCATTCCATCATGGGTTATGATCCATCCTCAAACCAACTATGATGATTAGTTAGGTTTATTCTAAACCCTAACTCAATTGCTTTCAATTAACCATGAATCCATCCTAAAGCGAGAGAGGATCTTTGTTTATCTTGTAAATTGTATGGGGCTCTTATCAACCCTATTTTCAAGAATCCAAGGTTAAGATGCAATTTAATCAAAACCCTAGATTTGGAGACAAGCATTTGCCATATCAAGCCTTAAATTCCATGTGTGATCCATACAAAACTAAATTCCATACCTTAGTTTGGCTTTAATCTTGGCTCCTCCTTCTTCCTCTTCTTCTTCCTCTTCTTCTTCTCTTTCTTTTTGCTCTTCCCTCTCTCTCTATCGCTTTTTTCTTTTCTCTCTTGGAGACCAATTTTGGTCTTAATCCATCTTTTTTAGTTAAGGCCATGTTTGGCTTCCAAATAACCCATTTTGGGTCAAGTTTGCTTATTTGCTTTGTGTTCATAACTCATTCCTTCATTTGCAAAGCAATTTATGTCATATTATACTTTGCCCTCTAATTCTTGTCAACGAGACTTTATACCCCTTGCATCAATTTCAAAATTGTCCTGTGCCTTGTAACTCTCCTGTCTCAAATTTTATTTCCGAAAATTCATATTTAGCTTATAATATACCCTAAACAAGTCCGAAAACTGCTAGGGTATATTTCAGGATGTTACACAATACATTTGTCCTTGGTGAATCTTACAAATAGATCTTGGTCACACAATTGACTGATACTGATCAAGTTGGCTTTTATTTCATCAACAAGAAGCACATCCCTTAATTTTGGAAAGCTAGGAACGCTCAAGGACCCCGACTCAAAACACTTCCTTGCACCATTCCTAAAGCCACCGATTTTAGGATAAATTGATTTGTGAGGCATGGTTGAATGAGTGTGGAGCTGCTTGAAATCCCCAAAGGTTTCCTTTCCTTATGGACGTTTTTTAGTGTGTGTAGTTTAGGAAAAATAAGTTAGTTTCCTTTCTAGTTTTGGCCGAATATTTACTTTTCAGGGTCAATCAGGGTTTTGTTCTCCTTATTTTTAAGGCCTATTTATAGGCGTGTTATCCCTGTTTTCTTTAGATTACGTTTTAATAAATTGAGAGTTTAAATTTCTCTTTGGTTCTTGAAAGAACTCTTTGAACTTATCGATAATTCCGTGGCATTCATCAAGACTTATCAATTGGATCTCCATCATCGATTGTGGCATCCTCCTATACCAATGTTTCTATTTCGCTATAAGAAACAAGTCGAGGTCTTTCATCCAAGCTGAGGACTAGAGCGGTTCTTCCGAAATTAATTTGATCACGGGTCTCATTATAAGTTGGTGTGGTTCGTATCATAAATGGAAGAACGTTGGACAACAACCACTGTTGCCGCTATATGTGTCATGAGCTTTTGCCATCAAAGTACCACCTTGTTCTATTTCAAATAGAGAGGTAAGAACAAACATACCTAGTTTTTCCTTTTTCTACCCAAGTGGGCTTCTTGAATGATTTGTTCTCCCTTAGTCTCTTCTTCTGGTCAGATTTGTAGTGCCTACAATGACGTTTGATGTGACCCATTTTTTACTTGCCTTCCTCTTTTATGAACTTGCTTTTCTTATTTGGACATGTTGTTCCCATTCTTAGGAGCGTTCGGACGGGTTCTTCTACTTTTACAGCCTTGAGATGAGGGATCTCCCTTTGAGCTGCTAGTTTTGAGCCTAAAGATCCCCTTTGGTAGCCTATGCCTTCACGAGCCTTGGAGGTAGTCCTCATACATAGAATGATCCAGTGACACTGCCCCGAAAGTACATCATTCTTACTATTTTCCAGATGTTCTAACTCAAATCGAGCCATACCGTTCTTAAGGATTTCATTTAGAGAAGCAATTTTTTTCTTTGCAAGTTCCTTTGTCTTAACCGAGTTGATGGATTTGTCTTTGAAGATCTTCTATATTGATTTTTATCAGGTTTACCCAAATGCCTTTGTACATTACTATGTAAGAACGTGCTAGTTCTTCGTCTGATATCTCATCCTCTTCTTCTTCTTCGAACAATGGGTGAGTCGAAGGATTATGTGGAATTTGGTTAGCCACCACGTGTGTTCGGGCGTTAGTTTCCAAATCCTTTGAAAATTCGTGATGCTTTGTATTTGATTCAAGAATTGAGGTCACAGTTGCTAGAGCAATGGGTTGACTGTCTTGTTCCTCATCTCATTTGTAGTCTTTTGATTCATCACTCCAGGTAATAAGGAAGGATCGATTCTCTTCCATATTGGCACATTCTAATTGGATGTAACCAGAACCTCCACATTCTCTATACTAGATTGACTTGTTCTTGATATTTGGTCATGGAGTTCCTTGTATCCTCCTAAACATAGTAGGATTAAATATGTCAAATGCAATTTTTCGAGATTGAGGGGTTGCCTTTCGCTTGAGTATTCAACCTTTTTATGGCTCTTTCAAAATTCTTTGATAATAAGGCCACATATTCTGAAAGCTCATTCCCTTCATCAATAGGTAGTTCGGACTCAGCCCTTAGTCCCACAAGTTTCTTTCTTTCCTTGGACTTTTCGTTTACTTCTATTTCAAATGTACGTAGAGATCCCATCAGTTATTTAAGTCTCATATTTTTAAGTCTTTTGCCTCCCTTATTGTTGTTGCCTTGTATGCAAACCTAGGTGGCAAGGATCTTAGGGCCTTTTTCACAAGCTTCTCTTCTGAAATATTTTCCACAAGAGTAAAGGGTTCATTGGCTATGTCACACATCCATTGAAGTCATTGATAGTCTCCTCCTCACTCATCTGCAAGTTTTCAAACTTTGTTGTAAGAAGTTCTAACTTAGATTCACGAATTGAATCGGTTCCTTCAAAATGGACACGTAGAATGTCCCATGATTCCTTAGCTACTTTGCCGATGGACATCATCTTGAAGTGCGAGGGATCAACATCATTGAATATTGAATTTAGGGCCCGTGGGTTTTGGGTTGAAAGGGAGTCTTCTTTAGGTGTCTAGTCTGCTTCGTCCTTAGGAACTGTTTTCCTTTCAGCATTAGTTTTTGTATATGACTTCCATTCTTGTAGAACTGATCTCCATGCCTTTTCATCAATTGATTTTATGAAGGCACGTATTCTCACTTTCCAGTAACCATAGTTCGGCCTATCAAGAAGAGGAGGACGAACCACCTTATTTCATCAAATCCATATGATACTCACACACGATTAGTTAGAGTAAACACATATCTCACTCAATAACTTAGAGTGACCTGCTTTTATACCAATTGAAAATTATTAGCTTGTGTTTCAGGTCATAGTCCTTGATGTTCGGATTGTGATCTCATTTAGATTTTAGTTCAGTGCGTCTGAACTCCCTCTGTAGGTCTTATTCTGTGTAAAGCATATGTGATATAATTGCAATAAAATAAAGGCACACACAATCTTTTACGTGGTTCGGCAACTTGCCTACGTCCACGGGGCTGTGCCTAGATGCAAGGATTTCCATTTATCTGAGTCAAGGTTTATAATTTGTCTTATGTGGTACGAGACTCCTTCTCTATCCATGGCCATTCTTGACACCTAATCACTCTTAGTGGAATTTAGAATGAACTCCCTCAATTCCCCTCTCTACAGCATCGCATAAAAGGTAAAATGCTTTTAATGTGTAATACCTCAACCGAGTATCTGCACTCTGCACTCCTTCAACACCCTAACTTCGCTTGTTCTTCTTCAAGCTCCGCTCTTGAAATCCATACTGAGCAACTCAGAAAAGCCTTGAATTTATAACCTTGTAATTCAGTCATGGAAATTTAGATAAGGCTAAATCATTATTCTAATATGACTCCAACCCTACCTTCTATTTTATGTACTTTCCTTTATGCTGTCCCAGCGAAATTAGGAAACTTGCTTATCAAGTATCCTCATCATAATAGAATCCTAAAAAACTTCTAATTCCTGTTTGACAACTTAGATGACCGGATCTTCTTTGATTTGATATTTATCCACTTTCCAAATAGATCTCAGGTCCATCGGTTACTTGCTCCCCAAGTTCCTTGGCCTCAAAGCCAACAAACTCACTTGCGTCCCATGGTTGCTTTGCTTCTAGTATGAACATCTCATGTTTGGCACGTCCCTACAACACATGATTTCCTTTAGTCCGAACTACTCCTATTCCTACTAGTAGACTTTACTTCTATTTCCCATTATCACTGCTTGGATTTTGAAGTAGCTATCTCTCTTTGTAAAACCCTTTGAGACGTATGATATGAAATAATTTCAAACCCAACAAAAGTTGCTCAAAAATTTACGTATTTTTAAAATTTTTTAGTCCTTATATAATAGAGTGAAACAGATAAAATGAGTTTGAATAAATATATAGAATTAATTTATTAAGTTTAAACATATATTTTTATTTTCTTCCACTTTTCCTCTCTATTTTCTTCTTTTAATACTCTTTGGGTTCCTAACGAAGCTCAAGGAAATGGACATTTTCTACAAGCTGTTTCACAATCTAAAAATATAAAGAAATAAAATATAACTAAGATTCCTCAAAATATTATATATTTTTAAATTTTTTAGTCCTTATACATTAATATAGAAACAAATAAATGAGTTTAAATAAGATAAAAAGCAATTATTAAATTTAAACCCTTTTACCTGGGTCCCTCCAATTCCTTTTTCCTTCCACTTTCCTCTATATTTATTTCCTTAGTACTTTCTAGGTTATGTTTGGAACTTGAGGGAAAAATAACGAAGAGAAAAAAGTAGAAGGAAAGAAAAAAAGAAGGAAAATAAAATAAAGTTAAAATTCGATATATGGTTTTTGCCATACTTTAAACTCATATTTTATTTGGTTTTTTAATTCATTAATATAATGATTAAATAATTTTAAAATATGTAAGTTTCTAAGTAACTTTACTATACTTGATTTATTTTGAATTTTTTTAGACAAAATTAAATATAAGAAAATCATTTCTAATATATATCAATATATATATATATATTTTTTTTTTTTTTCTTTTCTTTATGGGAACCAAACTCAACCTTAGTATTCAAAATTTTTATTTCATTTCCATTCTTTCATATTTATTTGTAAGCAAAAGAAACATGGCAGTAATTTAAGTAGTTAAGTAAATAAGATGACATACTTGGAGGTTCAAGTTCAATTGTGGACATCCTCCTTTTTCACTGTCTGCAACTCCTTAGTGAAGCAAGTAAAAAAGCATATGAGATAGATGAAGATAAAGAGATTAATTAAGAGGTGGTTTTCTATTAGTTTCCATGAAAAAATATGTAACTTACCATAGTATAGGTTTTGAACTACCATTGGAAGAGGTATGCCTGAGTATGAATCTCCACCAACATAGAGGTTGTTTTTTAGAAATTCGGGGTGTTGAATAAGCCACGGCACGAATATTTGAATAAAAAGCAAGTTCTATTACGTGCTGGGTTGTATCACATTATGAAATTAATTCATGAATGTCAATCCCTAGGATCGCGATGATATAAAATCATGATGTGTATTATTGTTGTGTAGCAGGTTCATATTGAGAGTAAAAAGGGCAAATGTCGGAGTAGAATGAGGAAGGGGCAAAGGCCCTCTGTCAGGTATAAGGTATTTAGTAATTTTTCATACTCAAAGTCATTATAAATACTTCTATGCAATCCTATTTGGTGATAGTGGAAGTTTGTTTATTCTCACAATGTAGGGTAAAATTGCCAAACCATGTAAATTTGTATGTGTTTACTCTTCTCTATCGTTTTTCTCTAATTTCATTATTATCATAAGACGAATCACAAATAATTATTAACGAAGCCCTAATAAGTTTAAAGCCTCTCAATCAAATTAAGGTGATTTGATGAAACAAACCAAAACTAGTAATTTTGGGGTTTAACCCTTCATCAGGTTCTGAATCCTTATTTTAACAAAATACTCAATATTTTTTGTACACACAATTTTTTTAAAATGTATATAAATAGCATGAATGAAAGAGTATTTTGTGTTTAATGTAGTCTTCTGTTTTTGAAGAAAAAATACATGACAAGGGTTAGCTTTTACAAATTTGAGTTAATGGAGGTCTTTAACTGTAATTTCTCACCACAGTAGAGTTTAGATGATCTTGCGATGAATCCTTTGCATTCTTTCTTATTGCTCATGTCATAGGGTGCAGTATTAGACGAGATCTAGAATACTACCCTGATCGATTTTTAGGTTTTGCTGTGCTACCCATTGATTACTTTCTCACCACATAAGTCAATAGTCTGTAATTAAATAAGGATACTCCCTATTTTTTATAGTCTTTGTATTCACTGATCATGAGTCAGAATTAATTATTGTAAAATAAAGTACACAATGTATCATGTTAGTTTGAGATTGTTCATGCCCTCACCCTCGTGTTTTACAAGAAGATGGCTACTCGAAGATCATATTTTATGAAATTTTGAGTGAAAGTCTCTAAAATAGGAAGTTGTTCAAATCCAATACGGTGACGCGTAAGACTCGAAGAGTTCGGTAGATTTGAGTCGAGTTTACGAGACTGTCATTTGGAACCTTGAGGTTGCATTGGGAGCAGGTACCAATGAGTCGAATGATTTTTGGCAAAGGATTCAAATCGCAGGATCCGACTTCTAAAGTTATTGAACTGCACTAGAAATAAATTAGGTTTCTATTCTGGGGCAAAGAAGTTTCTTGCTCGCTGTGATAAGCTAAAGGAGTGTCAGAGAACAGAAGGGTACAACAGTATTTAGACAAATGACTCAGCCTCAAGACTTCTACATCTAATTCAAAGATTAAATTTAAAGTTTTAGAAGCCAACATAGAGTTTAAGGAGCAGCTTGAAATATTGAACAAGTGAAGTTCGACGTGCTTCTAAGGATTGCAGAGCGTAGATATCTGTCGGTGTATTGCATGTTAAAATAAGATAGTGTTTAAAGGCAAATCAATTTTAGCACTTATTTTATGCTTTATTTATATAAACACACTATTACTTGATATTTCATTTACTATATATGAATGAATTGATAGCGTATCTTTTAAATTTCACTAATGAAGTCCATGACATGAACATAGTAGAACAAATCATGATGAAGACTGCGATAAATGAGATTCCTATCATGTGTAATTATGTTAGTATCAAAATGATCCCTAGTCATAGGGTGACATTGTTGATCCAGACATACTAGCACATGTTGTACCTCATTCGAACAAGTAGTCAGGTCTCATAAACTCGGTGGATCATTGTGATGATTAGAGTAAACATGTGCTAGTATGCTCAAATCAAACAATGTCTAATCTAGCTGGATCCTCTATGACTAGGGATCATTTAGATACTAATGTAATTACACATGATAGGGAATCTCATTAACAATGATCTTCACTGGCGATTTCCTTTATGCTATGTCTATGTATCACGGACTTCATTAATTAATTTAAGGCTCTATCGCCCATTCATATATATTAAATGAATATCAAAGTAATGAAGATGTGTTTATATAAATAAGGCGTGGAATAAATGTTAAGTGATTGCCTTTAGCACTCTCTTAACACTTTTAACGTGAAATACCTTAACCGAGTATCTCGCACTACGCACTCCTTTTGTAAGACATCCAAACTTCGCTATTATTCTTCAAGCTCAAGCCCTTAAATCAAGGCTAAACTTCCTAAAGCCCCAAATTTATATCCTTTGAGATTTAGTCTTGGACGTCTTGATAAGGCTGGATCATTATCCTAATATGACTCCAATTGTACCTTCTATTTTCTGTACTTTCCTTTAAGCTATCACAACAGAATAAGGAAACTTGCTGCTCAAGTATCCCCTTTAGAATAGAAACCTAATTTAATTCTAATTCTGGTTTGACAAATTAGGAAGTCTCAGATTCTCTTGATTTGACTGATCCACTCTGCCAAAAAAATCATTTTAGGCTCACTGTACCTTGCTCCCAATTTTGGCTCCAAGGTTCCAAAACTAACTTGAGTCCCATGCCAGCTCTGACCTTAGTCTAGACTCTCCGAGTCTCGCACGTCCCTGCATTGTGGGATGGTCTTAGTCTGAACAACTTCCTGGTTGTACCAGGGACTTCACTCAAATTTCATCAAATCTGATCTTCGAAGTAGCCATCTTTTTATAGAACATAAGAGATGAAGATATGGACAATCTCAAACCCAACAAGATACATTAAAAATTAGTTTAATAATTAATTTCTATTTCATGATAAGGTGAAAGATACAAAAAGTTCCTATATAAATGGGAAATATCATATTTGAGTGAATTTTGAATTATTTACTTGTAACTGAAAGTCAATTAGGTATACAACTTTAAACCAAAATTTTGATCGAATTAAGTTTTTGTGATCTCATCTAACAACCTTACCAATTCCTATGATATGAGCAGTTAAAGCAAACTTCATGGGTCATCCCCAAGGATCATCCTAAACCTACCGTATTAATTTGAGAAATACGGTTAAAAGCCCCTCAACAATCTCAAAATTTGTAAAGCTAACCCTCTTCATGTTTTTTACTTCAAGAATGATTCATTAAGTACAAAAATACTCTTTGTCATTTCATGTATTTGCATATACATTTAAAAAGAAATTATTATTTTTACAAAAAAAAATTGAGGGTGTTTTTGTTAAAATAAGTTCAAAATTTGATGAAGGGTTAAATTTTCAAAATAACTCAAACTTGTTAAGAGTAGCTAAGTTCATTGGAGACCCTTTATGAGACAATCATATGGATTATCTATTCAAACATCAGTGATAGTTTCATCATAGCAATGGTGCAAGTATCCTTAGACTTGAAGTGCTCAATAGTATCTTGGTTACTAATTCTATACTTTGACTTCGATCCTTGTTGCCTCAAGAGAGGTTGCTCGTAGGGTGATGATTGGGTATATCTTGAGGTATTCAAAGGTAATTAAGTAGCAAATAGAGGATTCACCACTCTTGATAGAAGGAGGGTATATACCTTAGGCTTCTTATAGAGATCATCACTTGGAATCTCTAGCCAGAGTGATAATGCCATGAAGAGTGTCTTCAGTGGCATACTTTATGAGTAATGGATCTCGGAGACAAGATAAATACACTTGGGCTAGTTCATCTACGGGAGTGTATATGAACAGCACCAACCAAGTCAAGTATAGTATGGCGAAAGGATAGCATTGCAATGTACCATTGCATATGGAAAGGTTCAGTCAAACCCTTGACTCTCCAATCAATTAGGGGTCATGATGTGTTGCTAGATACCGCTCATGACTTGCTCGAAACAAAGGGTTGATTCAAGTGGCTAATATGACTGGAAACCTAATGGGTCATACACTTAGAAGAAGTGTAGAAAAAGTAATTTGATCTCGATTGGATCCTAAGTTAAAGGAAATGATTGGATCCAAAATGGAAAAAGAGAGAGCTCTAAGATGGATAATCCCAAGATTAAGTGAATTTGAGCCACATGGATAAGGTCCCATGAGTCGTCGGGCTCTGAGCAGGCTAAAGCCCACAAGGAGCAGTTTCTAATGGGCACAGTTACATGGTCGGCCACCCCTCTTAACAATGAGGTATCTCGTCCTTTCAAGGGCTAGCTGGCTGATATAAAAGCTCCACTTCCAAATTCTTAGCCATCACATACATCTGGTGGAAATGTAGAAATCCTCTCTAGTGCTCTATTTCTTAGAATTTTCCTCTATGTGATTCTAGGTTTTGGCTAGCACCAAAACCTTGAATCAAGTCATCCCTTAAAGGTCTTCTTCAACCTTCTTCTGTGGATCACCATTGGAGGTGTTGAACTTGGAGCACTCGTGTTTCGTTGTTGTCCTACTCCATTGATTCCCAAAAGAGGCTGGAAACTACAAAGGTAATAGTTTCTTTCCCTTCTATGGAATAGGTTTTTCGATTTTGATAAACAAAATGATCCCTTTGGTTGGATATCTCTATCAAAGTTTAAGTTTTCTCGTTGTGCAATTTGATATGATGTTGGATCGAGACCTAGCAAAAAGCCTTTCACCTTGGGTGAAAGATGATGCTTTTATTCTTCATCTTATATTGATGTAATGTGGGTTATGGATGTACGATGTTATTGAGAGAAAAATTGAGGAGTTCATTTTGAAGTCTACTAGGAGTGATTAGGTTTTAAGAAGGGTCGTGGGTAAAGAGGGAGTCTCGTACCACATAAGACCAATTGTAAACCTTGAATCAGATTAGTTGGAAATCCTTGCGCCTAGGCATAATCCCATTGATGTAAGTAGTTGCTCAACCAATGAAATATTGTGTGCGCTTTTACTATATTGAAAATATTGTATATCTGTTCTACACACACTAAGTCTTATAGGGGGAGTTCAGACGCACCGCACTAAAGTCTGACTGAGGTCACAATCTAACACCGAGGATAATGACCATGAACGCACACTTATATTTGTTAATTGGTATCATAGTGGGTCACTCTAAGTTACTAAGTGAAGATCCATTGATTGCTCGAATCGTGTGTGTTTGAGTATCAGATGGATCCGATGAAGAACAAAATGTCCATAAAATATCCCCGTCGTCTTAATGATGAAAACTATGACTACTGGATGATACACATGAGTACCTTCATCAAATCATTCGAACCGGAATTATGGAAATCTGTAGTGACTGGATGGCCAGTCCCAACCAAAATTAAAAATGGAATGACAATGATCAAGCATGAATTGGAATGGAATTATGAAAAAGAAAAGTAGCTACAAAAAACTTCACTTCTCTCCATGTTATCCAATATGGTATGAATGAAAGGACGTTCAGACTCATTGCCTCTTTAGAATATGAAGAAGCATGGGACATCCTCCAGAAAATATTTAAGGGATCAAGATGCGTAGATCCGGTTGTTAGAGCAACAAACCTCGAAAAGAGTTTGATCTCGTGACCTTTGCGAAGGAGATCATAGAGACCAAGAAAATATCACCGTCGAGCTCTACGCTAATTTTCGTAATAGAAGGAGTTACTCCACAAAAGCGTAAAAGATGGAAGAAAATCAATAGATTTGTTAGTACGTCTGCATTTGATAGTAGTCTCATATGGCAATTATATAATGTGCATAAGTAGCATAGAGAAAGGGAGTAAATTTCAGATAAGAGAATTCTCAAAGTTGAGAACTACAGTCCAGAAGATTGTGGAAACTGAAGTGTGAAACCCTAAGAAAATTTAATTTTCTGAAAAAGGGCAAAATGGTAATTTCGATCGTAACTAAATTTTTTCTAGATCTCTTGATGATAAACCGACTTCACCGTTGAATCATCTCGCGAAATCTAGCTACCCACATCAAATTTCGTTGAATTCAAGATATCTGTAATTTTCACGCTTTTCAGCCAACGAGTCGTAATGCTGGGACACACTTGGCACATTTTGAGTGGCTCACAAAGGTGCCAATGCGGCTACTGCACGAGTCAACTTGAGCTCAAGTGTAAATCTATGTGGACATGTGGCATCTCCTAATTTGAGGAAAATCAAAGGTACGTGGATAAGTGGATAAGAAATCCAAATAAGCCAATGATGGCTTGACAAGTGGCAAGTGAGGGACAAAAGAGGAATAAAATAAAAAGAAAAAGAGCTTTCTCCATTTTGGTCAAGAAGTGCGCAAAGAGGGGAGAACCAGCTTTAGAGAGAAAGTGCAACTTTCCTAGATTTCTGTTCGACCGCTGGTTCCTGCCACAAGGTTGTGCTGTTCTACGCCAGACAAGGGCTACGTGTGGGCACCGGTTTTGGGAGTTTCACAACTCCGGAGGTAGGGGTTTTCTCCTACTGATTTAACCTTTTAAGAGGTTTGTTAATGCTTGTGGTAGCTTTCTTTTTTTTTTTCTTTTTTCAATTTTTTAGAGGCCATGATGAGGCGGTTCGCTGGTCCTAAAACTTAGATAGGGCGATCCGGGAGGCGATTATGGATAGTTATTATTAGTCCATGTGTTATAATTATGCAATAAATTATGGTTTGGGTGTTGTTGGGCCGGAAATGGCCATGGATTTCAGTTCCACAAAGTGGAACCGATGCTAGGTGAGAGGGCTACCCACAGATAGCCCACTGCTCATTTAGGGACTCTTAAAAACAGTCCCGATTTGCTTGATTGGACTGAAAATGTCCATGTGTTATTTGCATGAAATTGCTTGAAATGAATGACTTGAATTATGTGGAAAGAAATTGTTAATGCATGAAAATTTAGTGTGTTAACATGAGTGTTTGAATTATAAAAAAAAAATATAATTGTGTGAGAGCCATTGGAATTAAATTGGATTGTTGATTAGCTTAAGTGAAATTTAATTTTGATGTATTGATATGAATTAATAACATGTGATTAGTTTGTGAATTTGTTAATATATGCATGATTGAGATATATGAGCATGAATTGTTTGGAAATGGCATAATGCATTCCATATGCACGGGGCACCCTAGAACGATAGGTGTGAGTTCATGACATGAAAGAAAATAGAAAGGAAAATGGTTGTGAAAGGAATTTCAATGGAATATTTTTCGGAGAATTGGGTTGGGAGATTGTCCAACAATTCACGTCGAAGGAGCCCATGAATTGTTTCGGAAAGTTATCCAAAAAATTCGCCTCGGAAGGTTGTCCAATAGATTTTACCGAAACTTCGGTAGTATGTTTTTCGAAGCAAAACCTTTGTTTTGAACGGAGTATTTTCTCACATTGGCTTAGGCATGCGTGAGGTCGGTGAGGGCTCGAAGTGGGAAAGGATGAGTCGCACTCTCATCCATATCAATATGAGCATTCAAGTAGGATCATGTATTTGCTTGAGTGTGTTTTGTTTATAAACCCATGTCGCTTAGGTGGGGAGTGGCCGCCTGTAGAGTTATTACTACGGCATTGCTCCACTACATCCCGGGAACATTATTTCGAATTACGGGGGTGTTCGAGGAGACGACGGCTCGAGTAGGGCCGCTTTTTGAGGAAAGAGATCAGGTTGGCTGGCTTTGATAATGTGTAAAATTTGTAAAACATGTATTAGAACTCTTAAGTTTAATATATGTTTGTATTAAGAGCGATGTATTAGCTCTTGAACTATGGTAATATAGTTGATGTAATTTTAGTCGATGTATGGATGCGGCGATGGCAGCCCATTTACCTAAATCGCAAAGGTCATGATGCTTCAGAACCGCAGGTATTCCAGCGGGTTGGCCGGGTTGTGGCGATTTGGGGATCGGGGTGTCATAGCAGTATCAGGCTAGATGTAGATTACCTTAGGAGCTCGGTTGGTGTAGAGCTTAGGTATACGAATACCTAGGGCTCGATGGGAAACGGGTTAGATCATGCATCAATTGTGCATTTTGATGATTGATGTGTGATTGTGTGCTTAGTGAATAGCACATAGGAAAAATGTTGAACATTAAGGTTGAGAAAATATAACCCTTGAGGTTTGAGGTTTGAGGAATTATAGGCAGAATGGTCCAGAACTAAATGAAAAAAAAAAAAAATTTCTGGATAGTTGCTCCAGTTTTTTAACATGAACAGAATGTGTTTTGTGAAATTCTGGAAAAAATTTCCAGGTTTTTACCTGAAAAATTAAAAAAATTAAACTCTTAGGAATTTTTAGTTGTATAAAATTCTTGGGTTTAATGCAGACTCACACATCTTGGGAGTAAGCGAGGTTGGTAGAGAGCCTCTTTGGAAGAATTAAAAAAAAAATTGTGTTGAGGAAATTTTTTTTTTTTTTTTTTTGAAGTTTTGCGAGTGTAAAACTGAAAATTAAATAAATAAAATAAATTATAATAAATTTATTTAGTTACATTGAAGATATGAAAAAATTGTGATCTTACGGTGGTATAACATACTGTGAAAACAAAGAAAAAAACAAAATTTATGCCTTGAGAAATTTGGATGGGCTATTTACTTATTTCCAGCGTGGGTCGCGATGGAGAGTTGTATGCTCGTGACGGGGGCTGGGAGGCCAAATTTGGGGCGCGCGACAGCCCGGTGCGACGCGGTCGCTGGCGCCTGCGTGCGCCCAGCGAGGGCCATGACACGGCCAACAAAGGGGGCCACGACACGAGACGGCTTTGTGAGAGGGTGGCTTGGCGGCGCGCGTGCGGCGGCCCGCGGGGTATGTCGGCGGTACAATGGTTTTATCGCCTTCGTGGCAGGGAGGCGGCCTTTACGTCGTTCATTGACCGACTGCGACATGGCGAGGAGAGCCGGTACCACGATCGACGATCCCTCACGATCTGTGGCCAGCGATTACGGCGACAAGGATTGAGTCGCGATACAATTTTGTATATCGTGATCGGAAGCGACGACATGGCGGCGTGATGGCACAGCGCCCGCGACACAGCCGGGAGGGCCACGAGCGGCCTTGATCTTCGCTGACAACTGCGTGTCGCGGCGAGCTGGGCGTAGTACGCGTGGGGCGTATGCACGGCCTGAGTTCCTTGGTGTGCACATTGTGCACCAGCCCGATTTGACTCGGTCACCTTTGCTACGAGTCAACTGTTTGGAACACTTTTCACGAACATTGTTCTTGAACACTATTCACGAGGTTTCAAAAATAAATAAATAAAGTAAATTTTTTGTTTGCATATGATTTAATATATGGAATTATTATGCTTGCATTTACCTATGAATGCATTGACATTGCGTATAAAATTTTTTCGGTATGTGAATAATGTCTCGAAATTTGTGTTTACACCTTAAAGACACTTCATAAAAACTTAACTTGCCAGTCGTATGTATGTGATTATAAATCATGTGAGGGTGAGCGAGATCGTCTGATCTGTCAAACACGCCATTTATTTGATAAACAGCTAAATGCGAGTTCGGTGCCGCCATGCAAACGTGCGTGGGTAACGGGATGAAGTGTCAAATCTCCGGGTTGAGATGTGCCACCCTCGATAACTTCCGCCGGGTGAGTCGATGTGGCGGGCCGTGGGCTGCTGCGATCGATCGCCATGCGTCGAGTTCACCTCGTATCGCCGAAATCGGGCCGCGCATTCGAGCGATGTGATTAGTGAGGACCTCTGATGTGCATAGATCATAGTGTTCGTCAGATGTTGTTCTAGGAACATAAGATCTCAGAAGTACCATCATGTGTGATTGAATAGTGGCTAGGTTCACGGGATTTAGCTCACTTTGCCGCGATTATGTAGCCACAGGACTTGGCGAGTCGGGAGGTTTGAATGGGCGAGATTGTCCATTCGGGACGAAGATATAGGACTTCGCACACGAGACATAGACTCTATGGTTGGGACTGCCATGACCATAGAGAGAAAGATGGAGGATGCATGAAGCACTCGGGATGCGGGTGTTAGTGGCAAGAGGAAGGAGAATCAGTCTTCTTCTAGTTTGGGAAAGAGGCATAAGGCTTCTTCTTCGCAAGGATTTGAAGTGGGGCTAAGGCGAATGGGGCATTTGGTCGACCCGGGACATGATATGTTGCCTCTGGCTTGGCTGAAGGACATATGAGGCGGGATTGCCCCAAAACGGGGATCCCGGGTTTTGGGGCACGGTTAACTATAGAGATAGGAGAGGATCTGATTCATTCCTCCACTTTTTATTATGGGTTAGAAGGGAAGCGGAATTCCCGATCGCGAGGAGTCTTTATCTGGTACCTTTAGCGGCATCGTGGGCCGGGAGGGCGAGTGTGGGTCGAGCCGGGTACAAAGCTCACGAGACCGGGACGGGGACCAAGGGGTGTGTCACGCCGTTAATCCCGGAGGTTTGAGCATGCGAATAGCCGGACATCGAGGTACGTTTATACCTGCATTTTGTTTTAAACCATCTTGTTTTGTCAGCCATCTTGTGATGAGAATCGGGGTTCGTATCATCTTGTGTGATAGGTTTGGGCTTGGAGGTTGAGGCCTCTAGAAGAGTCGTTGTATGGATGTTCTCTCCTAGAACCTAGGGTGAGAATTGACCTGATAGGTCGGGATTGTGAGTTAGAGATCTCTGAGATTCTACACATGGTGGGCCCAGGATTGGGGGCAGCATCACGACGGGGCATCATTGCATTCATGTGCACAGTGACATCACGTCGAGTCGGGTGTGGAGTGCAGTATGAACTTATTTATTCATCACTCTTGGTGAGTGTGGGTTGGGTTTGTCTTTGGGACTACTTCCATGAAGACTCATAGTTCAAATCAGAAAATGAAAAGTAATTAATGTGTGTTGGGCGAAGCAAGAAGGGGGTCATTGATCCCCTCAGGTGAAAAGCCTGGAATTAGGGTGAAGGAGACCCGCGGTAGTATCCGAAAGGTCCTGTATGGGTGTAAGAGACCCGTGGAGATATCCAAAATTTATGTGTGGGTGAAAGAGACCCGTGGAGATATCCAGAATTTCTGTGTGGGTGAAAGAGACCCGTGGAGATATCCAGAATTTCTGAGTGGGTGTAAGAGACCCATGGAGATATCAAAATTTACATTAATGGGTGTAAGAGACCGCGAAGATATCTGTTTCATATGGGTGTAAGACCTGAGGATATATCTACTGAAAGTTTGTTGCCCAGAAAGAGACCTACGGTCATGGTTATCATAAACCTAGAGTTGGGTGATAAGTCGGGGCCCGACTGGGATTGAATTACCGGTAGGCGGGTGTATGCAGTGTTGGTACAATGAGCGACAAGAGCTTGGTATATGGATGTCATTCATGACATGGATTAGGCTGACGGCCTATTGGGTTGTCAATGATTGTGACCTTAGGAAGGTCAGCGTTTGCACACCAAGCAGGGATTGTGTAGGGTTACATATGCACGTGGTTGGATCGCGTATGTGTTATCAGAATTTCGGGACGAAATTCTTTTAAGAGGATAAAAACCGGGTCAGTTTTAAAAAGGAAAAATGGTGTTTTAGATTGAATAGGGGCTTTTGGGTGTCTGGATGGCGAAACTAAACTTTACGTTTGAATCTAAATACACTTTGAATCAGCTACCATTCCAGGCCCAGTGAGATCAGACAGGTGGAGACTTCCATTTTTAGGCAGCTTAGTAGCTCTGGGGACACTTGGCACATTTTGAGAATTTGGCTCACGTTATTGCCATGTGTCGGGGTGCGAGGAAATGAGTCAGCAGGCTCAAGTGTGGGGCCCATGTGGACATGTGGCATCTGGTGGAGGAAAATCAAAGGTAGGTGGATAAGTGGATAAGAAATCCAAATAAGCCAATGATGGCTTGACAAGTGGCAAGTGAGGGACAAAAGAGGAATAAAATAAAAAGAAAAAGAGCTTTCTTCTCCATTTTTGCTGGCTGGTGCGTGCAGTGAGAGGGAGAACCAGTTTTAGAGAGAGAAAGTGCAACTTCTCTCTAGATTTCTCGGCGTTCAAACCGTCGGTTCTCATCGGGCCAAGAAGCAAAGTTGTTCTACGCGGCAAGGGCTACACGTGGACACCGATTTTGGGGAGTTTCGACAACTCCGAGAGGTAGGGGTTTTCTTCTACTTGATTTAATCCCTTTTTAAGAACTTTGTTAATGCTCTGGGTGGTGTGAGGCCGTGAGAGGCCGTTTGGTTGGTCCCGAAACTTGGGATCGAAGTGCTGGAAATTTGGAATTTATTTTAGGGCGGAGTCCTCGAGCGGTCGGAGTTATTGGTCCATGTGTTATAATTTATGCAAACAAATTATGGTTTTGGAGTGTTGTTGGGCCGGAAATGGCCATGGTTGATTTCTAGAAGTGGAGCCGTGCTAAATGAAGGAGCCTTACGGACAAACCACTACTCGTTCAAGGACTGTTAAAAATAGTCCCAGTTTGCTTGATTGGACCGAAAAATGTCCATGCTATGGCCTGCATGAAATCGCCAAATGAATGGCTTGAATCAAGGTAAAGAAATTGTTAATGCATGAAAATTTAGTGTGTTAACATGAGTTTTTGAATTATAAAAATATATAATTGTGTGAGAGCCATTGGAATTAAGTTGGATTGTTGATTAGCCTAAGTGAGCTAATTTGATGTTATTGATAAGGAATTAAATAAATATGTGATTAGTATGTGGAATTTGTTAATATATGCATGATCGAAGATATATTAGCATGAATTGTTTGGAAATGGCATAATGCATTCCATATGCACCGGGGCACCCTAGAACGATTGGTGTGAGTGCATGACATGAAAGAAAATAGAAAGGAAAATGGTTGTGAAAGGAATTTCATTGGAAGATTTTTCGGAGAATTGGGTTGGGAGATTGTCCAACAATTCATGTCAGAGGAGCCCATGAATTGTTTCGGAGAGTTATCCAACAAATTACCCTGAGGGTCAGTCTAAATGTATTTTACTCAAAACTTCCTAGAGTATGGGCTTCGAGAACAAAACCTTTGTTTTGAAAAACAAGATTTTCCCACATTTGGCTTGTGCATGCATGAGTGGAGTCATGAGGCTCAAGAAGGGAAAGGGTGAGTCGCATTCTCATCTATACTCATGACATTCAAGTAGATCATGTATTTTCTCGAGTGTGTTTGATTGCCATTACATGTCCACTTAAAGCGGAGTAACCCATGTGAGATTATCACTGGCATTGCTCACCCCGCTGAGGGAACATTATTTCGTGCTGTGGAGGTCTTGAAGACGACACGCAGAGGCCTGCTTTTAAGAAGAAAGCCGGCCAGGATTTTGATATAAATTTGTAAACATGTATTAGAACTCTTAAGTTTAATATATGTTCAGACAAGAGTGATGTATTAACTCGAACTATGGTAATATTGTCGATGTAATTTGTTAGTATGTATGTATGGGTCAATGTGCATATTTTATCATGTAGTGGTCTCATGATAATGGACACGTATTCGCAGCTTACGCGGCCAACGAACCCCCGGGGATCGGGGTGTCACATGAAGTGTCTAGATCAAGAAATACAGTCTGAACCCATGCAAGAACAAATGGAAAGCACTTGGAAAATATGGCATAGTGTATTAAGAAAGATCTGAAAAAGGATTTTACTCAAACCAAGACGGTTATGAATGAACAAACAAAGAGTCTTGGTGTCTTCCCTTCCACCAGAATTATGATCAAAGAAGAGTGGTATTTCGACAATGGCTACTCACAGCACATGACGGGCAACAATCGTTTCTTGACTGATCTTCAACCATCTAATTAGCACTAGGTGATCTTTGGGGATGGTGGAAAAGGAAAAGTTATGGGAATTGGTTCATCGATAATTCCAAGATTGTCCAAACAAAAGAATGTGTTGCTTGTTGAAGGACTGATAGTAAATTTGATTAGTGTGAGTCAACTTTGTGATGAAGATCTACGTGTACACTCAAGGGATAAGTGTATAATATGTGAACCACAAATCACCGTCACATCATAGAAGGGCAAGGTCTCGCACAACCACACCCATTATTGACTGTAACACTCGCCTTTATATGAATGAAATGCAACAAGATTAAGGAACGCGGTTCCAATAGTCTGGCCATACCAATAGGAGTGTCACCACCATCACTAGAAAATCAAACCGAAGACATCTAGATTTGAAAGCCAAACGTGATCAAAGGAGTAGTCTTGACAAGTTAAGGGAATATACCCTTCCGTCCTGCATCAAGTTTCAACTAAGTACTAGAGCTGTACCGAAATTACTCCACACACAATCTTAATGCACTAGGCAGGAAAGCATTGATAGAAAAGGTTTGACTATGGTAGAAGTTGCACACGATCCGTTCTCACCTCAACAAACTCAACGAGCTAGAACTCTCATAACCTCTTATGAGACCAAGAAAGGGATGTCGATCCAAATGAGGAACATAGGAATTTTTCTTAGGTATTATCCTAATGAGGGAACATATTAAGTGAGAATCATGTAAGTGATAGAATCACCCAATGAGAAGGAAGACTTCTTCTCTCTAGGAGGGTTAAAGAACGCCTTCATTAGTACGACCCCTTTGAAGAAGTCAAAAGAAGGAAGAATGTCCCTTAGGATTCCCAAGAATTCTTTGGTTTGTGAAAGAAGCCTTCCCGTCTTAACAGAAGTCTGAATTGTACCTAGAACTAAGGATTCATATGTTCTAACTACAAAAGAAAAAGCCACAGAGTTTGGATTAAGCTTGGATCTATGCCCTAAGTTCTGGGTGAGTAAGATTGGACCATATTCTACAAAGAGAGAAAGGACATCAATTGGGTCTAATCACAAGATTCCCACATATGAATCACAAAATGGGGTTGATCAAACGTTATGGAGAGGCATGATTGGAAGGCTATTGTCCCCAACCACAAGTTGTTCGGACATACACACTAAAAGGGAAGTTCGTACGAGATGTTAAGCAAGTCTCAAGATTAGACATCTTCTAGCAACTGAGGTAGAATACATAGCAACAGTTAGAGGGTACACAATATCCGAGAAGTAAGAATATACTTAAGGCCCGTGGGACGCTCTAGTGGGAGTCCTAACCCGATCGTGACAACCTTAGGAGGACGGATTCACCTAAGGATGGTGGATGCCACTAAGTATGAAGTTCTCATCATTCCCGATTGAGCATCATGTGATATTTAAAAAAAAAAAACACCAAAGAGAAAATTAGAATGACAGGTGGTGTGCTGCCCTATTAGACCATTAGGGAATGCGAGAAGACCTAACAATCGAAGTCTTGGATATCTAGTTGTCATGTCCTTAGAAGAGTCCTAACGCCCCCATTTAATAGGGAATCGTTTTGAAACAAGTGTTAGGGTTTCTCAAGAGGCGGTTTTCTACTTATTCTCTTAAGAAACATCCAAAGGTTTGAACTTTCTCTCCAATTCTCATTCCTTGAAGATGGTGATAACCAAATCTGATAGAGTAGGTATCAGAAAGTTAGAAAAAAGGAAGCTCAAGTAAAAAATGCAGAATCTTTTATCAAGATGGGTAAGCCATGGACCCCATTGATGTGGAACCTCCTCGCTCTGCACCAATTGCTCTTGTGCCCTATGGCACATCTGAAGAAGATGTCCCTGTAGTAGCCACTACTAGCCAAGCAGTCTCCTAGCATGATCAAGGAGAGTCTCAACTTCTAGGATCCGAACGTTGACAACAATCCTATTAAACACTACCAGAGACCGTTGTTTGGGAAACTAATACTAAGGCATTTGAATAAAATTAGCCTATTGCTTTCCAATTTGTAAGACGAAACTCAATTGTAGAGATTCCTAAATCACGGTTAAAGCATCCCAGATAGTTGATTGGTGGGAGTTCGGACCCCGACTGGTCTGAACTAGGGAAAAAGAGTACTTTCTCATTTTCTAGGTCTCTGCTGCCGCCACCTCTATCCACAAGGAAGTCTACTTGCCTTTAAGCTCAATCAAAGAGGGAAAAAGGCTGCACTAATGAAGCCTGCTGTTAAGAAGCAGTGTATTCAGACATCTTTTCCTGTAAGTGAATCTCCAACCTTATTTTTTAAATCCTCTTCCCATGCAAAGTATTGGGCCTTTGTCTCGAAGAGGACCCTTATGAGCGAACCCACCTTGCATCCTAAGGACTTCGCGCAATTCGGGATTGAAGAACTTATGGGGAAATTAATCTTCTAGGTTCTATATCCAAACTACCCTCATTCGTGACACAGATTATTTTGGTGTTCTATGTGAATCTCTCTAAGGACATGGGGGACCTTACCAGTCTGAACTACTAGAAGACGGTTGTGTGAAGACAATCCGTTGACTACTCTCCCAACATCATCAATCAGTATTAGGAATGTGCTGACGTTCAAGATAATGAGGTAGAGATACTTAAGACAAACCTAATGGTCTCGATCATCATTGGAGGGAATGTGAGAACATGGCTGCCGAGGTACAATATTCGATCATCTCATCTTACCTCTCGGCATTCGATTCTGCAAAAAATTATCATGTACAACTGGCTGTCAACAACTCACCGAATGGTGATAACAAAGAACTTTTCTCCCCTGTTATTACAAATAGGCATGAAAAGAAAATTCAATCTAGGTAGGCTGGTGTTTGAACATATCCTAGGACACGCTGAGAATGCGGCATATAAAAAAGCCCTTGGGTATCCATCCCTAATATTTGGAATACTCTTAGCTCAGAAGCCAATATAGTAACCCTTGCTAACATCTTGGGACCTTCGGCCAACAAATTAAGAATCAACCACAAGCAATATGAAGGGCATCATCTCCGAGATGTCCTTCCGAGAAGTAGCAGGCACTGAAGAGGGAAAATGAAAAAGGAAAGTCTTAGAAACCATCCTAGAGTCCAGACCGACTATTGCCTCAACAAGCCAACATTTGACCTTAAAGTCGAAAAATCATATCACTAAAATACAATCCTATGAAAGCCTACTAGGTCACATCTATGAACATCAATAGTTGGCAGAACTATAGATCCATGGTATTCAGAAAATGAGAGAGGAACTCATTGCAACTTTGGAGGTGATAAAGAAAGACAGTACTCAGGTCTTCATATCCTCCATGTTAGTCGGAGATGATATTAAGGGGGAGTATATAGATCCTATACCATCCTCTGACTTAAGCACAAGTTCGGACTCAATCCAAGGCCATTGAAAGCCGCCCAACCTGACCTAATGTAGGAACCTGAGGAGCTTGCCTTTGGGACCAACATTAGTTAGCCAGTTTTTTCGCCCTCGCCATCACCAATGAAGGTTGCTACCAATTCTAAGTAACTAAACTTGAACCTAAGCGAACGTAGTGGTGACACTAAGCAACTGAACCTGCCTTCTCCTTAGTCCCCTTAATTGTAAGTTTTCACCAAAAAGGGGGGAGAATAAAGAATGACAACTGAAGGTGTGGGATAATTTTCTCGTCCTTCAAACATGTATGGCTCCGTATGTATACAAGGCGACATCGTAATGAAATGAAAATCTTCATCTCAAAAGTGTCATGCCTCTTTGTCTCATCTCTTCCGTGGCATCTTCTGTCACATTCTTTATGATGACTTACAAATATTACTGATAAAGGGGGAGAACATTGGTTTGAGATTGTCTATCTTCGTCTCTAGTGTTCTACAAGAAGATGGCTACTTCGAAGATCATATTTGATGAAATGTGAGTGAAGTCCTTGGTATAAACAGGAAGTTGTTCAAACTAAGGTCATCCCACAATACAGGGGCGTGTGAGACTCGGAGAGTCTAGACTAGGGTCGAGCCGACGCGGACACAAGCCGCCCGGGAACCCAGAAGTCTAAGTGGCACTGAGTGAGGTCAGATGATTTTCGTAAGGCATAAAGATCAAATCAAGAGGATCTGGATTTCTAAGCTGTCAAATTAGAACTAGAAACAAATTAGGATTCTATTCGAAAGGAGATACTTGAGCAATAAGTTTCCTTATTTCATCATGATAGCTTAAAAAAAAAGTACAAAAAATAGAAGGTAGAGTTTGAGTCATATTAGGATAATGATCCAAATTCTTTATCAAGACTTCCAAGACCGAATCTCAAAGGCGCAACCCAGGCCCTTAGTTGCTCAACACTGATGAAGGAGCAGAAATTGGGCATTTAACAAGCAAAGTCCGAACCAAACGTACAAGGATGAGGAGTGCGTATACCCGGCTGGTATTGCACATTAAAAATTCTTTTCACTGGGTGAAAGATGATGTTTATTCTTCATCTATATTAATGTATGTAATATGGTGTGTGTGATTCTATTGAGAGGGGAATGGAGGGACTTCATTCTAAATTCCACTATGAATGATTAGGTTTCAAGAAGGGTTGTGGATAAAGAGGGAGTCTCATACCACATAAGACTAATTGTAAACCTTGAATCAGATTAGTGGAAATCCTTACATCTTGGTACAACCACGTGGACATAGGCAGTTGCTGAACCATGTAAAATATTGTGGGTGCTTTTACTATATCGCAAATATTCCATATATGCTTTGCACACACTAACTCCTACAGGGGGAGTTCAGACACACCGCATTAAAGTCCAAACGAGGTCACAGTCTTAACACCAAGGACAATGCCTAAGAATGCATACTTATATCTGTCATATTACTTATATAATAATTAGATTATAGTCAAATTAAGTGGTTGATCATGTTGATCCAAATAAGATCTAATTTGATATGACCATTAAATATAAATTGAGTATTAATAGGTTAGTTATATAAGAATCACAAATTCACCTTTTAAATTTATGTTTTTTAAGCTTTATTTGGAACCCGAAAAGTAGCAAGGAAAGAAAATAGAAAGGGGAATATAGAGGAAAAGTGAAAGGAAAGAAAACTTGGAGAAAAATATAAAATAGGTTTAAACTTAATAAATTAATTCTATATGTTTATTCAAACTTATTTTATTTATTTCTATTATACATGGAGTAAGAAATTTATATATATGTAAAGTTTTGAGAAATTTTAACTATATTTAATTTTTTATATTTTTTTATGATGAAATTAATGAAACACGAGATAATCATTTCTTTAGTTTTTTTTCTTTCCATAATACTTTTTGGTTCCAAACGAGCTTACCTGATCATTATTGTTCATTAATTTATTTAATCAAGAACTGAAGATTTAAAACAACACAAAACATAAACACCAGTACAAATTATCATTCCTGTATTCTTTTGCATACCATACCTTCTTGATAAATTCAGAGGTTTGTGTTGCTGATTTGTGGTCGTCCGAAATGTAACCTTGTTGGGTTGTTGAGTAAGAGAAACCACTTCCAACAGGTGCGTCTAAATATATTATGTTGACCATCTGTTCAAAGTAACATAAATAGCCACCTTCAAATATCAAAGCTAAAGAAATAAAGGAATATAATGAAAATTGGATTTTCATAAAGAAGACTATACAATATTGGTGAGATACTTCATACCTTTGTCCATGCATATTTACTCAGTTCAAGTGTTGGAAGGCCTCCACTGTAACTTAAATTGAAAGAAAGTGGACCTGTAGAAAACAAATAGAATTGGCTATTTTTCTAAATATCTTTTTTTTTGTTTGTAATTAATGGTTTTCCAAACTAGTTTTCATGATTAAAATAAATAAGTTTCCACATTCGGCGTCACGATCATAAGAAATTGTAATATTTTATTTGGGAGAACTATCTTTGAGGATAGCTAACCCTCAAATTTTCGGAAACCTCATGACCCTTCCCTATAGAAAAAATGGTATGATATTGTCCATTTTTTGGGTCTCAGCCCTCATATTTTTGTTTTCGAGCTTTTCTTCCAAAATGTCTCATACCAATTAGATGTTGTTAATGCTTATAAACTTATAAGTCTTATAGTTTGTAACCGATGTAGGACTTTGGGTGCACACCCAACAATCCTCTACTTTAACAAAGTTCCATTGAGCCTTCCCTCAAACCAAGATTTTCTTGTCTCACTTTCGGGACACACACTTCATGCACTACCCCGTCAGGCCGCCCCACTGCTCACCGCATCAATTGTTGGGTAACCTCATGGAATTTTCCCTATCCCCATTGGTATGATATTGTCCACTTGGGATAAAGCCCTCAAGACTCAAGACTTTGTTTTTGGGCTTCTCCCCCAAAAAACCTCATACCAATTGGATGTTGTCTATGCTTATAAACTTATAAGCCTTCCCAGTCCTAACCGATGTGGACTTTGGGTGCGCTAACACACTAATCAACATGGACTAGGAAATTAATTTTTTTTAAAACCAAGATTTATGATTTATAGTTGCATTATATAAGATATTATTAAGACAATTGCAATTCTATTAATTTTATTAAATTTTTATGATATCAATTATTTTTTGGTTATAAAGTAAATTATATTTTATATAGATAATTTAGCACACATTAAATAAGAAAGAAAATTTATGGTTGTCAAAATTTGCAGTTGGGAAGTGTTTTGGCTAGAGGTTCAAGAAGAATGAATGGGAAGTGTTTGCAGTTGGCTAAGGTTGTCAAGGACAAAGAGATGTTGATGTGTCGACTCAACGAACTAGCAAGGAATGGCGGAGGCGACTGTTTCTTGACAGTCTCATGTATCATGTGATCTCTGAAGAAGCTAAGGTTGTCACGATATATCCGAGCTCCGTGCCTCCTTACCAAAGTTCAGATCTGCATGGGAAGTGAGTGAATTGGGAATCCTTCACAAGGTGGATAACCATTTCATCTTGATGCGTGAGGCGATTTATCTCGATGCCCGAGGTGATGGAGGTGGTGGCTTGCTTGATCTTCTTGAATTATCCATCAACCAAGTCCTTGCCAAGCTCGAGTAACTCACGCGACAACTCACATGAGTGAGTTCGGGTCTCGCACATCACTGTCACGTGAGCCGTGGCATATCCCTTCCACTAGCCCCCCTTAGCATCATTTCGAGCCATTAGGGTTGGAATGATGGTAGACTCTTTGGGTTCCATGTGCCGAATAAAGTCATCATTGCGCTGACATGTCTATGATCCGTTGCACACAAGTGGCAGTTCCGGACTGGGCGGGTTCTCCAATATGACTAATGCATTAAATGTTGTGTTTTGAATGTCCCACCTATAGTGTTCACATGTTTGCCTTTAAAAATCCCCCGAATTCTTTTTTTTTCATGGGGGATTTCTACTATGCTATCGTAGAGTCTTTGGTTATCTTCTCAGACACCGATTGTGTATTCTCTCTAAAGGTCATGGTCGCCTGCTCCTCGCCTTTGCGTAAAGATAGATTATGGCGTTTAATTTCCCTTCACACATTTTTTCCTCTTTCCTCTTTGTGTTTTTCAAAGCGGGGTCTCAAGGCCTACGAGTAACCCCGGTGTGCCTCCACTGACGGTGGGACTGAGGCTCCAGCATGCTGTAGGAGGATAATGTTGAAAGTCGCGATGGACAAGGGCCTGCCCTCTACTTTCCGAGGATGTTCCTTCATGGATGAACGGAGTCATCACGTGGGCTCAACTGGCCGAGAGGCTAGGGCGTACGATTTTGAGGTTCTTTCTTTCTCCTTATGTTCGTGTTTCTTTCTCCTGTGGGCCCCATTTTACGGACCGCACTCGACGAGGATCGAGGTGTCGCTAACTCTACTTACTACCCGTGAGATCCACATTAGCTTAGGATCGAGGTTTCCTCTTCTCTACCCCATTCACGCTTTACACTTCACTCGCCTCCATTCCTCGTCCACGTCCATGTGAATATCACTGTGTTTCTCATTGGCATGTGCATACTCAGTCTGTGAAGTAATGAGCTTGTTTAAGGTTGAAAGAGGTTATGTACTCTTACTCCCTGAAATGCCATAACCTGGGGAGGTGTTACCTTGTTGCCGACGATAAAGCTCTACAACTGGTATCGAACCTTCCTACCACCAATAAAAATAAGCCGTGGGGTAACATCTTGCTATTTAGTGCTTGGGGATGTGCCTGCGATCCCATGGCCCGAGAATTGCGCGTTACAACGGATCTCGATGCAACTCTAGTCCTGGGATCCAAGTTTTTTTTTTTTTTTTTTTTTTGTGTCTTGTAGGTTTGATTTATCATTTGCTTGTCGAACTCTAGTCCTTGAATTCGTTTATTGCAGCGAACAAGAACTTTGAATTGAGGAAAACTTATCGAACTTGAGTTCGGCCCAATTTTAGTCTTTAGTCAAGGTCTTAAGTTCTCTGAGCTTCGAGAGGGATTTCAGGCTCCTCTTAATGCCTTTTGAACCTCTAAGAGGTGTCTGAATACTCGTAGGAGTTCATTCTCCCACAAGTCCTCATTTAAACTTCAAGGGTTCGAGTGGTGCTGAGCAGCGAACGGGCCCCCTTCTCCCTCGTCGTGCCCTCAAAGCCAATAAGAGGTCGTGGTGACGCCTCAAACCCGGGGTGCCCGTTGACTACCCGTCAACCCGCTAACACAAGTGGATGCCCAAGCCACCCGACGCCACTGTAAGAAAACCGGTGCAGGAGTCTCCTTCTGACTTCCGGAGCCACCCAAATACAACACCTCGCATGAAACCCGCCCCAAGTACCAATATAGTTAAGCAACATGAGTAAAACACCACTGGGGCCCAATAACTATACTCATCAGCGATACAAACAACTATATCCAATGGCTTCAAAAGAAGTTCAAATGCTTACTCTCTTACACAACATATATTAAAATACTCGAATTTAATACATGTAACATCGTATTGAACCTCAAAGCCACTCCTGGGCTTTCTTCTAAATCTCGCCTAGACTAGCTGTCGCCCGCTCCCGTACCAGAAACATAATATCCCCTCGATTGCGCTGAAATTTAATGCTCAAGAGTGGAATCGCCCTAAGCGGGCTACTCTCCACCTAAGCCACAGATATGCAATGCTCCAAATAAACACACATCCAAGCAACATGACGATCCCACTTGAATGTCGTCTACATGATCAACTCATACCCTCGAGCCCTCACCGACTCCCTCACACCTGCCCAAGCCACGTATGAGAAAACATCTTTTCAAAACAATTCTTGGTTGCTTTCGAACTATACTACCGGGCATCGATAAAAATATAGACTACCCTCCGAAATACCGTGGTTGAGAACCTTCCGAAATACTACTTTCATTCTCATCCGAAATGATCCGTTGGACTGCCTCCTAACCCCATTCTCCGTAAATTCATCACGTGAAATTCTTTCAAAAACGCTGCTTTTTCTTTCAATTTTTCCATGTCATGCACTCACCTACTTCTAGTTACTCCCAAAGGTATTATGAAATGCATTATGATGCCATTTCGATAACTCATATAACACATGCAAATATATAATCATGCATATATTCACATAATTTCGATCACACAATCATCTTATGAAATTTCACATTTTCATACACCAAAAATTAGCTCACGTGGGCTAACGATCAAACACGAGCAATTCCACTTGAATTACTCGACCAACACATTAATTCACAAAAATTGCTTTGTGAGCACTATTTCTGTAGAACAAAGAAACCCTAAGCATCGCTCCTATCAACACACACTTATCTGCTCACTTATGAAATTGCCGGCCATTTCCTAGCCATTCCCACTACAACATGATTTAATGCATAAATCATGACACAAACAAACATTACAACTCCACGCACAAATCCGTGAATCAGAAAATGGCTCCAAAATTATACCAATCTCTGGCCCCAAGATTTGTGACCGATCAAACATTCCTCAACATCTCATTCAATTCAAGCATCATAAATACATCTTCTAAATAAAGAATAAAACCCAAGTAGGAAACCCCTACCTCTCGAGTTTGAGGAAACTCCCTAAACCTGGCACTCCACGCGAATCCCTCTCTCAAGGTGAGTAAATCCTTCAATTCCGAAGATCGCCAACTGGCCGATCGCCCGTATTTCTAGAAAGAAGTCAGACCTTCTCTCTCTACAAAAACTCCATGTTTGGCCACTGCAACTCTTTTCCCCCCATTTCACGTTTTTTTGTCTTGGTTTAATGAAGGAGATAGGCACTGTTGGTTATTTTGTCATTTAGCTCATTTAAACAAACCCAAACAATTCATTTTGTCCTTCATTTCCTGCTGGCGATTCCAGCATTATTATTTCTACAGGCCCATTTTAGTTATTTCTCTACTAATACCACTTATGGCATATGAGTACTTGTTATATGTGACTTTCGTCACATCGTAAAATCGCTTTACTAAGACCGAATGCGATGCCTCAAAAACGTGTCAACTCCGATCGCCTCTAATTCACTAAATTTTTACGCTTCTAGCTAGATTTCAAGAGACGATTCCAACGGTGAAATTTATTTCATCATCCGAGATCTAGAGAATAAATTACGGATTTTTAACCAACACAATTTTGTAATCGAAATTACGATTTTGCCCTTATTCCGTAATCGAATTTCTGCCCATGTGTCGAGGAGTCAAGACCAACGACATGGTGAAGCTACGATAGGAGCTATTTCAAAGGCCTTCACAAATGGGAAGAATTTTTATTCCCCATTGGCGAGGTCATTTAAGCCACCCTAACACCCCCCAGAAACGCTGGAGAGGCACCGACCTTCCTCCTACCCTCGGGGAGGGATAAAGATAGTTGAGGTCGCTAATCATGCTCTCCCCGAAGTTTCCCCATCAGTGGAAAGGGAAAAGGGAAGGTGGCAGCCTTCCAAGAACCTCAATCTCCTGCATTTAGCTTCTAAGCATCCCTCCCCATCCCCCTAAGGCACCCCGCCTATCATGCTATCGTTCGAGGAGCCCTCTCGAAAGCAACTCCTGGACAAGGAGGTTATCTTATCATTAGGATTCGGCGTATAGCAAGGAGATAACAACGAAGAAGGCATCGACCCTTAAGTGATTCCAACCCCGTTTCAAATGGTGGCCTTGGTAAGCAACCTTCCTTATCTTTGCTGAACGTTTATGCTTTTTAGCGCTTGACATAGCATCCGCTGTAGATGAGCATTTTCAGCGCATGCATGGGGAAGTATTATGATGCTCGGCAGCATCAGCTCAACTGTCTTATTCATTTGAGGGAGGGGGCTCAAGAAATGTACAACAAAGTGCAGGCTGACTCTCAAGTCCCTAAACTGGAGAATTACTTAGAGGAAGCTCCTGGCCAAAGTGGGTCGATATCATAGCAGCATGCCGCAGCTGTAGAGGCGAGGCAAGTGTCAAGCCAGGAGGCCGAGCGGGCGAGCCAAAAGACCATAGTGAAGCTTTGCAATGTCCACTAAGCCAAAGTGGAGGGATTCCGTGCTATTCATGAAGCCGAAGTTGAAAGATTGTGGTCTGCACATCAAATCGAAGTCGAAAGACTACGTGCCCTCCACTTAGTGTAAATAGAACAAAAATATTCCTTTTGTGAAGCTGAGAAGATGCGCGTGAAATCCAAACTGCAAGTCTTGTACATTGCCAAACCTCCCGGGTCTCGTACGACAGCAGCATAAGCAAGCCCAAATACTAGCCGTTGCTTTAAGGTGAGCAAACGCTGTGTGGAGGACCCAGAGCTACCCTCGTGAGGATGCTTCTGGACTTCCTTGTAGTACATAACTTAGTCGAGGTAGTGGGAAAAGAAGCTCGGGTCGTGCTGCCAATAGAGTGAGGGACTTCAAGAAGCTCTCAAGTCCCAATGCCAATAGGAGGTGACTCAAGCTATAGTGGTGGCTCGCATTGAACTCATTGTTATCATCTTGTAGGATTTCAAAAGTGTTCGGACTAGACCTACAGGACCTCTACTTCCTTAGAATGTACCAAGACTAATCGAGGGGGTTTGTGCTCGGAAAAAACTGTCTTTTTAGTGTTTTAAGCTGAACGAGCACACCTTTGTCATTATTAAATTCAAGTACGTACCGTTGTACTTCCCATTTGTCTTTCAGATGTATAATGCTTCGCTTAAAAGCATCGTAGGGCTGAAAGCAGTCATCTCATAAAAAACAGTCTCATAGAAATAGAGAAAGAACACTTGTATGGACTGAAGCTTCCCTAGTCCTAGGGCCATCGAGGGCTAGTCGCCAGAGGCTTAAGGTAATCATCTCAATAAACTAGAGAAAGAATCATTTCATTAAACTTGAGAAGGAATCATCTCATTAAACTGGAGAAAGAATCATCTCATTAAACCAGAGAAAGAATCATCTCATTAAACCGAAGGAGTCATCTCATCAAATCAGAGAAAGAATCATCTCATCAAAGTGGAGAAAGAATCATCTCATCAAACTGGAGACACAAGCATCACATTAAATTGGAGAAACAACCATCTCATTAAAGATCGTCTCATTAAACTGGAGAAAGATGTGGTTTGCATTAGTTCTCTAGTACATAAATCTCATGGCACAAAATTAATGAAGCAGTTTTAAATAGCCGAGTTCTGGGGCGTAGTCCCATCTACCCGCTTCCGGGATTGTATTCCTGAGCGCCTGGGGACTCTTCTTCACGATAATTATGAAGGGACCTTCTCAATTTGGTTTTAGTTTGCCCTCCTCAAAATTTCATTAGAGGACAAGATCTCCTTTCCTAAAAGCCTGGATTACGAGTTTCCCTTCTCAAGAAAGCGGTTTTGTGGCGGTACTCGACCATTCTGTGATCGCTGATCTCATTTCAGCTCGCCCAAAGCCTAGGAAAGTTCCGAGGGGAACACCGTTCAGGAAGTTGAGGCTTCCGACCAACAGAATTAATTCTTCTGGGCTCCAAACGCAAGGGCATACGGGTCTTCCGTGTAGGCCAAGCAGAGGGCGTGATGCTTCCATAAAGGCACAGTACTCCATCTACCTATTTTCCCTTTTACACCACAATCGCTTTTTCGTATAATCGAGTAATGTCTTGTTCGTGGACTTCTGCCGGTCAGTTGACTGGGAATATCAAGGTGTAGAGTGTGACGTTTTGATCCCATACTTGCAAACTAAGAAAGGGCTTACACGACTATAATCAATGTCCAAACAATGGAATGTGGGCACCCGAATCGACATACATGCTCTTCTACATGAATCACGAAAGTTGGGACGCTTAATTCACGACAGATAAGCTCCTGCCGCCCACTTGGTGAAATAATTTGTGGCTACCAATATAAATTTTTGTTGTCCCGTAACCAGGGGTAGTGGACCCATAATATCAATGCCCCATTAGTAAAAAGGCCATGGACTTGACACGGAATGAAGTGTTGTGGTCAGGACATGATCAATATTGTCAAACTTTGCGCATTGCAATTTCTCACGACACAATTTCAAACTCTTGTTTGAATATAGCTAATAAACCCTCAGGTCATAATTTGTGACATAATGACCCGGCCGTCAATATGGGTTCCGAAAATGCCGCCATGGATTTGTTCGATGATTCATTTAGCCTCCTTGAGCGAGAAACATCTCTGGTATGGACTAAAAAATGACCACATGTACAAAATATCGTTTATCAATGTGTACCTGACTGCTCGAGCTTTTGCTTTCACAACCTTACTTCTTTCCTTAGGCAAGGCCCCGCTTCTCAAGTAGTTCGAGATAGCAGATGCTTAGGAGTTTTCGTCTCGATTCTGGCCACGTGTCTTTCCGCATTATGAATAGAAGGATGGGTCATTATGGTTAACTCCATGTGGCAAGGATATAAATCACTAGACGCTAGAGTGGCGAGGGTGTCGGCCATACGGTTTTCCGATTTAAGTGCTTAGGCTACGTCAACCCGTGAACCTAGCCATTAGTGACTGAGCTAACTCCAAGTATTTCCCCATTCAATCATTTTTAGCCTCGTATTCCCCCTGTAACTGGGATGCTACCAGCTAGGAGTCACATCAAAGCTCCAAGTTTGTAACATATAGTTCCTCGCCAACGCACTGAGCGCACTTCATATTAAGCTTCATCGTTGGGAGGTCACGAATTTGAATTCTGATTACTGGTTAAATGATAAACCTTTCCAAGGATCAGAGAACCATACTAGCTCCTCTACTTTTCGCCAGATAAACCTTCGATTTCTAAGACCCAATGTGTCACCGTCTTGAGCCATTTGACAACTCAATTATAAAATCAGATAGGACTTGACCCTTAATAGCTTATCTGGGGTGGTACTCAATGTTAAACTCACTCAACTCCATGACCCATTTTAGGAGCTGCTCAAAGCATCTGGTTTGTGGAGAACGACTTTGATCGGATAATTAGAGAGTACGACAATAGTGTGGGCTTATAAGTAAGGGCATAGCTTCTTAGATGCCATTCTAAGGGCCAACGCTGATTGTTCAAAGTCAGTGTACCTAGTTTCTGCATTAGTTAACATCTGACCCACAAAGTATAAATTTAATTCCCATTTGCCATATCTTTCTTATCGTACTAAAGTCATACTGATGTTCTAATGAAGGCCAGATATAGTAGAGTTTACCAAAGAACTCGGTTGAGATAAGGATAGGGGGAGGATGACTCCATGATCGAAAGGGAAAAGCTCGATCATATTTCGTACTCATCCTCAGCGGAGTCGCCTTCACACTATGAAGAGGCCGAAGACGACCAATAATTGAAACGAATATGTTAAGTGCCACTAACTTTCCTTTGAGAGCTTGTATCTGTTTCTTAGTGATAGGGGGTTGCATCTGCTATATGGATTTGACTTGCCTGGGGGCCATTTCGATCCCTCGTTGGCTTACCAGGAATTCGAGGAAATTCCCTAATCTACCACCAAATTTACAGTTCTCTAGGTTCAAGAGTAGGTGGTGCAACCACATTAAGCGAAACGCGTCTCACAAGTCAAAGAAATGGTCCTCCAGAGACTTTGATTTTACCATCATGTCATCTATATAAGCTTCCATTATTCGTCCCCACAAAGTTTCGAAAATGCGGGACATCATGCACTAGTAGGTAGCCTCGTCATTCTTCAGGCCAAAAGGAATCATGTTATAGCACTACATACTAGTGGCTATGATGAATGCCATGTTTGCCAAGTCAGGGGGATGCATTAGGATCTGGTTGTAGCCAGAGCGAGTATGCTTTAAGGAAAGATAAGAATTGATGGCTAGATATTACATCCACTATCTAGTCAATGCGGGGGAAGGGGAAAGGATCCTTCAAGTAAGAGTCATTGAGGTTAGAGTAATCGATGCACACACGCCACTTTCCATTCTTCTTAAGGACGCACTGTCGACATCGACAACCACTGTGGTACCGACATCTCCACGGCTAGTGGTGACAGGATTTCATTCTAATTTCTTGTTTTTATGACCCCTCAAGGTGTTTGGGTGAAATTGCCTTAGTTTCTAACATATAAGCTTGCACTCATTCCAAAGGTTCAAGTAATGTTAAGCCATAGGAGGAGAAATGTCAGGCATGTTGGTGTGGGACCATGCAAAAATATCAGCGAACTCTTATAGAAGTGATAAGAATGAGTTAACCTCCCCTTGCTTGAGAGTGGTGCCCAAGCTAATTTGCTTGGGCCTGTTTGGACCAAATAGAGGATCCATGTGCAGAGGCACTGCCACTTTGAGGGCCTTACGCTCGGTAAGGAGGGCCTCAAGCTATCATTTCTATTTGGCCGATGAGTCCTTCTTTGCTCACCTCGTAATGTCTCGCGCCGCAGTCTCCCCTTGCGTCAATACGGGCCCACTGGAGTAAAAAACGAAGATTTGGGGCGGTATTTTAGGACGACAATGCCTTCATCACAAGGGATCCGTGTGTGGCCCATGTTAGTTTTTGAAGGACGACGGTTCACTAATTACTGCGGAACGCACTCAAGGTGGGATGCACTCCAACCGAAACCTGTAGGACTATTTCTCCAGTAAATGATGACACCAAGTTAAAGTCGACTAACACTCTTTCTAGGATTGCAAAGGTATTCGGGCTTGGCAGCCCAGCATGGCAAGGTAGAGCAAGTCGGGAGGCACCGCCGGTCGACCAAAATCGCTTCCACGTTCCTCCCAACCAAAGTAAGAACAAGTGCATCAGAGTGAAGCATAGACATCTATTTGAGGAGAGATTCGATGAAGGTAATAACCTTGTCAATGGGTCGGATGCTACTCGGGGCAAAACTATAATTAACCTCGACTACAAAAACACTCGAGTCGGGCTGTCCTCGTGCCCTGACGCCACGGACCGGGCGATGATCAGGTTCCATCGGTAAGACGAGATCGCTCGCGAGGCTTGCGCCGTTCGAGATCGCCTTCAATGTACTCTTCGAGATGTCCCTCACCAAGTAGTTAGCTACCCCTAGAGCCGCAACAATCGTTGGTCCGGCGTCTGGCGTCCCTATGGTACTAAAAAATCGGACTTGTCCTTCTAGGTCACCTCTGTGGCTTAGGCCACTCGGGTCCTAAGGGATTTGAATGGGATTGGAAGGAGTTGAGATGGGCGGGACAATAGTCCTGTTTCTGGAGTCGTTCTCCCGTTGATTCTTCTAAGCCTCGATCACCTAGATGATCGGTCTCATTATGACGTCTGGTACGACTCAAATCACTGGAGTTGCGCTTACCCCTCTTGTCCTGATCGTCTCGACTCCGCTTTCCTTTACCCCATCGTAGGATCGAGAATCCAATGTGTACCGCGATCGCTCGCTTGGTCGACACTACTGGCCCCGAGCACGCGCATCGGTCAGCCTTGGAATGGCTCATCAACAGTTATAGAAGGATGCAACGATAGCGAATCGAAAAACTAGGTGTTCGGGCGAATACCTTGCTTCACTTCCTACAAGACTATGTTTGGGCTCATGGCATCAAGTTAGAGGATCACGACCTTAAATCGCTTCTTGAAGTCTTTGATGAACTTGAATCTCCCCCATCTAAATGTGGAAAAGACTGGTAACGCTTTGCTTTTTCCTGACCGAGCACATATACTGAGTGACAAACTTCTCATACATGCATTAGAAATAGGTTACCATGTTAAGAGCTAGGCGGTGGAACCATGATAAGGAGGGGCCGGCCAAACTAGTCGGGAAGACCTTACACAACAGAGCATCGCCCTCCCGTCTCGCGCCGTCATTATTCGCGGGCGCATAAGGTGATCAAAGGGTCTCAAGACCATCACATCCGAAATTCGTAAGGCGAGTTCGTGGGGTGTCTTAGCGTAAGATGGTGGGGATAATGAAATTTTATCCAATGCACGCAATGCGGGATCCCGATTTCTCGAGGAGGGAGACTAGTTCCTACGGTTATCGCCTGGGATGATCCTTTAAGTGCAGAATAGTTGTCCTGTGGATTTCTGTAATTCGTGCAAGGCTACGGGCAAAGTTAAGGTAGGGCGAGGGGTGGTCACGTTCCCCAAAGTGGCATTATCTTTACAGAGGTGGCGCGTCACTAGTGCAAGAGGCCAGTACTGTCATGGTGACTCCCAAGGCTAATCTTTAGCATTCTGAACGACAAAGAGCCATTGTTCAAGTGCGGACTCGAAACTGGAGGGGGGAATCTCTCCCATTGAATTCCTTAGAAAAAAAGATTGTGGTCGTCTCTCCAATAGCTTAGAGAAGTGTGGGATTTAGGTTCCCACAGACGGCGCCAATGGAAAGGAATTCAAAAATTCTTCCACAACAATTTTTATTTCTCCTATAATGAATATCACTAATGGAACTAAAAAAAAAAGAACCCCTTCACCGAATACCAGCCCATACTATATATATGAATCTATGAGGTGGGTGGTTATCAAATAGACAATTATGAGGTGATTATGAGGTGGCATTTGCATGAAGGTCGTAATTCTCGCTTAACGCTTACGTTACGCATTGATGGTGGCATAACGTCGGTCGAGGTGGATAACCGTTTCATCTTGATGTGCAAGGAAATTTGTCTCGATGCGCAAGGTGATGGAGGTAGTGGTCTGCTCGACCTTCCTGAATTATCCATCAAGCGAGTCCTTGCCGAGTTCAAGTAACTCACATGACAGCTCACATGAGCATCCCTCTACATGTGACTCGCTATGTGAGCCATGGCATAATCCCATTCTAAAGAAGCACTTATATTTCGATGGGAGCTGTCCCATCCCAAACCTCCTGGCCGCCATTCCCAGCGGAGAGAGGCAAAATAGAAATATGGCTCGTTTAGTTTAAGTTGGAAACTTTTTCATTTTTGAAAAAGAGAGGAGAACAAGGAAAATAAGGAGAACACATTTGGTTTTTTTTTGTTCTGAAAAAACACACAGAAAACAAAGGAGAACATCAAAATATGATGTTATCTGTGTCTCCAAAAAATGTTCTCAAAAGCAAAGGGTACCAGGTTTTTTTCTTTTTTTTCCCAAAAAAAAAAACATAGAGAAAACAGAAAACACTAAATTTAGAGAAAGAGAACCGTTTTCGAGAGAAATTGTTCTTAGTGTTTTCAAAAACGGTTCTCGATAACAATTTTCAAAATGCACTTTATCCAGCCAAAAAAAAAAAAAAAACAGGCCCTTATTTTTCTTTTTCTTCGTGGGCAATGTCAGATGAAGGAATTTGATCAAGTTGTTTAATATTTTAGATTGGTTTAGTGAAATTTAGGATGTCGGGGTTTTAATTTCCTATAATTATTTTAACTCATCAATATGAAGATTAAATAATCTTAAAATATATAAATTTCTTGCTAATTTCAATTGTATTTGATTTTCTTTTAAAAAAAAATTATAAAATAACCAAACGTGAAAAAATGATGTTACTTCTCTTGGTACTTTTCCGAGAACCAAACATAACCTAAAAGTTTTCGAGTTGTACAAAAATAATGCATTTATGTATAATGTTAAAAATTGTCCAAAGATTAAATGTGCCATCCTCGTAGAAGAATGCGGTGAGTGCGGAGCAACCAGGGCCTCAGTGAGCCAAGAGAAGAGGATCCAATGCTGGATTCCTTTGGGACTTGACAAAATAGTAGAAGAGCTGCACTTCTTCATTTTCACCCACACCCACATATCTGTCTACACACACACAAAAACGAAAGGCTCTGATACCAGTTTCTTTCGTAAAAATCTTCCCAAAATGATGAAATTGGAAACTAAGGGTCAGTTAGGTTCCTGTGAAAACTGTTTTTGAGAATCATTTTTGAAAGCATAGAGAACACTCTGAAAAATGTTCTTTTTCTTGGAATTTAGTATTTTTTGTTTTCTTTGTGTTTTTGAACAAAAGCTAGAGCCAACGTGCTCTTTGTTATTGTTTTTGAGAGCATCAAAGCGATTTTGAAAACGTAGAAACGCCAAAATGGCGTCTTTTGAAAAATGTTCTTTGTTATGGGTAGTGTTTTATGTGTTCTGCATCTTTTCGTAACAAAAAAGAAGCCCAAAAGCATATTCTTCCGATGTCTTCGCTGTTATCCTTGTTTTTTTCGAACAACAAATAGTTTTTAAAAACTGTTTTTGAGAACATATTGGTATTAATTCTTTCATTTAATGAATTTTGTGTTTTCTTGTGTTCGCGTGTTTTCCAAATACCAAAGGAAGCCAAAATGTGTTCTCTATGTTCTCCTAGTTTTTCAGAATAAAAAAGCGTTTGGTTCCCCTTTTTCTTTTTCTTGAAAAATAGGGATAACCCACTAAATTCAAAGAACAATGAGTAAATTTAGATAACACCAAAATAATGGTATCTATGTTTTCAAAAAACAATTATGAATAACAGTTTTAAAAAAGTGAACCATGAGTAAATTCAGATAACACCAAAATGATGTTATCTATGTTTTCAAAAACAGTTATGAAAAACAGTTTTGTATTGAACCAAACAGACAAGAATTTACCCAGTTTCTAGATAGAAAGGAAGCTCCCCAGGAAACACAGGTAGGGTTTTGATGATTGATCTTTCTGTAGAGACGCTTGATAAGGAAATCAAAAGAAGAAGAAGAAGCAGCCGATGCCGGGATGCTGCTGCTTCTGCCATGCCGATGAAGAATCTAAATACGGGAGATAATTGGGTTAATGAAATTTCTGAGGAAGAAGATAAGGAAGTACTGTTCTGGATTTTGGTGACACTTCTTTATCGACGTACATCTCCACATGATTCAACCTCAGCCCGACCCCACAGGTTTCTTCTAACAGTGTCTGGAAAATATGTTTGATTCTCGGAAAATTTGAAGAAAAATGCAAACCAAAGAAAATATAGAAGAATTAAATAAAGATAGAGTTAAATAGCACGTATTATTATTATTATTATCATTTGCTACTTCAAACTAATTTTATGTATTTTAACTCATTGATAAAAAATTAATTAATTTACTAATAGGTAAGTTTCCAAGTATGTTAAGTTAATACTTCATCTATAAATATTCAAGATGAGGTACTACCTTAATAGTCCTAGGTACTATTATAATAAACCGTATCAAAGAGTTGAGTTTAGAGATGGCAAATGTGTGTATCCAAATTGGATTTCAGGCAGATCCGATCAGGTCAAGCAGTGAAAAATCTGTTGGTGGATAATGGATATGGATATGGATAAATCAGATTTTTGAATGGATATGGATTGGATATGGATTTAGGCTTGTCAGGTCAGAAACACGTATCGATCCAACGAAACGGATGTCGTCCAGATCAATTATATCCAATCCGATTCTACGATACAAACACACATATATATAATATAGTCCATATACAATTATGTATTGACAGTGGTGTTTCATTAATATTGATGGGGGTATAGAATTGGACCAAGTATCCCCACTCGTAGGCTAAGAAGTAAATGAGGGGTCCTTGCCCCACCCATGTCCTTCCATAGCAGCCCAAACAGAGGCCCGACTCATTAGGCCTAAAACATCACGAATTTGGAAAAATGGGGAGGCCCATACTCGGCGGTCCCGACCATATCCTTCCCGATAACGAGAGGATAGAATATTCCACTTAAAGATATCCTGCTCGTACGTCAAGGAATCTTATTATAAAGGAAAGAAAAAGCAATAGAAGGCGAAGTAGGTTGGACGTTCTCAATAAAGAATGAGGATTATTCCAAATAAACTCCTTTGACTAATCCATTGCTAAATCTAAGGTAGGCATGTGAAACATACCCAATGGGAAAGACCGAGTCATCGCCCAGGCGGATCAATATCCGCTCTGAAATACAAGGCCGGCTCCCGCCGCTTGAAGGTGCGCTGACTGAAACAACCTACACCTTCTCTCTTTCCTCTCAAAAATCGACTTAGGCATCGGGCGGCCGAGGCGAAGCCCTGTAACCATGCTTCTTTACGATTCTTCTTGCGGGGGCGTCTTTGCATCTGAGCACAGCTAGTCCAGCATTGCGGTAATCCCCAAACGGCCGACGACCCGGGCGCTCCTCCCGGTTGACCCGCGATGCCGGTGACGCTGACCAATACGCTCCGGCATTCGGTTGAACGAGGGCATCATCGATTGGCGCGCGATGCGTGAGAGCGGCGGTTCCTCCATAAACATAAGCCCGATTCCTCGGGTTACTAATGGGTATCAACAAGGAACCTGGCGGGAGTAACACTATCCAGGGATGCGGGATCCACAGGGCGATATGAGCACGAGACCCAGGACGGTGGAAACGATCTGGCGTCAATCTGAAGCGAGAAGTGGAAGCGCCGCTACGTCAACCGGCGTCACGGTGAAAAGTGGAAGCGGCTTACGAGGGCGAGATACAACATCAACGGGGAGACCACGACAAACCCGGGAAGGCCATAACCTCCTGCCGCGAGGAGCAACTTGGTGGGAACATTCCTCGGGCATCGAAGCCGAAGCAAAATCCGGTCGGGCCGGGCGGGGACCTGCCGTTGACGGAGGAAAACAAAGCTATGCCCGAGGGAGCGGGTTTGTGAGCGAGCGCGGAAATCACCCTGACTAGAAGCGAGGAGCAGTCTATGGGAGAGGAGGTTGAAAAACCTTGACAAAAGCTCACCCACGTGAAGGAAGTGGTGAAGGGACGAGCCCCGGATACTATGGATACCTTGGTGCAGCAAACGGAATCTCCGCTTCCGCAGTAGGGTGCTACACTTTCCACCGAGCGAAATTGAGTCCTCGGGTAGAAACATTCGATGGAGTTAAGAATCTGTCGATCACCTTAATACCGCAATCGGATGGGTGCATGGGTATCGAGGACCATGCGATCACGGGAAAACTCGCCCTACGCTGAAAGGGCGACTTGGCTGGTTCAATAAATTCCCCCTTCATCTATCTCGTCATTCGAGGGAACTATTTCATTGCGTTGAATGCTCCCACTTCATCGGAGCTGGGCGTCTGGCAGAAACACCATCTATTGACCATCAAACAAGGATCGCGGGAAAAGTTTGAAATCATATGTACAAAGATTCAACGCCGAGGTCACGAGAAGATAGAGCGTGCCGACGAAAAATTCGTCTGACTTTCATCGCGGGGTTGGGCGTACAATCAAAGGACTGTGTTCTCTATCTGAAGAACCCTCGAGCTAGCATGGCCAGGGTCGCGAGTAGAAAAGTACATAAGCGACGAGAGGCCTCATATCAAGAAGGAGAAGCTCCCTCACCTTTGCATGGGACTGCCAGACGGAAGACGGGCGGGCCCGAGACCAGACGACGGAGGAAATCCCAGGGCACGGGACGGGAGGCGATCCCCCCCAAAGGAGAGGAAGTCTCGAGGAGCCGTTTGGGCCACCCGCGAGCCGAAGGGCGGCGACATTACGAATCAAACCTTCCACTCCACTAACTGACCTGGTATCACAAGTCTGCATGAGGTGCGAAAGCGAGCAATTCTGAGATGGTAGGCTCGGATGAAATCGGATCCGGCGTGAGGGATAACACCAAGTATTGCGAGTTCCACAGGGACTATGGGCATCGCACGGACAACTGTATACAACTAAGAAGAGAAATAGAATATTTGATACAGCGCGGATATCTTCGGCGTTTCATATCTCCAGGGAACCAAGCTCAGAATCAAACCCAAGTCAGGCCCAAAACCATAGCAGGCCCAGGCCACCGACAACCGCCACCTCGGCGAGACGGTTCGGCCTGTGACCCACGGAGAAATCCATGTGATCTCGGGAGGATTTCTTTGGAGGAGGAGAATCGGTTCGACTCAGCCCACTACGTAGCATAAGATCGGCCGACATGGGGAAATACAAGCGATATCCTAAATTGCACCACGGATCGACACTACCATCACGTTCTCGACTTCGGTCACGGAAGGTGCCAACACCCCATGGCGGCCGTGATGATTTCGCTGGTGTGGCGATACAGCGGTTCATCGGGTTTAATTGATAATGGGAGTTCGGTGACATCATCTTCGCATCGACCTTGATAGAATGGTATTGGAAGAGAAAAGCTAGACCCCGGAGTCGGCACACATCTGGGATTTTTCGGAGAGAAGGTATTACCCAGTTGGGCTCGGTCGGCGGTGCTAACCTGGAGGGCCTGCGGGCGGCGACGGCGACCAGGTTCATATAGTGGGAGCGCCGGAGTCGACCTATAATATGCTGCTAGGAAGACCCTCCCTCAACGCCATAAAAGCCATCCCCTCGGCATACCACATGATAATCAAATTCCCAACAGTGAATGGGGTCGGGACGGTCCGAGGAGATCAGCGGGTGGCCAGGGAATGCTACTGACCTCCGGCTGTGAAACAAGCGATCGACGGCAGTGAGTATGGAGCGAACTTGACATGCGGGACGAGTACTCACCAGGCGAACCCTAGAGAAATTGGAACCAATATGTGGATGACGGGAACATCTCAGCACATCGGATCTAATTAGCGGAAGACACCAAGCCTCCTCACTCGGTTTACGGGAGCGAAAATAGAGATGTTTTTGTGGAAGCGATCGGACTGGAGAATGAGCCCCATAATGATCCTCCACGGATTGAACCTTGACCCTCACTAAGCAGGTCGACAAGCAGCAGAAGATTCGCTCAGGAAAGCGAGGCCATCAATGAGGAGGGTAGGCAAGCACCTCCATGGGAGCGATAAAGAAAGTGGGCTACCACAGTGGCTAGCTAATGTTGTGCTAAGAAAGCTAATGGCAGGCTGGCGACTCTGCATCAGACTTCAGCGACATAAACAAAGCGTGCGGGGCGAGCCTCGCCGGATGAGCCTCATCGTGGATGCCTTTGGAGCACGAACTCCTTAGTTTATGGATGCATTTTCAAACTACAATCGGATCGGCTTATGGACCAGGGGACTGAAAAGACTTCATTCGATCCACGGCACAAGGAACCCTCTTTGTTTATCGGGTATCTTGGTTTGGACTGAAGAATGCGGGAGGCGACCTACGGGGAACTAGTAAACCGGATGTTCCAAGGCAGATAGGTACAACAATGGGTATACATAGACGACATGTTGGTAAGTCCACTAAGTCCGGTCCATATCGCCCATATCTACGAGGCATTCGGATCCTGAGGAATTATAACATGAAGCTGAACCCAGCTAAATGCGCCTTCGGCGTGTCAGCCGGAAAATTTCTAGGTTTCATAGTTAACCACAGGGGGATTGAAGCGAATCTAGACAAAATAAAAGCATTGCTCGACGTGTACCATCGCCTTACGGGGAGCAAAGGTCCGGCGGGCGGCGGGAAGGGTTGCGGCTTTAAGCGTTTAATATCAGGCGAGTGATAAATGCCGGCCTTTCTTCGAGTTACGAGAAGAAAGCCTTCCGGTGGGACGAAAAATGTGAAGAAGCAATTCTGGCATTAAAAACATACTGAGTTCTCTCCCATTCTGGTAAGTCGGATTGAAGGAGAACTCCTCACTTTGTACTTACGTAGTATCAGTTCTCAACCGGTGCAGAGTACTCGTCGAAAACCAGCGAAGTCGGCCTGGTTTACTAATTCGAGCCTTGAGAGGAGCGGAGGAGAGGTGCAGAAAATGAAGTTGATACTATGCTGGTGGCTGCGGCTTGGAAGCTTCGTCCCTATTTCGGGCTCACACCATAGAAGTCTGGCCCAGGTACCCGATGAGCGGTATTACTGACCAGTCTCAGGAAGGGTGATGAAATGGGCCGTAGAACTAAGCGAGTTCGACATGGTCTGAACCTTCTTTAGCAAGAGGGATGAGTCTGTGGGCTTACGTCATAGATTCGCTCAGACAGCAGCTTCTTGAGCCCTTTCCGGTCGGAGACTGACCTCCTCATATGACTCTGCAGCAGCGGGGCCTTAGTGTGCACGAAGCCCCGGAGCGAGGCTTAGTCGAGCCTCAGAAGAATAGACATTGAATACGCATTCCAGTTTGGTTTCCATTACTTCCCGACCATGAAATAGAGTATGAGGCCGTCATAGCGAGGCCTCAACCTCACTTATTCATTAAATTCGATCAGCTAGAGGTCCACGAGTGACTCGGCGGGTGGTGGGCGGAGTGAAGATACATACAGGCCCAGAGGTAAGACGATGGTTCTATATCTCCAAAAGTCAGTGATTTATTAAAGTTCGTGTTGGTTCAATTAAATCGTCCCGAACGAGAGAATTCCCAGGCGAACACCTTAGCGAAAACTAATGACCTTACGAGGAAGAAATCGGCGGTCCGCGCCTGTCGAATACACAGAACCCTCACATTGACCTTTCTGACATGATGATCGCGGTAGGATGGTGCTGAAATTTGGATGGACCTATTGGGATTATATTAATGTGGAACCCTGCAGACTGACCAGAAAGCGCTAAGATAAGAGTGAGGTCTTCGAGGTTTACCAATCTCAAGGGTAGCCTTTACAAGCGAGGATTCTTCACACCTTTCCTAAAATGCATAGCGGGAGAAGACACTGAGTATGTGCTAAAGGGAAGTACCGCGGCGTATGCGGAAATCATATCGAGACTCGAGCGTTAGCGGGAAAAGTTTTGAGCGGGATGCTGCGGCCTACAATACTTAAGGCGCCAGGCCTAGTCGAGATCACGAATCTGCCGGGAACACGCGAGAAATATCACGCCTCCCGTCAGGCCACATTCAATCGCGGCCCTGGCCTTTCCGGCGGTGGGGTTTGGACATGTGGGGCCTTTGCCCATTGGCAAGGGAGCGATGTAAATTTATAATTGTCGTAGTAGATTACTTCGCAAGTGGGCGGTAGAGCCCTTAGCCACGATTACAGAACAGAAGATACGCAACTTTGTGTGGCGAGCCATCATATGCAGGTTCGGTATCCCAAGAGCCCTAGTATCAGATAATGGAAAACAGTTCGACAACACCAAATTCAGGGATTTTTGTGCCGAGCTCGGAATTAAAAATTATTACTCGTCACCAGCGCATCCACAAATCAAGCGGATGAAGTAGGAGTCACCATCGAACCACTTAAGGCGCCTTGAAAACAGTGGAAGATCTAAGGAAGTGGGTAGAATACCTCCACAGGGTACTATGGGCCTCTGGGGACGACGAGTCGACAACACGGGAGACTCCATTTGCCCTTGCCTTTGGCACAGAAGCAGTAGACCCCGTTGAGGTTGGAATAAAGTCTCCAAGAGTCGAGTTAGCCGGAAGAGCTGGTGACGGGCCACTGCGTCTGAACAGAACTCCTGGACGAAGCGTGACCGGGTTCTACCGACGTACAAAAAGGAGTATCAAAGGAAAACGGCCGGGCACTACAACCGGAGAGTCGAAGCCCGAAGTTACATCTTGAGGATTTGGTCTTAAAAGCAACGGCAAGGAAGAATCAATAGCATGGGAAACTAGGCCCCGGCCCAGGAAGGTCCTTACATAATAACCGAGTCGTCCGGACCGGGCAATTATGAGCTCCAAGCGAGAGGAGGAAAAATCTTACAACATACATGGAACGAACACACAGGCGTTACACGGTAACTCTGGGATTGTAATAAAACCTTATCGATTCTTATGTGACGAGTCGGGCACACACAGGTTATTTAGTATCTCAAACAGTCCGGATATATAAAGAAACATACACAATGAGAAAATTCATAAAAATAAAAGTCTCCCTTTATTCCAAATGAATCATATTCGGTTACAATCAGTGGTGTCCTTGATTACATCTTGAAAAGCACTCAGTACAAGCAATTGCCCAAAAAAAAAAAAAAAAAAAAAAAAAGAAGGGAGACAAAGGAGAAAGACAGAATAAAGAAAAAGAGGTGTGATAGGGAGGAGAAAAGAAAAGAGGAAAAAGGGATAGGAGAAAATTTGTTGATAAAGAAAAGAAGGGGTGCGAAGAAAGGAAAAAAAGATGGGGCCAGAGGAGAAGACGGAAAAAAGGAAAGAAGCGGATAGAAAATTTGTGGAAGGAAAGAAGGGAGAAAGAAAGGGGAGGAGAAGTAGAAAGGAGGAGGAAGAAGATAAGAAAAGCAGAGAGAGCGGCAAGATGCACCACCCTCACAGGATGCACTCTAGCCAAAAACTGAGATAACATGACTCCCGTAAGGGGAAGCCCAGGAAAAACCTGACTTCCATACATGAGAAGAAGACCCGGAAGGGTGATCGAGGCGTCGAGAGGAACTCGGCGGAGGCAGTACGGTATCGGCATCCATCGAGGCCGAACTTCATCCACCTTGTGAAATGAAATCCCGAAAGCATAAAGATCTGAGCCAGCGAGAACCACCATTTATAAGGAGGCCCAGCGCTTGAAAGATTCACTTATGATAGTTCCAAATTCTCCATAAATCGGCATTAATGACGAGTTCGCCCCTTTTCGAGGGGACATGCGGCGTTTCGGAGTTCACCAAGCTCTTCACATGCGAAAATCATGCGGCGGTTCGAGTTCACCAAGCCATACGCCTGTGAAAGTCACGCATAACGTGTCGGCTCACTTTAACGAGCTCCTCTGCTACACCGCAGTGTGGCCGCCTCTCGGGGCCCGGCTCGGTACATCGCCATTCGGCGAACGCCAACAAGGTCACGGCGCCGGGGGAGCCCGGGTTGCTCACTTTGACGAGGCTCCTGCACACTCTGCGCCGGGGCCACGGCGCCTCGAGAGTCGGACAATTTCGGGGCTACATCGCCGTGGCTTGAACGCCACCAAGGCCCGCAGGAACCCGATTGCTCACTTTGGCGAGCTCCTCTACTCACGCACGGCCTGGCGCCTCCAAGAGTCCCGAACCCGGCTCGAGCTGTCGCCATTCGGCGAACGCCACGAGGCCCACGGCGGAGCCCGATTGCTCCTTTGGCGAGCTCTCTGCGCACGAGGCCACTCGCGCCCGAAGTCGAGACCCGGCTCGAGGCTACATCGATCATTCGGCGAACGCCACCAAGGCCGTAGCGCCGGGGAGCCCGATTGCCGGCTGGCGAGCCGCGGCGCACTGCGGAGCGAATGCATAGCACAATTCCATATTGACACGGCTCATCCCGCCGGCTCGAGATGGGCGAGCCCTGCTATTCACGGTGGCGAGCCCTTGGCGCACTCCCGGGCAGAGCGGGCTCCTTGCTACAATTCATAGTGGCGAGGCTCGTCCTGGCTTCGAGATGGGCGAGCCTACTTATTAGCGTGTGAGCCCTTGGCGCAGCTCGGGCGCCAGGCGGGCTCATTCTTACCAATTCCGCAATGGCAGAGGCTCATCCCGCCCAACTTTCGGATGGGCTGACCCCTACTTGTCCACGGTGACAAGCCCTTCCACGCACTCGGGCAGACGGGCTCCTTTGCCGCAATTCGCCAGGTAGCCGAACCGTCCCGCCGGCTCGAGATGGGCGAGCCTGCTATTCCGCGATGACGAGCCGCCGCTTCACTCGGTGAGCGGGCTCATTCTTACAATTCATACGGCAGAGGCTCATCCCACCAGCTCAGATGGGCGAGCCTACTTATTCTATTGGCGAGCCTTTATTTGCACTCAGACAGGCGGGCTCCCTTCTTACGATTCATAGTGGCGAGGCTCATCCTGACTTCGGATGGGCGAGTCCCTACCTGTGCGATGTGAGCCCTTGTTGCCTCCCGGGCGAGCGAACATTCTTACCATTCATACTTGGCCCAGGCTCATCCCTCGACTGGATAAGACGAGCCCCTGCTATTCACGGTGGCGAGCCGCGGTACACTCCAAGCAGATGGGCTCTTTCCTATAATTCATCTTGACGAGGCTCATCCTTCAACCGGATGGGCGAGCCCACGCTATTCTGATGGCGAGCCACTTGTGCACTCGGTGCGAGGCAGGGCTCCTTCGCCTGATTCATAGTGGCAAAGGCTCATCCCTCGGCTCCGTGGACGAGCCCCTACTATTCACGTGAGCCCTTGGCGCACTCGGACAAAAGCGGGCCGCTTCTTACAATTCATAGTGGCGGGCTCATCCCTCAACTCGGATGGAGCGAGCTACTATTAGCGTGACGAGCCATACATTTGCACTCCGGACATAGCGGGCTCATTCTTACAATTCATGCGGCCGAGGCTCCATCCTCCGCCGGATGGGCTTGAGCCCCACTATTCACGGTGGCGAGCCCGCCGGCGCACTCCGGACATACGGGCTCCTTCTTGCAATTCATATTGGCGAGTACCGTCCACCGGCTCGGGCCAGACTCGCTTCCTACTGGCCCCATTGGCAGGCTAATTGGACCCAAATGACGGGCTCCTTCCCTCGCATTTACATTGGCGAGCCCTTCCTTTGGACTAAGCAGACCAGGCTCCTTCCTACTATTTACATTGACGAGCTCTCCCAGACAGCTCTACCTAATGAGCCCTCTCCCTTTAGCACCGTGGGCGACTCTGCTCAGCGCACCTGTGACATTCCCCAAGAGCGAATTCTACTTGCCTCCTAGCATTGTGACATCATCCCTGGCGGCCGCGCATAGCGAAGAAATCAGGGCAACACCATAAGTCAAGCAGCGAGGCCATAGGCGAATCAAACCAAAACTCACCTACTCGACCATAATTTGGGAACCAAGCCAGGTCAAACAGAATAGTATACAAAATTCCAACGATGCAGTCTAAATTGCTAGGACCCATAATTCAGGAAAAAAAATAAAGATATCTCAGCTAGAACACAAGTTTCCAAAAAATGAGTATTTACTGAAAGGAAGGTTACACAGGTATCAGGCCCCAGGCCCAACAAGAAAAAAAAAAGGGGGGGGAGAGGTCGACATCAGGAAAGCATAAATGAGTCCGGGAATTCAGGCATCAGACGATGAAGAATGAGAAGGGACCTCAATAGGAGCACCAGGCTCCTGGGAATAGTTCGTATCAGAAGACTCCTCCGCCTCTTCATCACTTGGGAGGTCAAAATTGAAATCCGGTTGGTGCAGCGTGGATGGCCTTGGTTGAAGCCGAGAAGCCACCGAAGCCCGCGGGCACCGACTTGGTCGCGGTGTCGATAACCTCATCCCGTCTGGCGATCATGTTGTCGTTGATGGGCTACGTGCGCAATCCACGACAATCTTCACTTAGTCGTGGGATGTTCACGACAGGAGAGATCGCGACGATCTCGACAACACCTTGCCCTCCGAAGCTTCGCGACGGGCAATTCCGAGTTGTTTCTCCATTTTGTTCAAACCCACGATGTCGTGCGTAGCTCCGCTGAAGATCCAGATTGCTTTGCCCCAGGGAGATGATGAGTTCCTCACGACCGGTTGAAGTTCCTGCAGGCGGGCTGTGACCCCTCACGAGTCTCAAGCAAATCATTAACGCTACACGAAGCTCACCAGACCTCCGAAGCTCTCGGCGGATTTGTCGAGCTGCTCGGACCTCGTCCTCTATTTTACGCGAAACCTGGCGGGTAAGTGTACTCGTCAGACTTAAAGCGCTCTATTTCTTGAGTCATATCTTCTTTCGTTCTTGCGGCAGCCCTTCGAAGTGAGAGAAGCCACCTTAAGCGCTCTCGTCGAGCGTCTTCCCATATTTTTCATTCGATTTAGCCTTATCGGCGGAGCCGCTAAATGGTGCGGCACATGTCGAACATGGAAATAGTGTTGACAGAGGAACAAGCATGGAAGTCAGCATTCTGAGACTTGCAAAGGCGATCCTGAAAGATAGCGCTGGCTTCATCAGCGGCAACTCTTTCGAGAACCACGACATAGGACTCAGGAGGATAGACGAGATGGCACTGCCCATGGCTTCGACGCAGAAGCAAAGAATCTCTGATTGCTTCAGCTTTTGTTTTCAATTTCTTCCTCTTCAACTCCGTCGTCCTCCGAGGAGATGACTTGGCTTTGTCAGAAGGCGGATTCCATACGGTTATAAGCGTCTGTTGCGGCTGCGCGTTTGCACACGAAAAACCCTTTGCCTTTACGGTGGGCCTAGGGAAGCGATAAGGTCAAATCGAATTAAGACGCGCTGCTCAGGCTCGGCGAGGAGAAGGAGGTGATACTAGTTCACGAACCTCGTCGGGGTGACGACGCGCTCGGCTCAGGGCGGGAAGGAGGACGCACCGGATGCAGACATTGGCCGGGCGCGATGCTGCTACGGTTCTCGAACGGGAGAAGGAGGAGACACCCCAATTTACAGGTCTTAGTGAGCAGGCCGGTCCTTCGAGGGAGCTTGGTTTCTTCCTTTTCACACTCGGGGCTTAGGGCGTCGCCTAAATGAAGCTAGAATCTCTCCTGGTGGAAGCAATGACAGCCAGACCAAAGGAAAAACTCAAGGGTAGAAGGCGGAGGCCTCAGCACGGAGAGCAACGCGAGCAACAAACTAGAGGAACTAGGAATGTTCGGCTTTATCGATTAGCGTGAGCAAGTGGTATTCCTCCAGCTAGAGCTCATTGGTATCCTCATCGCTAAGGTCAAAGCCTTGAACATACGGAAGCATAAGGAAAGCAAGGTAAGAAGTAATCAATCGTCATTGAGCCAATCAAGCCAAAAGTAGTGCAAATACTCACGAAGGTTATCAGGGGCACCCCAAGTCGTGGGCACGCCCCGAGGTGTGTCCACATCGAGAGAGGATCATACTCGATTCTTGCCTTGCGACAAAGAAATAGCGTCCCTTCCATGATCTGTGTGAGGAGGGAAGGTCCGAGATCACCGGAGGGGCACCAGGGCGTCTGGGGAAATAGATAAAGCCCTCGGTAGTAGCTAGTTTGGGTTAAAAGATGAAGGAACGAGCCGGTGGGGGCCTTGAGCCCTTTATCCCTAAAAAGGCCGATCGAAAACACAAAATACCCCATCCATTGGGAGCCAACTGGGAAGGGCAGATGTTGAAATGTTGAAGAACCCCTTTTATAAAGGGGTGCAATGGAAAACGAAGGCCGTTATCAAAGGCAACTTCAAAAAAGCAGACCATACCCGGCACGGAAGCGGCATAAAAGGTCAAAACATCAGGAGACCATATTCGGACACCGAGGGGCCCAGATAACGTTCGTAAAAATAACCGTTATGAAGGACCAACTTTACTAGGTCACACTTTCGTATGCCCGAACGGACTTGAGGAAATCAGGCCCTTGGGATATTTGATGAGGTTTATTTTCTTTATTACCCTTACCTGAGGAAGGGAGGAGCCTCGGGGCGTGAGGCCCAACGGTGAGTCGAAAGAGCGGTCGCTCGGAGCCCGGCCTGGCGAGGAGGATCATCTGTCGCGGAGGCGGTCGGACCCCGTAGCGCGAGCGAGCGGAGACAGGCAAAATCCAGGACGGCCGAACCACAGAGCACCGTCGTACCCGTCGAAAGAGACACGAAGAGATGGAGCGCGGTGGAGCCCGGGAATGGAATGGGAGAAAGGAAAACGCCCGAGAAAGGGACTGACATTAAGCAGACGAGGAGGAAAATCGGAACGAAATCACAAGAACACGAAAAATATAAAAACAAGTAGAGGAAGTTATAAAGTAGGAGAATTCCAAAAGCGGGAAGGTCGACGATAAACAAGGAAAACAGGGCCTTGAAACTTCGAAGAGCCATCATTAACGCACCACCTGTGATGGCGGTCAGGTTAATCAATCCACATCGGCTTGGAGACACGGGAAATAACAAGTCGTAGGATTAATCTGACCACGACCCACGCGATCCGTTACCTGAATTTGAGGGAGCAGCGATGGGGGTATAGAATTGGACCAAGTATCCCACTCGCCAGCCCGATAGAGCAAGGGGGTCCTTGCCCCGCCCATGTCCTTCCATAGCAGCCCAAACAGAGGCCCTGCTCATTAGGCCCAAAACATGTGATTTGGAAAAATGGGAGGCCCATACTCGGCCAGTCAACCCATATCCTTCCAATAACCCGAGAGGATAAATATTCCTTTAAAAGATATCTACTCCGTCCAATCAAGTCATTATAAAGGAAAGAAAAGCAATAGAAGACCATCGATTGGACATTCTCGATAAAAGAAGGAGGATTATTCCAAATAAACTCCTTTTGGCCCCAATCCATTGCTAAATCTAAGGCCGACTATGTGAGGAAACATACCCTCGATGGGAAAGACCCCGAGTCACCATGCGTGGATCAATATCCACTACAAATACAAAGGCTGCTCCACCGCGAAGATGCGCCCGTCTGAAGCGACCTACACTCTCTTTCCTCTCGAATCGGCTTAGTCATCGGGCGGCCGAGGCGACCTGCCAACCGCTATTCTTTTGCAGTTCCCAGCATGAGGAACGTGCTGCATCTCTGAGCTGTGGGTCAACATTGCGGTAATCCTTGACCCGACGACCAGGCATCCTCGATTCGACCCACGGCATTCTCGGTCCAACCCGGCGACCACTTGTCTCGGCCCGATTAGGTTGAACAGGCATCATCAAATATATTTATATACATTATAAATTTATAATTGTCAAATATAGGTATGGTTTTTTATATAATATGAATTAATTGTATTTGTAATAACTATATAATATGATATGATCTCACATTACTAATTCAAATATTTAATTAAATCCTAATTAGTAAGATTTAAAAATGAATACTAAAAATATAATAATGTATACCCCGAGCCACAACATGCATTATAATTATAAATCTAATTCTGGTGTAATTTGTAAACCCTAACGTAACATGCTAACATTTAGCAAGCCTAACTGTAACATAGTAAACTCTAAACCTATAACACAAACCTAAAATAAATGTGTTGAGATTAATAGAAAAAATCAGTCTAGAATATAGTTTTATTTTTTATTTTATAACCATATGAATAGACTAAAATATTCCTTTTGAGTTACAATTAGATATTTATGTATAAAATCAATCGATGAATATAGTTTTAGGTAAATTTTAAATTTGTATTTACCAAATACGATTTTAAGGTAAAATCGTAATTAGTAAAAGCAGTTTTAAGAGTAAAATTACTAAAATAATGTGTAGTTTTAAAATTTATTTTTAAAGTACATTCATCAAATATGATTTTAAATTTTAACAAAACTATATTTATTCGTTATCTTAAAACCATATTCACAATGATGATTTATATATGGTATTTACTTAGACAAAAAATACTAGATTGATGAATATTTTCAAAACAAATGTATTCATGTACTTTTTTCAAAATAAAAACTATTT
>JAEQBH010003230.1:0-132080 GCA_016808115.1 Tetrastigma voinierianum | reverse complement strand
CTCAAAATTCTCAAATCATCCATATCAAATGGAGGCTGGTGGAACATTTCTCCTCACTCGCTGTATCGCCCTCATCTAGGTGAATTTATCTCCATCTCCCGAAGCCCGATCTCACGCACACCCACATCCGCATCCCAACATCTTATCGACTGTGATCTCCCGCCCCTCGGGCGAGGTGTCCACGTCCTGGTACCTTGTTGTCTTCTCGGTGGCATTCCCCGACAACCAAGAAAACAAATGATGGTTTTGATTCCTTCCACAACACATATCAAGAGTACTTAAACTCATCTATAGGATTACAGAACAATTATATTATATTTACATACAAAGACAATTTTAATCCTATGTCTATGGTGTCACATTTATCATTTAATTCAAATAACATCCTCCTTACAAAGTTCTTTTCTCAAACTCATGCTCCGATACTCAACTTTGTCACATCCCACTTTATAGCTTTCCAGACCCAGAATGGTAGGCTTAAGGTCAACAAAACCCGTAGCAAGCCTAAGTCCCATAATTTCTACGTAAAATCGGCAAGACCTATTCTGCTTCTTATATACCACGACAAATCCTCGTTATTCTAAGAATATCAATCTAAAATCTACTACTAATACAATCTGTTAAAATCTCATATCATGATATTATCTCAAATAACATACAAATAGACCGTGGTCATCCACTAACAAAAACGACCAACTGGCCTCTATCAATATCAATAAGGTTTCATCAAAAGCAAAATTCTATCCAACTCACCAAGTTCGGGGAAAATTTATCTTCATCTAACCAAATAATTAACCCAATAACCGTTAATTCACCATGGAGCCTCTGAAACTTAGACTTCTACCACCAAATAAACAAAATAATAATCCATTACATGTTTCAAATAGAATCCATGGTTTAAGAAATGCCCCGATTCTCTCCTCGTTCACCCCCAAAATGAGGAAATCAACTGGGGGTGAGATAACTCAGAGCAACAGTATCACCTGGCGCCTTGCAGGGCTAGGTACCCAAGGCCGCCTCACAAAGGATGGTTATGCCCTCAATCAATCAATCACCGCATATAGGTTATGCAACAAATAGCTAATATGAACAACACACAATGAGTTTTAGGCAGAAACATAGAAATATAGTTTACCATTCAAATCAGACATTCCTTTACCTTTTATACCGGGAATCCGTACATTCCAACCAAAGATCCGTAGAATGGGCCGGAGTTCTACGCCTAGAGTTTTACCACCTTCTCTTAGGAAGGCACCGGCTTTGCCCGCACTCGAGGCACTATAGCATTACATAGCCCGATGCACTCCCATCGCTATAGTTTTCGTGATTCATACCATCAATGACATTAACGATTACAAGTTATAGCCGACCGTATCAAGATGCAACAAGAGATAACACACCAAATACAATAAGAGTTAGTCGACCATGCTCAGCGATGAATATTCATCAGACACGTGATCAGGTATATGACAAATTCATCAATGAATGCTCAAGAATAAGCGGGTCTTAATCATAGTCACCACGATCGTAAGTCAAACAATGAAAACACCGCTATACATTTCTAGTGCAAGCATCGATGATATAAATTTACACTCACCTCCCTATTAGTCCGTGCCTCTAGGCTATTCACCTCGAACGTGTGAAAGCCTTCCCCCAACTCGCTTTCTATACCAATATTCATGCAAGTGAAAAAGAAATATAAAGATAACGCCACTAAAATCATAATTTTGTGCCTGATGGTTCATATCTCACTACTCAATTAGGCTTTGGTCATCTGCTTTCTATTTTTTGACCCGCTTTTGACCTGAGCTTTTAAATACTCTTTAAATCCCCTTTATTTTTCCTCACCTTCAACATTCTGCTTCTTTAATGATCTAAATACCTCAAAATCTATAATTTTGTTATCTAATTTCTTCACAAATCCAATTTCTTTATATTCAATGCTTCAACTCACTAAACTCTGCTTTTCTTTTATGATTATATCGTTGTAGTATTATTTTGTCTTATATTCTCTTTCTACCCGAAGGTCTAAAAGACCTAAAACCAGTGGAAAATTTCAACAATGGTCCATATCTTTCCAATGATGTTAAATTGGTCTTTAAAATCGTCCATCCATTAGGGTCCTCCCTATGATTCTGTCCGTCGACCTTCAAACATAAATTCACATTCTAATCGATCCAACCCTTAATTCCACCACTACCACCTCAATTCATTCTAAATTATTTTCCCCAAATCTTGGTGAACATGTCAGACCCATTCATACCTCTCTTAGGGTCACATTCTATAGATTCAAAATGCAATGTAACCTAGTATAATATTAGAACAATTAATTCATTCCAAATGTACTTAATTGACCATTCAAACAACCATTTATCATTCAGCTCTTTCTCCAATATCACAAAACACCATGCAAAACCAAAATTAAAACCATGGCGCTTTTAATATGTCTTCTTCAGAAGTCTCCCACCATGAAAATCACGTTGATCAAAGCGTGAATTGGCTGCAACAAAATTTTCTTCCTTCCCCGCCAGCCGGCTACCGAACGGAGGAACCCAGGGTTCTTCTGTCTTTTTTTTCTTTCTTATTTCTGCCTCGATTTTGAGGTCTAATACTTTTAGAAATTAATTCAATATTTCACTTAAGTCCCTGCGGTTTTTCTTTTGAATTTTTATGTGCCTCTAGGAATTATTAAAAATGTTCTTTTTGGTTCCTCCTTTGGTCGTAACAGTAAAATTCGTTGACTTTCCCTGGGCCCGGTTCACTGTTCACGTATTTTTATTATTTTTTTTATTCATGTTTGTCATTAATTTTATTTTTTTATAACATACAGTTTCGATCTTACTTGCTCACATAAAACATAATTTAAGTTTTATTCCAATGGTATTTTAAAAATTCTATTTTTGTCAACCCGGCCGTAATTTGACCTTACCGGGTATGCTTTCCTAAAATTCCATTTAATTGAGCCAATTCCTAAAAATTATTGAAAATTCATGATGGACCTTTAAAACACCTAAAACTTAAATTCCATGAAAAATACTTTAAAAAATGTTTTGCAAGTGTTACATAGGTTCTTCATCGTGAGAGTGAGGAAGAAAAGTGAGAAAGCAAAGACGAAGAAATTAAGGTTGGCAGCCGCGAATCCTTAATCCGAGCGATAAAGGTGGTCCAGGGTCAGTTGAGCGATGCGTTTCCAACGGAGCGGAATGAAATGAACGCTTTTGCTTACCCACCCCATTCTTTCATTCAGATCGTAATCCGAAATTTGTCGATAGGAAGTAAAAGTGCTATCTCGCCATTCATTGTCATGTGAATTTTATTCTAACTTGAGTAGAGAATTTGAATGGGATTCCCTTTTGAGACCACGATCTCGTGAAGTAACTAATGGTCCACTCGACTCATCAATAAATCACCAGACAGATCGGCCACACATGAAAGACCTTCCCACTCGTATTATTACGTGAGTTTGATGCGTTAATTGCTCGCATCCGGCTATGCGCATCTTCAACCTGCACTCCATGGGGTTTGTGCTAAAGGAGTTCATCCCGGGAAATTGTGTTCTGCAGTGCGGCTGATGAATAAGGTCATTCACAATATGATTGGGCTGAAGGGAAAGGAGAAGTTACCAAGCAAGGAAGAACCACTTTCTATGAGGTAATGAACTGGAAAACTATCAAGGCAAGCTCAGGTAATACGGGTGTATATAACGAGGGATTTTTGAGGTCCCTAACTAAGAACATGCACATCCCCTTCCCGACCCTAGTTACAAATTCCTCGTGGAAGCCGGGATGTGCTGTTCTCGTAGAGAAAAGAGTTCTCCCCTAGGTCAGCCCATCACAAACAAAGACAAAAAGCAAAAGCCAAGCCGCCTCCACAAGGCTTCTCCTCAATCAAAGACATCCCCTCCCGCTATTTCTAGGGCATCATCATCGCGCCATTTGGTCCCGATGAGTGTTTACTTCGCCAAAGCAGTGATGGAGCGTAGAATCAAAAGGATGGTTTAAATGCATCTGGGGGAAGGGGTATGCTTGAACATAGGCTCTCTAAAGCTCTAGAGTCAGCATCCTGCCAGGAGAGCCCTCATTGTCATAGATGGCCTCCCCGAGTTTCCAAAGGACTCACAGCCGGATGATCATGATAAGATGCATTCTCTCAAATGAGAGAGAGAGGACTAAGAGTATGGTATTGGGTTAGAATAGGGTGGTGTTTGGGTAATCGTTAGAGAGCTTTCCGCCATGCTACCATTTTTTGCAGGTTCTGTAGACACTTATTTAGAAATCCATGGTCATTACAGCTTATGCACATCTTGATTTTAGCAGGAAGTGTTCCTTTATTGGACTTCATGCATGTTAGCTGCTTCTTGGTTATGGTGTGAAATGCTGGCACTCTTAATGAAGTTCATTTCAGCTTTGCGATTACCATAAAAATTTTTATTTATTCCGTGATCCTTTAAACCCCTTACTAGCTCGTAGGGCGTTACTAGTTCAAATTGTGCTGGGATCAGCAAGATGTGTTGGGGGTGGGGTGTTGGAGACATAAAAAATGCTTACATTTATATAGGGTTTTAAGCCCCCCGCATCATGTTTTGCTTTCTTTATTTCAGTAGAATAGGTGCTTGACTCCTTTCTACTGTTGCTCACATCCATGCTGTTCATGTCCCGCAATAAGCTTTCTAGCGTTTGGTTCCAAAAAGAACGTAACCATAGATCATCATTATCGATTTTCAACTAAAAGCGCACGTTTTCTTGATCCCCCACCCGAGATCACTAATGGAGTGATCAGATGGAAGCCCTCGCTCGGGCATAATGTGGGAGTTCTGATTCTTGTGGGTTTTTCTCTAACCTCGAGTGTTTTCTCATTTTCTAGGGTTTTCTCATAGAGTAGAAAGTATTTAGTTTTCTTTCCTCGATTCCCTGGTTTTTACAATTGTAACCCTTCAAGCTTGATTTGATACCTTTGGTGTCTATTCGAGACTTTTGCGTTTTTATATCTCAACCTTGCAATTGGAAGTGTTATTTCTCAATTTACGTTTTACTTATTAAAGTGTTCCTGAGCAATATGAATCACTCCTTACTTTTAATGGAGTTCTAAACCTCCATGATAGTTCCAATCTGAAACTCACCCTTCACAAATACCCTCAATCCCTCTTTGTGCTTCAATGGATTTGTAGAGATTAAACACTTGCGAAAAACTTATAAACCCTAGTTTTGTATCTCTCATGACAATCAGAATGAGAGATTCTTGTACACGTTGTGCTTCGATTTCAAATGCAAAACTAAGAGTCTAAACAAATCGTCTCGAGCAAAGCGCTTGTTAATATCATTCAATTATTCTTTTGTCTTACAAAAGCTTTTGGGTTAAACCCCTTAATAAAGACCATTCATCAATGGCTCCTAGATGAGATTGTAAGTGAGAGGGTGTTACCCTTAGTTGGTGGCGAGCTTCTGAACCCTAGATCCTATCACTCGCCCTCCTAGTTTTACACAATAGTTTAAGTCAATCTGCTAATAAATCATTTAATCATTAACTCCCAAATTTTACTTAATCGCACACATTCATTTGGAAAGCAATCCCTAAGTAGATCACCTAGGAAACCACTCCCTCAGAAACATCCGGGACCCCACGCATTATAATGCTCGACGACACTAATTCCTACGCTGGGAACAATTTCAAAGACACGATATGGGATTAAGCACTATGCTCAACCTCAATGGTCCCTGGTGGAACTCATATACTCGGTCCATGACCGTCCCACAACCAAAAACATACCACACAATGAAATAATTCGCCCCGGCGGCTAAATTCGGTTAGGGCCCCTACAAGGTCCCTGTAGGCGTGAAATAACCGAAGTAGTAGGAAACCTACCTCTTGAGCTTCAATGAACCCCGCCTCCCCCCCTTGGGCAATCTGATAGTTGCATCGCCACGTAGGCGAACTTTGTTTCTCAATCCGATGAATCGATCCGTCGAAGAGTTTGCCTAAGGGAGAGAACTCCGCTCTGCTTCTTTCCTTTTTCCCTTTCTCCTTCCCTTCCCTTCCTTTTCCCTTTTCCCTTTCTCCCTCTTTCCTTTCTTTTCTTTCTTTTTCTATTCCCTCCACCGAACTCTTTTCCCACTCAATTTGGTGTGGGATCAAGTGGTGGTGACACAAGCTTTCATGTGTCACCCCCTCACTCTTTCCCCCATGCATGAGGCCACGTGCACATGGCCCTCATGCCATGGGCGTGGTGCCATGTGGGATCATGCCACATGTCACCATGTCATTCGTCCATTTGTCTCGAACACGCAGCAGTCCCATGAGCTCTGAATCCTCAACGTACCCATCTGGGTAGATAGATCTCCTCACGTTATCATCCAAAAGTGAGGTCCGCTTGTCATCCAAGATCTAGATAGTTCTTAGGCTCAAGTAGAACCCATACTGTAGCGACAATTTCATCATTTTGTGAAAATTTTCAAATTATCCCTAAGCCACAATTCATATAGTATCCCGTGGAAGATAGCATTCAAAACAAGGGATGATCATAGTAAGCTTCAACAAAGAAAGTATGGACCGTACTAAATTGTTAAGAAGATCAATAACAATGCTTATATAATTAACTTACCAACTTGAATAGGGGTTTCAAAAACCTTTAATGTTGTTAATCTTACCTTTGTTCCGGGGAACTTTCATATGTATGAGCGCCTAAATATCCGTAATTAACTCAAGGACAAGTTCTTCACAAGTGGAGTGTTTGGACACAAGGCGTTAGATCAAATCAAAAATTTTTATTTTGGTTGTTTTTAAATATTATCTGTTTTTGGGATATTATTTTTTATTTCCGCCATTATTGTTTTGAAGTTATTATTTTATTTCCTATTATTGTTTTGAAATATTATTTTATTTCCCCTATTATACCCATATATTATATATATAAGATATAAATAGATGTTAGGTTTGTTATAGGGACTTTTATTACTTGTATCACTATTAATCAAAAATTAAAGCTTTTGATTACTTTTGTTCTTAAATTGAGAATTGGTCTCCTCGGGATTGAGACACGTTTATTCTTTATTAATCGAGCAAAGTTGGTCAATCGCTACAAATGCGCTAGTGAATATGGCTGTCGATGGGCCGTGCGATGGGGTCGACCGCTAAGATCGTGGACTATAAAATTTAAGACTCAATAAAAATCCCAGAGCCTATTGGCTAGGCCCAATTGACCCACATGCCCCATCTTGCTTGGGCCTGCCGCTCCATTAACCCGACAATTTATTATTTATTATTATTTACTTTTTATTATTTTTGAATAACACTTTTTTAGCTTTCACCCCCTTTCCGCCTCCCTCTCAAAGCCAACTTTCGTCTTCTCCTTCCTTAATAAGCTAACTTTTGTTTTTCTTCGAAACCCTAGAATCAGAATATGAGAGGTTAATTCATCCCTTTCTGGTCTTCCTGCTTTTCGGAAGCCCCAGAATCGAAGGTTTAGCCATCTTTCATCTCCCCTTCTTCTTTGAAACCCTAGAATCAGAACATGTCGAAGAGGTTAAGCCATCTTTCCTCTTTCTTCCTTCTTGAAACCCTAAAGCCGGATACTGTCAAGAGGGTTTTTTAGGTTTTGGCTGCTCAGCTCTTCAAGGTCCCAGAAATATCTTATAAAATATGGGGGGTTTGTGATTTTTCTCACCCACCAAAATATTATATGCTCTAGGTTAGAGTTTGCAATTTGGAAACCATGATTTAAAGATTAGGGCTTTACCATGTGGTATCAAAATCCCAAGAAATTTTCTTACACATGTGAATTCAAAGAAAAATGCCCCAAAATTTTGGTTATAGAAGCTACCTGTATTACATATTTCGAATCAAGTTAAGATTTTCTTTTGAAGAATCCCAAAAAATTTTGGAATACAATATTGTATATATTTTTCAACAAAAGAAAGAGAAAAGAAGAATTCTTGACTTGATGCTATTTGTGTTGCAGTGGAAGAAAAAGAATAGAAAAAAATGTTTGTATAGGTGCAGCAGAGAGCAGGCTCTGCCAACAACATAGTTGTTTGGTTTTTACAGAATTTTAATTAACATAGTTTAATCATTTTTAATGTTGTGCAATTCTTGATTAGTTTTATCATTAATTTTATTACGTGAATACCAAGTTTCTCCATCTAAAACAGAATTTTTTTTAAGAAAATATGCAGGTAAACAGGTTACTTACGCCCTTGCTCAATAAAAATGTTGATGCTTGGTCAATAAATGTGAACAGGAAGTAAAAGAATTGAGTTTGTTTATATAATTTTTTTCTGGGCAACTATATTAAAGTTATTTTTTTAAAGAATTTTTTTTATATTTTGACTCATTTAGCCCATTTTGGCCCTTAACCTGAACTGGGTTAGCTTTTAACTAGCCCGAATAAAAATCCAATAAATTAGCTCCACCATTTTGCCCTTTGCTCCTGATCGTGGGCCAATATAGTCGGGCCAGCCCGCTTTCCCACTTATACTACACAATTTGTTATATCTAGAAGATTGTGTGCAAAATCATGTCCACTGCCAGTTAGACATCTTCAAAATAAATAGAGACTTAATATGGGGCTTATACCAATCTCTCCCATCATTTTCTAGAGTATTGACCAAACATATGACATAATTCTGAACAGTAGTACCACTTGTTGGTATGAAATGAGAGTTTTAAGGATTATATGTAATATATGATTTTTCTCATATTTGAATAAAGTCAGTTTCTTTTTTCTTAATAGAAAAAACATCTCAAAAAAACATTAAGAAAATACCAAAAAGCCAAATGTTATGGTTTTTTCTATTCAACAAAAATTTAAAAAATTCAACAATAAGTCATAAAAAGTCAAAAAACCAAATACTAAAGCAATTTCTTTTACCAAAAAGCCAAAAAAAAACAAACACATGTTTAACGTCCAACTCGGCCTCTCTCGGTCTGCATCCGGCATCTCAACACTAATTAAATGATTATGTAGTGCTCTACATTGCCCTATGAATGAAAGGCGAAGGTCTATATATGGATGATTTCATCTCAACGTTTTTTGTGGTCCTTTCTTAAGGGCATAGTTCCAACAGATAAGCAAAACAACCGGTTCTAGACTAGACAATTATTGTGTTCTTGCTTATTAGCTAATTTGAGTGTTGTTTTTTTTTTCTCACTTTCATGGTTCAATGTGACATTTAACAATCATCTTATATTCATCACTGCTTAAATATATATATATATATATATAGCATATATATATATATATATATAGCATATATATATAGTATATATATATATATATATATATGTGTGTGTGTGTGTGTGTATGTGTGTGTGGTAGATATATTTTATTCGACTGGACAATGATCCATATCTCAATAATAAATGATTATGTAGTGCTCTATATTGCCCTATGAATGGAAAGGCTAAGGTTTTTATATGGATGATTTCATCTCAACGCTTTGTGGTCCTTTCTTAAGGGCATAGTTCCAAATGCAGATGTTAAAAACGCCGGATTCTGTATCTTGATAATTATCGTACTTCGCTACTTTATGGCGAAGATCCTTGAATTCATCTAAAGTAGCAAAATGAAATTCTAGTAAATCAAACTTCATGGAGTCCCTTTTCGAAAGAATGTTATGTGAAACCCTGCATGCATATGAACTTCTAAATTAAATAACGTTGATTTTCAAGCTTGGTAGTGATTAATTCAGGCCCTTTTGAATTCATTTAAAAACCTGGTCCTCAGAGATCCCTCCATTCACAAAAAGGCCAAAAAAAATTTCCTGAAGGTCTGCTTGACTTTGTTTTCTCAGAGAAACAGATGGGTTAATTTAACAAAAACCTTTAAACTAAGACTTTAATTAATTACTAGTAAATTAACAAACAGATTCCATAGTTGTTGGGTTGTCTCCAACAGTCACAATCTGTCTTTGAGAAGCAAAAACCGTACAGTCCTCAGATTAGTCTTAATGGTTTGCATCTTTGAACCACTTTTTAACCACTACTTCACCTGTTTTCATACTTCCTTTTTCACAAACCCATGTGTATATATGCTTTAGAAAGTTCTTTTTCCTGCCTCAATGCACAGTTATTGTTTTCACTTTCAAATGATGAATGGTTCTTCAACTACTACTCTAGTTAATGTTTTTCTTTCCTTCCAATACTATCTATACTTTTCAGAAGATTGTGAGAAAAACACACTCCTTCAAATTAGAAGATGAGGTTATGGCTACGACAGATATAAGTGTGAAATCTATGTCACGCCTCAATGCTTTGACCGTGGATTTCGTTTCGACTATAAGTTGGCTTCATGCGCCAGAACTCCCTTATAGGGACAAAGTGTGGCTGTTATATGTGAGAGATTTGCAAATGCGGTAAAGGCACACACAATTTTTCCTGCGGATTCAAAAAACTCCACTTCCCACATCTATCACACTGTGCTCTAGATGCAAGGATTTCCATTACCTGATCTCTTGCTGGGTTTACACTAGTCTTATATGGTACAAGACTCCCCCTCTCTCTACCTACCTAATTCTTCTGTAAACCTTAAGAATTCTATGTGTGGGAAGTGAAATTCATATTATAATGAATTCTCTATTCTTTCACAACATTTCTGCACACACACCTATGAATATAACAAAATAAAATAAAGAATATAAGATCCCTTCATCTTCTTCACTCAGAGGTGAAAGGCTTTTAACGTGCACACCAACTAAATACTTCTGAATCGCATTTCTTCAAAGATGTCCAAACTTCTCGCTTGCTCTCTTCAAGCCTCGATCCCCGAAATCCATATAGTGATATTCCAAAGTCCCAAATATATAGCCTTATATTAAGTTTGAAGACTAGATAAGGTTGAATCATTATCCTAATATGACTCCAAACCTACTTTGAATTATCCGAACTTTCCTTTAAGTTGGTCAGCCATCGTAAATACCGAAGTTGTCAGTCAAGTATCCTTCATAATAGAATCCTAGATTGTTTCCACTTTGCTTCTGAGTAGTTTAGAAGATCCAAAACTTCTTTGATTTGATCTTTATTCGCTTGCCTAAATGATCTCACTCATAGGTTACTTGCTCCCTTATACCTTGGCATCCAAGTTGGCAAACTCCATGAAGTCTTCCACACAACTACTTCTGCTTCTCGTCCTAATCTCCTCATATCTGGGGCATGTCCCTGTAGGCAATGGTTGCCTTAGTCTAACTACTTCGGGCCTGCAAGGATCTGTGTGCAAAGAGACATGATTAATCCACAAATCTTCATAATTCCTCAGGGCTTTTCCTTAAAACATCATGGACAAAAAGATACCTAACAATTGTAAACCCCAAACAAACCTTCATAAATGAATGAATGAAGTGGTAAAAACAAAGCCAGTAGCAATGCAAACCGAGTCTTCTCGGCCCTTATATCACGCGGTAGGATCATTTTTTCATGGGAGGTATCTAATACATCCCTTGCCCAACATGAGGCCTCCCGAAGCTTACATGAATGGTAATAGGACATGTTCGATGATCTTTATCCCAACCCATTCTCATTAATTTAAAATTATTTTTCTCGGCCCCTCATTTAAAATAGTAAATGTGGTTGGGTCGGGCAAGGCGAGTATTGGCAAAAATGCAAAAATTCTCATCCACGGCCCCACCATTATCTAGTTTTAATTTTTTTTGGTTTAATTTCACTTATTATAATAAATAAATAAGATATTATATTTATAATTTATATACAGAAATAAATAAAGTAAAATAAAATGTTTTTAATATAATCGGTCGAAGGTTACTTTAGACCAAATAATACTAAAATCATTCAATTCTCGCCAAAAACCCGGCTTATAATAAACTCATACCCGTCCCATTAGAAGTGAAGCAGGGCTGGAACCCAAAAAACTTGGTCTCACATTCTAGATACTGGCAGAGATTTCAAACATAAAGTATGGGCAATTTAATACCACTGTTCGCCATGACACAGTCCTCGCCAACACCAAATGTCTTTCATTCATCAGCATGGCGGTTATGCTTAATACTTTAATTTTCTCTTCAGCTGATTCACAAATATTTCAGCACTCCACTTCTGGTGCCTAATCATCTAAATATCTAATATAGATATACAGCTATCCTAAAGCTTAATAACCCGATTCGGCAAGACACGCGCCCTTAAAATATCAAAAAAAAAAATTCCTTAACCTATTGAATCCTTCCATTCACAAAGGTAAAACAGGTTCCGTTTGAAATTGTTTCAGAGGAAAAGAGATGCTTAATAAACACTTTGAAATCAAGATCTCTATCAAGATTGTGTCTAGTATTTAACACACATGCCTCAAATCATGGGTAAAGCTTATAAATCATAGTATAAGAAAGACAGAGAGAAAGAGAGGTGGATACAAAAGAGGAGAGAGAATAGAGAGAGAGCATCAAATAAACTGTTTTATTTTAAACCCACTGAGTCATAGCTCCAACAGCCAGGAAGCCATAAACACAAAGAAAAAGGCACCCTCTTATTGTACCATGATATCACTATAATGATTCAGGAAACATGGTGGAAATAATACTGCAACAGAAGAACTCTCTCAAAGAGATTTTTATTGAGTTCTAATCCCTCCTTAAAGTTGTTAAGTACCAGAACCTTTGACTGAAGGTACAACCACATTCTTTCTTCTCCCAACTGAAGGTCTGTAAGCAAACTCAGACCACTGCAGAACTGATCCCAAACACTGCATTGGCTAGTGGTGATAAACCCCTGATCTGGGGTTGCTCACCAGTTATGCTACTGCATTAATTGCCCAATATGCCAACCAGCCATTGAAGTGAATTAGTCCCTGAAACACAAAAACATCACCCTGATTCAGACCTTCCCCTGGCAATAGTGCCGGCCGCTGTATGTATCAGCCGACTGGTCCTTAGAATTGAAGATAAGTTCAACCTGGAAGCTGGAGAGTTTTTACTTTAATTCAGCCAATAATGGTCTCTTTAAGTGACAAGTAAACTTCTATATATGAAGGAGATCGCAATAAAATAGTTAAGTAGTTATAGCTTGTCCATTCATTCATTATTCCAGACTTTTGGTTAGTTTATACATTGTTTACATGGTTGCGAAAGACCAATCTGGCAGACTCCTTGTCTTTGGCAAACAAAGCTTCCCCATGCAAATTTCACTCACCTCACTCACCTCCACACACACAAATAATATCGTGAAGATTTGTAAGAGACAAAACCTGTAATGCGGGTCTAGAAGAAGGGGTGTTACTTCCTTGCAGGAAGCTGCCTCGCTTTATTCTTGGTTTCCTCCTCTGCATCCCGCCCTTTATCCGCCTCCTGTACCCTAGTACATCACCTGTAAGCCGCCATTGCTGAACCCAAAAAATGGTGTAGTATTTACAATACTTATCAGAACACTACAATCAACTCCTTTCCAGCATTGATGATAAATAAGAAGTATTGAGGTTACCATCTCTCTTTTCTAAGGCGTGCTGTGAAATGCAAAGTTCCCGCAAAGAACCCGACCCGACAAAGGCCGAGATTTCTTCTGCTCAGCTGGCTAAGCCTGAACGTATCAGTCAAATCCAGTAGACCAGCAGTGACTCAAGTAAATGTTGCCCAAAACAAGTGGCAGATTCACTGCACCTTCACTCGGGCAATATCAGCAGTTCGTATTGACTATGTGCACCATATGGTCAGAATCCACCTCACACATCACCACCTCTCGAGCTGTTTATATCCCTGACTAATTCTTGAGGGAACTCTTAGTCTAAGCTTTGTCACATCCCAACCTCAAACCACTATTTACCAAAGTCCTCATCAGGTGGATGTGTTTGTGTTCCCCACTTAATCTTTAATTCACTCAGTTTAATGAGCTGGCACACCCAATGTAGTAGCCATAGTTGGTCTGAGCAGCCAGAACTTGGGTTATCACCATAGCTGGGCGAAAAAGTGTTTATCTCGATCCCGCCATTGACTGATTTCCAAAGGCAGTGGGCCTTCCAGTTGACAAGAATGTGGTTAAGAACCTTCAGTCAAGGTCTCCTGGTATGACAACACCAAGTACACAGAGGTGACTCATAATGAAGAAGCCATGAACTTTCATTAGTTCCTTTGATCTGTGCCATAATAGTCAAGAGGGTTTCATCGTAACCCTTGTCATAATAATGTCAGTAAAGCAAAGCTGTTGTCTGTTTGTCACTATATTCCCCAAGTTAGCATTCTCTTTTCTCTTTGACAATAAAACTGAGCCATCAGTTCAGCTTAGCCCTTTTTAAAACCCTAAAAATATTGGAGATAGATGATTTTTATGTTTGGCTTCATAGTGAAAATATAAAGAAAATAATTATAATCAAAATTTCTAAAATTTATCAGATTTTTAAATTTTTTTAATTGTTATTTATCACATATAAACAAATAAAATAAGTTTGAATGAAGACATAAAATAAGACTCACATTTTGCTTTAAACTCTTATTTTTTTGGTTTTCCTCTACTTTCCCTCAAAATTTTCTTTCCTCCCTATTTTCCTCTCAGCAATTTTCTTAGTACTTCTCCAAATTTCAAAATTAAGAGTTAATAACATGATGTGAGCAAATAAATTAAAAGTTCTAATGAACATAGAGAGAGAGAGATTGATTCTGAAAAGTACCTCAAAGAAAAAGTATGAGAAATTGGATGATATTTTACTCATTATGAAGACTTTGTAACCCAATAAATTTCCTTTTGCATCTGCATCCGTGTTCCCGGCCTTTTTCGTAGCTGCGAAGGACTGTACACTTGGAGACAACTCAACAGCTGTGGTATCTGTTTATTTTCTTTAACTGAGAAAGCCAAGAAGCTTAAGTGGTGTTTGTTCCAAAGCATCTCTTTCTCAGAAAATTCACATAGTAGATAGCAGTTTGACACAAAAATATCAAATTTAGTAAATAGAAGTCCTCTAACAAAAAGGTAAGAACCCTTTGGAAAAAACATCAAATTTTGTAGATAGAAGTTCTCATATTAGTCTTATGTCTAACGTATATACGATGAGCCGATAGGAATATTCCAAGTGTTCCGCTAGATCTCCCTCCAAATTCTCATAATGAATCACATTTTTATTTGTGGTTAATTCTTCTTCAATAACTACTGCATCCATTTCTCTCTTCTCATCTGTTTTCTTGGGCATCTCCAAGTCAATTCTCACCCTTTCAAAATACATTAATACTGTCTCAAACAACACAAGTCTTAGACTTAGTACTGAAATCTGAAAGTACTAAAGAAATAAATAAAGAGAAAAATGTTAGAAAAAATTTTTGGAGTGAAAATAAAAAAAATATTTAAATTTAATAAATTAATTATATATGTTTATTCAAATTATTTTATTTGTTTATTTCTATTATATGGCTTGACTTATGAGAAATTAAATTAAGGTATTATTTGCAAGAAATTCCTTGGGACAGAGAGAGCCTTTCTTTATATGTTTGAGGAGTGAAATCATGAGAAAAATTTTAATATTTTTTTTTTCTATTGGTTTCGTAAAGCATTAGTGTTGGAGGCATAAAGGAGAAAAATTTACACTTGAAACATGTCAATTCATAGACAAGAGTCTCCTGAAAAAGCTCCATTTGACCGTATGTCAGGTGTGTGTAAGCTCTTCAACAAGTCTTCAATAAATAGTTATTTTTCATTTTTTAGTGACGAATATTCTTCAACTTACTCCCAATTGCTTTTCTTTTAATTTCCCTTGAATATACTTATCTTGCACATAGTAATAATGAAATCAACCAAAATCCTTATTTTAATTATTTTTCCTCTGAGAAAAAATATCTTATTTTCTTGTAGATATTATTTTTTATTTCTTATTATTTTTTTGGGAGTATTTTTTTTCTTTATATTATTGTTTAGAATATTGAGTTTCATTTTGAGAGCACATCTGCTATGCTATGTTCCTAGTATAATAAATGTTTTATGTGGCTTGTTTCAAGTGATCTTTGCATACTTTTTTCAATTCTATTAGTCAAAATTAAAGCTTTGGGACGGCTTGCCAGCTGGGGATTGAGACGTGTTTATTCTTTTTATCGGGCTGTATTGTTGCTTTGATCAATCACACCACACGCAGTCAGCGGTATCAAGCTGCCCCAATCGATGGCTAATACCGCAGCTAGTAATGGCAACCAACGGTGACGCTGATTGGGGATTGCAGCTATTGAAGGCATTCTAATAGCGAAAGTACAACAATCAATCTAAAATTTAACCCGTGAGTTAAAAACAAATGCAAGCCAATCGCAAGCGCAAGTATTGAGGATCAATGAACAAGAGTAGAGGAAATTACGATTATGAAATGGAAGGCAGGAATCTGGCCCTATATAGCCCATTTTTAATCACATTCCAAAGAAGGCCATCCGTAGGATTTGATGACACTTTAGATGAGGAGACCGACTTTGGTGAATTTGTGAATCCACATGGTAGACAAAGAGGTGGAAAGCAATGACAATCAAACTACAGGGGAGTAAAGAATACAAACTAAAGGTAGATATCTCTAACTTCAATGGTGATCTTGATATTATGGGGTTTTTGTGGATTGTTTGACCAAGTATGTTCTTGAATATATCGAAGCCGTCTCGAGGATTAAAAAGGTTAAATTTGTTGTTTATAAGTTAAAAGGGGGAGGCATCGTGCAGATAAATTGAGGGAACCGAGGATGAGGGAGGGGTGGGGGCGTGGTCCAGCCTTCGTAAACATGCATATGGTAGATGAAGCAATTATTACAAGGTAGATTTCTTGCCTCGACTATGAACACTTTTTTTATGCTAATTAGAGATAAGGTAGCAAGAGTGTGAAATTTTGAATATGCTTCAAGCTTTTGAGACCTGGCAGCAGGAATAAGCGCTTCCGGGAAAAGTGATAACAACCTAAAAGCGTTTACAAGCTAAGTGAATGAACTTTCTAACTATTGCAGGCTTAATCATTCTCACTGCGGCAAAAGTGTAAGGAGACTTAGAAGTGTGATTTGATGGTGTAAAGGGGAGGTAGAAAGTAGAGATTCAATCAGCTTAAATTCTAATGGAGGTGCAAACTTTGTCGAGTATGATGATGTGATTCTCGAGATTAACCCATGAAGGCCTCCTATGCAGAACATGCACTATCAAATGTCGGTATCTCGAGTCCAAATACTTCTCTTCCAATTTAGTTCTGTTATAGGATGAGTTTCATGAGAATAAAATCTTAAGGGAGAAGGTTAAGAGCCGCTGAACAAGAGGCATATGCCCTGTGCTAGTACGTAGCACATGTGCTGCTCCAACTTTATCAATTTTTCAAGAGCATGGAAGCAGCTTTTACATGTGTCGACACAGCAAGGCGAATATCAATAAAGCTACCGCTGATACTCATAGATTTCCTTATTCAAGGTCAGATGATGGTGTTTGATCAATTGCAAGCAGCTGTGTTTAGCAAGATTGACCTAAGGGATGGCTACTATTATCATTAGATCATAATTCATGTGATTTCAACCCAGGTCTAGTTGACAACTCAAGTCAACCGACTTTAATATTCTGCGGGGTCTGATGATCTCGGGATGTCCATGCTAAGGGGTACCAAGCGGCTGGGGCCCAACTATCTCTTATTAACAGGTCTAATCTAATTACGTAACACAGATGATGGGCCGTCTACAATCTGTGGGCCCAATCGTTTCATTTAAGCAAGTCAAGCTCCAAACATACATCCTCAACCTGGGGTAGTAGCATATACCGCCTAGATAACGCCTTCCTAGTCGGGGCAAGTTATCATCTTTAAAAAGGCAGCATCCGGTGACTCCTCCCGGGAATTTGAGCAAAGTATGTCACGCCTCATAACCACCCCAGGCGGTTAAACATTTTTTGGCGGTAGAAAATGTGGACGAAAGGGGCTAACATCGAAAAAGGAAGAATGTGTCATAAAGCATGGAAAAGCGCCACCCTTCTCCTTTTTCCAAGCTTCGTGGCTGAAATCATCTACTTTCCAAGTAAAAGAAAGGATCGCCTTCCTTCTAGATGGGCAAAAAGTGAGGAGATGACATAAGCAGAAAAGATAAAGAGCAGATTCCATACCGAATGACGGCGTGATTCACTCCAGTTAACTAATCTAACTTACAAAAAAAAAGATATTCCGGAGGCGGCAGCATACCAATCGCCGCTGCTCGCTTTCATGGCGCATTCGCCAGCTGGTTCATGCTTCTCGACGGCTCGCTGATTCATAAAGTTCGAGACCACAATTGGTGACGCCAGGTGGTTCACCAAGCAATAAATCTCATAAAGATACGCCGTAGAGCTGGTGCACCTTAATCCCAAGTGATCTCACATTCTCGTTCAGAAGTTCCCAATCATTCCATCGCATCAGCCGGAGTTTTCTTTTCGCCATGCCCAGCGGGAACCCAACAAACCAGCCAATGGCAAAGATCACTTTTTCTCGCCGGGCGCCAAAGAGAGCAGAGGCTAAGCTAGCAAAGAACGTGCCAAACATATGGCCAAATTACGCCAGCTACTGACAAACCGCCAGAAGTAGTGTAGGAATGAACCCCGCAAACCCGGCCCGAGACAACCGTGTGGCAGTACCTCAAGGGCCCTGGTCCACCCGCACCTCCCGCCTCGCCAACAAAAGGGTAAAGAGCCCATCTCCTTTATGCGAGAGACAAATAAAGATCCCGGCAGACGACATAACATTCGCGCCTCTCCTCTCCTTGATCGCTTACCACCCTAGAACAACGCAGAGGCTGAATCCAAAAAGAGGCCCCCACATCAACCCAACCGATCCGTCGGCAGTACGTGTCGGGCCAGCACGAAGATAGGCTTCGCCAGAGACAAGACGCCATCTGAATCGCCCTCAAAAAATATGTGCTGCCGTCCTACTTCAGCACACCAATTCCCGCCATCCCATGACTGGCCCATCCCGCATTTGGTTTCTTTTTTCGCTGTCCGGGGGCCAAAGGACATGTTATCCTCACCCCTAGGCCCACATATTTTAAGTGTTACGAGCGCTCCTCCTGGCAAGCTGTTATGCCACTTCTCATCGCACATGGGCTGATGGTCTCCAGCCAACTCGGGGTGACAACCATAGGTGCTACATTTTAACCAAACAACGATTCTAGCGCGCAACACCGGGCCAGGAAGGGGTATTCCTGTGGCGCCCTGGGGCCCTCGTCGCTTCTGTGCCTAGTTCCACAAAAACTGGTCGTGAGGATCTATAAACTCATTCTGAACTAACTCGGCAGCTGCCTCATTTCCTCTCAATATTTATACTCTATACGTATAGAGTTGGGAAAGACTGGGCCACCTGTAAGCCATTCAAGCGTAAAGACAAATTTTGAGTCCGGATTTCACCAAGATTTGGACAAGTCGGGTCTACCAAATTTTCAATATTTACAACATGGACGCCGGTTCAGATAACTGTGTGGCAGCTAGTGGCCTACAAACCCTTTCTTTCACTCTATCCTGGGATCCAGACCCGCGTTAAATGAATGGAGAAGAATTGTGGCCGCACAGTAAACAAGTGGTTCACTTGACCTGAGATGGGAATATACTAGTTGTTTCACTACAATATAACCCCATGTCACAAAGAAGGAAGCCAACAGGCCAAACCGAACGTAAAGGAAGCCAAAACAAGTGAATCAAAAGAGCTCCCAAGAACATTTAAAAAAAGAGAGCCTTCCCTATTCGCCTTCTCAATATCTCTATGATCGGCCCGCTCCTCTCATCCAGATCACCTCGATTTTAAATGGTCTCCAATTTAATGAGGGTGCACCCCTCGGGGATCAACGCAATACCCATCTCAGGAGCCTAATTGACACAGTAATCCACTACGATGAAAAACCAACCCACTGCCAAATGAAGTCTCCTGCGTAAAAATCGATCCAGACTGGCACCTCGGCGTGTTGGCGTCGAGTCGACCCGGCAGAATGGGGTGTTCAACCCTAGTTTCACGCGAGTACTTTTTGATGTTTAAATGACTCACTAAGGGGCCCACCATCAACTCTCATACGAGGCCCTGCACCGGGATGATCAACAATACCAACCAAACAGAAGAAAACACACACTGCAGCTCTCGCCGAGCTCCAAATAAACACCATCACTATTCCTAGTGACGCAACAATCTCACCCGGGCCACGCCTACATGTCCTTCCTCTTATAAACCCACTCCAGTGGTCATCACTCCTCATTATGATGCCAGGTCTCCTACTTTGTGTGGCCAACAATTTTGATGCATTATCCCCGTTTCGATCCCCGGGTAAGAGTTTTGGTCGATTGTCAGATCTTCCACTCTTCAAGACGAAAAGTCCCACTTAATCACCTCGGGTCAGGTCAAGTAATTCTCAATGGTTCAATCCAGAGGCCACCATACTCTAATGCTAAGTGGGAGATATTGTTCTTCTCATGCCAAGGTACAAGTGTCAAAAATCATGCCAGTACAAGTTTTCAATGGCGAGATCCCTGGGACCCAGAAATATTATCGCGCTCCAGCCCGGTTACATGCTGTTATGAAAGCAATCCCCCTAACCTATCACCACCAAACTATCAATTAATGTACTGCCATCCAAAGTGTGTCGACCTGGGGTAGCCAATTATCCGCTTCAAGAGTTATCAACTGATATCACATGCAGAGCTTGAAAAAGATGAAACCCTCAAACCCGCCACCCTGCACTCAACCCTTATAATAAAGTGTCACGCATCACGCCCTGCCAGCCGGTGGAAGACAAAAAGGAACAGCTGAAGTAAGAGATCCTCCGGAGTCCATACTCACGCGCCAAAGCGAGTGCACCTATGTTAGTTCCTCCCGCCGAAAAGTGAGCGCACAAATACAACAAATACTACAAGCTAAATAATTCACTTTATTCGCCAGCCATTCTGATATGATAGGAATAAGCCCCTGGCGTAGCGTTTTCACAAGTTAAATAAGGCTGTCTCATTCGCAGAATTGCCAGTAAAGTAAGGCTCTCCCACCCGTGGACCGGCCATTAAATCATCTCTGCCGAGGTGGATAAATCTCTCCAAAGCCGGCGACGATAAGTTAAATACTGGAATAAGTTTCTGCCAACGTGGTGGGGTGGTTCCAAGAAAGGGGCAAGCGGCAGGCGCGGACATTATACCTGATTCCACGACGTGTGTCCTGCTGAAAGTTTTCCCTTTACCCTCGCATATTCAGGATTCGTTTACTATCGCCACAGGTGGCATGGCATGTCAGTTCCTTCCTCAATGTGGCCTGTGTACTCGCCGCGATCCCCATGCAATCCGCTCGATGCAGAAAACATCTCTTTATCACCCCCCACGAAGCCCCATACAACGTACGCCGGTCTCGGGTTTAAAGAATGCTCCGAGCCACCCATCAAAGACTAGTAACTAAGATGTTTCGCCGTCTGGAAAAATCCATGGAAGTATATATTTGGCAGATATGTTGCAAAAGCCCTCATGAGAGCGCCCTGATCACACCAGCTGATCCGGCAACAAAGTGAGCCTGAGCTCCCCGTGAGCATACATGGCATGAAACTCAACCCTACAAAGTGCAGCATCGGTTAGTGTAGGTGGGGTCGGTTCTAGGATTCATGATGACTCACTAGGAATAGAAAGGCCAACCCCACCCAACTCAAGCTATTTTCGAATCTCCAGCCCCAAGTTTCCAGAAAAGGGTTACAACAACCGATCTGGCCAGCATCGCCATGTGTTAGTAATAGTGCTCTAGCCTATCAGAGGATATATGGTATTTAACTATTTATGAGAATTATGACGATTTGCATATGTTATTATATAATGTCCTGAATAATATTATTAATTATTCTAAATGTTCCTAATCTATATTGTTAAGGAATAAATTAAATGAATTAAGACAATAGAGGAAGTTTTATTTGATATTCATGGATGAATATGTGTATGATACAAAATTAGGTCTTTATATCTATTGCTGTAAAACAATATTGATATAACTACCTTTAGTATTGAATACATGGATCAAAAAGCTCATAAGTTAATCTCTAATAGTTGTCTCATTATATCCTTGGATCTTAAAATTGCTATAGTTCTCAACATAAGTAGTTTTTTTTTAACGATTAGATATTAATCTCTATGACTTTGATCCAGCTGTTAATCTCAAGATTCGGTCTCGTCTAATATTTCAACAAATAAGGAGAGCAATTTTGATCTCAGATCTTCGCACAATAAGGTTCATCCCATGAATATCAATCAAACCCAGGGCTTATCTAATTCATTGTTGGCTCCCCATAACACAACTGATTGTGAGTGCAGCATTTAGAATAGTAATAATAATATTATTCATGCACATTATATATAATAAAATGATGCAAAATCATCATAATTCTCATAAATAATCAAAATACTCATGTCCGATACAATAAGCCTAGAGTACTATTACTAACAATCCCACGCCTCCTGCCAGCCCATTCATCAATGTGATCAATACCTATGGAGTCCAGCATGATCCATCATAAAAGCCGTTTGCGGGTCGAGCCAGTCGTAATGATCTGAACATTATCATCCTGCTGAACCCATATCTTAACGTCACCTCTCTCAATGATTTAATGAGATGATAATCTTTTTTAAGAATGTGTTTATATCGTCATGCATATCTAGGTTCCTTCTTTGTGCAATAGCACCATTATTGTCATAATAAACATCAACGATTTTAATGCTAGGAACCACTTCAAGGTCATGAACTTCTGATCCAAACCCGCTTTCCTTTGCTTTTATCGACAAAGTCATGGCTCCGCCGCTATAGAATCAGCATAAATGCTGTTCTTTGCTTTGGGAACTTTTCCAGCTAACCCGCACCACCATTTAAATGGGGAAGACATATCCCTATCGCGACGGAATCACCTTGTCGTATTTCGGCGTTTGTGATTCTGTGTAACCATTTTACAAACTATCATCTTCCAACTAATTTCTACATACACACCAAGAACATATAGATCTTTAATCTTCTCATATTACTTCCTGTTGAATGCCTTCTGATAAATGTCTGTGCTGACTCCTCACCGGGATCCACCGGGTATTCACTGCTATGCTTGCAGTGCCACAAGATATTACATCCTGCCCAGCTATCAACACGGGGCATACATGATAGGTCCTTATCATTGAGCATAAGGAATTTACTCATCCTCTCATCATCTTTAGTGTTAGTAATAATCGGGCGATTCGCTGGGCAGCAATGGCTCTCATGAGACACGCATCCTCTCTTGGAATCTTGCATACCGAACCGCTTTAGTACTTTCTCAAGCTCATGTGGGAAACACTCTTTGACTTAGAATTGTTTCAAATGTTGCTAGGATGTCTGGTTTCCTCAGCAGATCTTTATATCCCTGGGGGATATAGCAGCCGCTTAAGTCTTTCATCAGAAACACTTCCCTAACCAAGACTTGACATTCTCAAGTAAAGGTAGATATCATTCCCAATGAGTAAAATGTGTCACATCAACATGAGTAAGACCAAAAATAATTTGCACTCAATTAATTTTCTTTATAAACACAAGGCTCATTCTTCATTTTCACAAATCCAAACCCTTTTACTCCATTCATCAAAAACTAAGATTCGAACCCAGTATAGTGCCTTTGCTACTTTCAAACCATAAATGGATCTTGAAGCTGTATTATTTCACGTAATTCCAGTTGTACAAAACCCTCGGTGTTGTGTCACATGTACATATCCTCAAGTAAGTTTCCATTAAGAAACGTAGGCTTTTAACATCCATTCGCCAAATCTCATAATCATGATATGCAAAGAATGGCAATAAGAATTCCATGGATTCTACATATAGCTGTTGTGTGAAAAGTTTCACTAGCCTATACTCATGAGTTTGCTCAAACCTTGCAACTAGCCTCTGCTTTGTAAATATGTACCCTTTGCCATCCGCGTGTCAAGCTTTCTTTAAAACCCATTGCACCTAATCAAGTTCAGACCAAAGGGTCACACACCAAGGTCCATACCCGACATCATACACATGGATTTGAATTTCGTACTCACAGCCTCTGAACTCATTTCTCAGTCTCGATCCAACATAGCCTTTCGATAGGTAGTGGGTTCATTTTGATCCACCAATACATCATGTTACTCACCACAAGAAACCATACCCTGCCTACGACGCATCATATCGATTCACGAAATTCAGGTTATAGAGGTGTGTCAACAATAGTTTGTTGACTATGAGTATCCACAAAGTGCTCCACGGTTATCTCTTGCGGCCTCTAACTTCTTCGAAGTTGTGCACCTCCATCCCCACCGGTTCCTTTAGAAATAAATTCCCTTCTAGAAAAGACACACCCATTCTAAAAGCAGCCAAAAACACTTTGTTCTTCATGGATTGTAAAGTAGTATCCTTTAGTCTCTTTAGATGTCTCCTTGCACAAAAGACATTTATCGATTGTCAACTTGCTTGAAACTGACGCTTTACATATGCTCCTCATTAACCCTAATCTTAAGTGAAAAGACAATCGGGCTCTTTTACTCGCCTCCACATCTCAGAAGTCTTTTCAACCGTATTGATGGAACTCTACTTTAGTAAACGCAATCAAGCTAAGTGTGATAACCTCAAAAGGGTACGGAAGATCTGTCGATCATCAAGTAGATCGAACCATACCCAATAAAGTTCGATTCCTCCACACACCCATTCATTGTGGTGCTCCGCGGGAGTTAATCGCGGAAATGATTCCACAAGTTCTAAGATGGTCATCGTAAATTCCCGTTCAAATATTCGCTCACCCCCATCATCAAGTGCCTTAATTGTTCTAAGTTGCCGGTTTCGTACTTCATTTTGAAAATATTCAACATTTCAAATGATTCCATTTATGTCTCATCGGCAGACATAACCATGTATTCCGCCGAAGTCATCGCAAATGTAACGAAGTACTTGCAATCCCTAGTACATCTGAATTCCTTAATGTCTTACATACATTCAGGTGGTGAGATCCACAATTCATCGCCCTTTCACCTGTTTCAGCATGGATCCTTGTCATCTCTTACCTAATAGACAAGATCTCTGGCATGTATCATAAGGATTCGTAAATCAAATGAATTCAAAAGTCCAACTTTCGATTGTGGAGTTTCGAGACGCGCTTTCTCATTCATATGGCCAAGTACATGCATGCTGTAAGATAGGGTTGAATTTAAATCATTGGACTTTGTAATTAGTAGTTAAGTGTGTTATGTATTACGAGAATTGCTTGATTTTGAAGGCTCATAACATAAAAAGACCATCCTCGTAAATAGGCATTTGCATGTAACATGTCTTTAAGTGAAAATTAAGCAACAAGGCACTACTAATAAAAGAAAAACTACCAAGAACCAAACAAGAAATCCAAATGTTAATATTCTCACACACTGTAGGAACATAATAGCAATTGTCCAAACCACCAGTACATTCACTCAGCAAAGTAAGTTCATAACTTCCACAACACTAAAAAGCGAAGAACTTTGCTCTGAATGTGCCTACTCTGTAGATCAACAATCTCACCCTTCGCTGTCTACTTCCCAAAGCTCCCTCAGACATTTGTACAAATGTGAGATCCACATCCATATACTACCCAGAACTAGAAGGAGAAAACAACTCAGATAACATAAATACCAAGAACTAGTCTCACCGCCTTTCTTTCTTCTTCTTTAGATCCTTCAATAGGCCTTGCGCTCCAATGACCAAGTTCATTATGCAAACAAAACACCCCCTCCTTTCAGCTTTGTAGCCTTTAAGCACCATGTGTTTGGGTTTGGGGTTGAGCATAATGGACTTTCCTTTTGCCCTTGTCCTTGCCCTCGCTCTTGTTCTGAAGCCCCTTCATTTTGAACCATCGAACATGGCCAAGCTTATTTAATATTCTCAAAGCCAATGCAAGCATCGACAGCAGTTTCGGGATAGATTTGTCCATTTCATTTCAAGGCAAACAGTTCATGACAAACTAGCCATAACTTATCAGGAAGTGAATTCAGGATCAAATCGCTGTCAACCTTGGCCTCAATGGAAATCCAAGCCTATCAAGGTGCTCAATATACCATTTTTAGAACATGAGCACTAACCTAAGCACTCTCAGCCATTCTCCGCAGCAGTACAAAGGCTCGTAGCTCATACCTTTTCGCTCCTTGCTTGTTGTCGGAACATTTCCTTAAGATTGAAGATCATATCATAAGCTTCCCCCCATATTTTCCGCAGATCCTCTAAGTTCGTAATTCATGGTATAAAGCAGCATCAAGCACTTAACATCAATACAGTCATTATGATGCTTCCTCAAGCATTCTTTCCCACTCTAGGAGTGCATTATCACCGGTTCTTCACGGAGAGGTTCATCCATGACATAAAGCTTCTCTGCTTTCACAGAACAATTCTCAAATTTTGAAACCAGCCAAGGTGAAGTTAGTCCTTAAGAAGTTTGGTCCTTTCTCAAGGATCAAATGATCGCGCAGTAGCTGACATAGTAGAATTGTTGTTTGCTATTGTCATTTACTCCACAATGAATGCAAAGTTCCCGATAAGTATTTTGATTATAAAAAATTCTCACTAAATTAACAACCCTCAAGAATAATCATATTAATCTGTGTGAGCTAAGATCCATATTTTACCCTCAACTTTAAGCCACTTTGGCATGACACACTTTAAAATTAAGTTATTTTTAGGTAGGTAACTCTTACTCAATACATCTCATGCAACTCTTAGATATTTACGATTTTGACATCATATCCCTATTTTTCTTTAAATCCCATCTAATGCCATTAGGCCCAAAAAACCTGCTTTGATAACCTAATAAAGTTCCATTTTTTAAACATATGGTAGCAAATTCCTGTCTGGTCTGTCCATTAATAACCTTAATGTGTTTTTACTTTGTAGAACCCACATTAAGGTGATAAAAGTGGTCATTATGTTTAAATATGGATGGCATGTTAACTTTAAATTTATGTGAGGGACCTAGATTTATTTTAATTTTCAATTAATAGATCTCTATCATACATCTAGTATCAATTACACATACTCATGTAATATCATACATAGCATCTCATACATGGTATAATACAAACTGTCACGCATGGCCTTATCTAGATTGACCCCAAGGCCAATATAGTTATCATCAATATTCCTAGGGTAGTAATAAATAAGTGCTCTCCATTTGATGTCGATTTGACCTTCACACCAACTCATGCGATAGACATCACCCAGCCTCTCCATCATCATGGTTGGATCGGCATGATTCAAATGGGTTTGCATTGGACTTCTTGTTTTATCACAACAACAAATAAATACTACTAATAGTAAAATAAAATAATAAACAAAAACCAAGATGCAAGCCGTATTTAATAATTCACACATAAACCCTTGTGTACCAATAATAATAATAACCGCCAAACACATTGGTCAAAAGGCCATACCGCACCATGTGGAAGCAACACAACATGCAAAATATATCATGTTATCATATAGCATAAACAATTTGCATTAAAAGAAATAAATTATGGGCTGAAGTGTATTTAAACCAATTACCCATAAGGTGCGGCCGCAGAGATGTTACTACGGCCACAGCCTAAGAAGGCTGACGGGGGCACCCAGGCGCCTCACTGTGCCCTAGAAAAAAAAAAAAATTCAGAAATGATTAGAGTTTCGTCTCAAAATTTTCAAATTCATTGATCTCTACCAATAATACCCTTGAATAAGCCAGCCATCAAAATCATATTAAAATGTAAAGATAGTTATAATTTCACACATTATAAGAAGTTTTGAGTTTTCTACCACCATAAACAATCATTGATAAATCAGACTGATATATGAATTCACCCATGTATTACTTGATTAAGACAAAGCTAGAATCATATAACATGCTATTAAAAACACTTTTAATGGTAATATCCCATTCTGATTCTTAATCATATTAATTACCTTTTAGGTTTCTATTCCTGAATCAATTAATACCTTTAACAAAACCTATTATTAACTATGTCGTCGACAAACTCATAATATCACATATATATTCAAAATGCAAATCATGCCGTAATCATATACATCGTACAAACATACGAATGCAGCCATGGTATTTATCGATTTTTATGAAAACACGTGTGGCTCGATACCACCGGCTGGTTGCGGATAAAAATTTTAAATTCCGGCTGCATTTATGTTCCAATCGTATTGGATATTCTGCCGTAACCCAACACCCCGGGCTGGTTATTTCTGCTCATTGCATCGCTTAAAGCCATTTTTCGCCGTCCTTGGCGAAGCCAATCGTCGGATCGAATGAAGACCGTGATTCAGCTTTCACCCGGACAAACAAGACTTAGCTGCTCCTCCAATCATCGCGTCCGACGCCGGCGGAGACACACTTTTCTTGTATTTAGCGTGCTTTCCCGGGAGGTGGGTAGTGTGTGTCAGCTCTTATTCTCAAAGAAAATAACGCACATGGCAAGAACCAATATTTCTTCATCATGAAATCCCTAAATCCATTACATCGGTAAACTAGGTATGGGCCACCTGAGCGGAGCGTACCTCCTGCAATTCAAATAGTGTGCCATGAAACTCCGCCCCATGGTCGTAGCACACCCCATCGTGGTAATTAACCGATCTTCCTCTCCACACCCAAAAGCCCGACTCCTAGACGGCCCGGGCAATCCAAACTGCAGTACCCAAGATCCAAGACAAGCCAAGGCTACTCGGTGCAGGCAGTTTTAGCCGACTTCATAGCAGAATCCCCCTCGTCTAAAACACACCCCGAAAGCTCGAATTGGTGGACACTTAATGTAGACTCGTGGGCGTCGCTATAAACCGAGTGGAATCGTCCCAGCTAAACCCCAAGTGGGGAAAGAATCGAAAAGAAATCCGGTTAGGCTTCAATGCCTCCAACAATGAGTCAGAATATGAAGCCCTCTTATCCGGAATTGAACTAGTTGTCGTCATATCTGCCAACAAGCTCCCGATTCGTAGCGATTCCCGCTAGTCGCCTGCAAAGTCAACGAAGAATTCAATCCCGAGACCTTAATGAAAAGATGCGCCTCCCAAACTACGCCGCGCTACTGAAACTGGAACATGTACCTAGGGACTGCAATGATAAGTAGATGCCTTAGCCGCAGTGGCCGCCTCTCTGCCAATAACCGAAATAATATTCCTGCCCATCTACCATCGCCTGCTTTCTCAATCACCGCTTCCCAAGTAAGCCAGACGAGATCCTCCCTTCATGGACGGACCTGGCCAGCCATAAAGATGGGAGAACCCCTAGAGAGTGGGCGATAAGGCCCACAAGGTGCCCCGTTTCGTGATTTTTCCCTTTATCGATGGGATAATGTTCAAACTTTCCCCGATGCTTCTTTATCTGAATGCCTTCGACGCCCGAACAGGCCATTATGTGTCAAGTTGAACCGCATTGGGGAAGGATGTGGAAACCACCGCAGGCGTAAATTCGGCACACGTATTCACACTCAAGGGTACTATTACCGACCTCATGAGAGCCGACACCGGCCAATTATGCCAAAAATGCAGACTGCCGCAACCCGCTACTCATCCCGAATCACCCGGGCAGCATCTCGACCATATCGAGCCTTCCGTCCCTTGGTCAATGGGGGGATTGGATATAGTGGGGGTCGGCCGCCCACGCCCGCTCAAAAAGAAATTGGCGTTGGTAAAGAACTCGACCATTTCGCAAATGGGTAGAAGTCAAGACCTTTCATCGATCAAAGACAAGGACGCTACCCGCTTTATCCTGAAAATATCATTTAATGCTTCAAAGATTCCCAAATCAATCAGGACGCGACAACGGTCCCCACCCCACGCCGGCCCATACTTCAAAACTTCTCGCTAGGAATTGAAAATAAAAATTTGTACTCCACCCCTAAGATTCGCAGAAAGCAATGGACTTGTGAAAAGCCTCTAATAAAACCCCCGTTGACCCGCCTCAACCGCCATTGGATTCGCTAAAGGTAAATGGTGTATGAACTTCCCGCATTTCAAAGCTTATTAATCCATCGCCGCGAAATTTAATAAGATATCCTCGTTGTACTACTTATGGGATGGAAACCATAATCCCTATAGAAATTGGTATGCCTACGATCGCATGGATGCTCGAATAGAAAATGCAGTTAGTAATCAAGTGACCCGACACTCCGCCGATGAACCGCGAGAATCAAGCAGCCAAATCCAGATAAGATCCTACCGGGCCACGCTGGCAAATTTCACAACAACCAGAAGCCCCCAGAAGACAATCCCGAGACCCAGTCCCCAAGAAAGGTGAGCCAGCACAAACCCAAGAGGCTGGAAAGTTCCAACCTAACTGGGAAGGATCGTATCTCGTAACACGAGCCGGCGATCCGTTCACGCTTTTAGACGTTTCGATGGAACCCCCGTACCTAGAACGTGGGAATGCCTTGCATTCTAAAAGCGTTGTACATCAATAAAGTATGACTCGATATTTACACATATTTTTGTCCATTTTTCTCATCGTACAGGGTAAACTTAAAAGCCCGGATGGCGCAGTAAATGACCTATCCGGCCCAGTATAAATAACATCTAACTGAGTCAACTTAAAAGCCCGAATGGCGTAGTAAATGACTATTCGACCCAGTATAGATAATATCTTAACTGTCAACTTAAAAGCCCTGACATAGCACATAAATTACCCATCCACCCAAGATAGATACATTCAACCCGGTCAACTTAAAAGCTCTGACATGGCGCAATAAATGAAATTATCCCATCAGCTAGATACAACATCTAATCGGTCCACATAAGCCTCTGATAACACAATACAATTAATGACCTATCTCGCTTCAAAGCCTAGTTTGCCACTCATATACGCCATTCTGGCTAAATAAGAAGAAACTATTTCATCCACAACCAAATTCGTATCATTTTGTACAAAGAGTAAAAAATTAAGAGGTATCAAGTAGAATGTCAAGATACAAAGAAAAAGAAAACAAAGTAAAAAGGCTCACCGCAGACCGCAGTTTAAACTCCTGCAAATTTCGGGCCAACATTGATTCGCCATCCGCTCGGGCTAGAAGCTCCCAATGTGGCTGCTCGTTCACTCGACAGCCGCTAAAGTATTCAAGCCTAAGTTCCTCCCTAATACCGTGGGTTTAAAGGTCGGTGATAAGCACTCGGGGGCATCGGTGGCTGATGCACCGGGAAGTAGCGCTTAACGTGATTTGTCCGCCCGATCACGGTTATTCTGATATGTTGTGTGCAAAGCAATAACAAACTTCATAGCCATAGTTAAATATCACATCATCGCCAAAGATCAAATTCCTCCTCCATCGTTTCCTTTCCGTAGAGTCGCCTTTGTTTCGAAAGGCCGAGTTCCTCCCCTACTGCACCACAAGCCCTGATGATTGGGAAGACACGCCAACTGCTAGGATACCAAGTCTCCTTCCTTTCCGCCTTCTCGACAAAGCCCCCTCACAGCCGGCGCTCAATGGCCGAACAAAGTCGTTCGCACCCGCCCCCCACCGGACACCCTCCGGGCGCTGGGTGGCACGCCGGACTCCGCCGCCAACCCGGTGACTCCACCCGCCGCCTCGAGCACCGCCCGCCACGCTGCCCCTTCCATCCATGCCATCGCCGTTTCATGGTCGAGGCATCCTCTCTCTCGCTCTCAAATCCAAGCCACCCTCTATCCACAACCCTTCTTTAGTCGGGCCCCACCATCGTGCATCTAATCCAGCCTCCTTCAAAGAGGCATCAAGATCTCCTAATCTAAAGCTCCCGACCGAAATGATACAACCTAAAAAGCTTCACAGCCCCCACCGTGGAGTTGGAATTCATGATTTGTACCGGGAGGGTCATATTCCCATGGCGCGACGCCCGCTAAAAGAATATTAGGAATACGACAAGATTTGATGCCAACACTTTTTATGAGTACTACTACTTACCGCTTCGCCGGGATCAACTTAGTTCCATGCGTAATTTGCATTCCATCCCTCGATAATATGTCAAGATCCTCTTTGTATACTAATCCAGGACAAAGAACGGGAGTCACTTCTTCGCCTACCCAATCGCTCCCAGCAGCCATGCATCCATACAGTCCTCTGGATACAACTCATCCAGACGATCACCTGCATTCGCCTAGCTAGCGGGCTCCACCGGGCGTGGGAGCACAGGCTTTAATTGTCTTCCCGCCAGCACTGCCATCACTCCACCGCAGAGTCGGTCGAGGGGGAGATAAGAATTCAACGCATCCGATTCGAAAGCAACGACCTTCAGGTCTCCTGTCCTCGCAGCTTCTCGAGCATGTAACCTGGCTGGCATTCAAATTCGATTCCAGAGGATTGATCACCCACAAGGTCGCGCAAACCTGAGCACCTCCTCGCTCCCCTGTGGCAACATCCCTCCGTACACCCGATTGGTCATTTAACCCCATCTTAAAGCAGTCCCGAAATGACACCGTCTCGCAACTCAACACCCATCCGCGGGTAGGGCCGATTCGATTCTTCACCCCACCCGGCTCCTCTCGTAACTCCCCTCCCCGCGTCCCGTTTCCCCCGGGCAAGATGTACGGCCAAGGAGCTCATCACGCCCTCCCCTCCTCCTCTTCTTTCTTCCAAATCTACTTCGCGCTAGATTCAGGGTTAAACCAAGGAATAAAACTTCACTGGGGCCCCGAGAACGTTGTCACTGGTTGTCTTCCCTTTAATCTTTGCAGGGCGTAATCGGGTCCCCTCTTGTAATGTCAGGGCGCTTCCTCGTGGCAGAACTTCTTTCTACTCAAGAGCAGAGTTATGCAGAGCCTAATCCCACCGGGTAGAAGCCGATGACCTTTACAGGTCCGGCACCAGTTCCCGACCGATGCCGGGCAAGATCCAAACCCCGATGAAGACGTACTCGCTTACGATTGGGGGCACTTAGCAGTGTCGTACAGCATTTAAAAATGTTCTCATTCACACCTCAAGTGGCAATGGAGTGCGATGACCTATGCCTAGAGTCGTTCCATTCCCACACCGCCTAGTACTCTTCGAGAGAAGGAATCCCATTTACGCCCCGCTTCTCAAATCTCCGATGAAGTTTTATTGCGCGGATTTTCTTTCTTTCTCAAGGCTTGCCTTTTTCCAACCAATGCATTCAACCTACCCCTCCTAAGCTTTTTCTCTCACACCAATAATCCAAAGTCATACACAAAAAGCCAAGATGTATACACAATAATATAAATCAACCTCGGCCCCTACACACACACTCGGGGAAAACTTTAATCTTTGTTAACATCAATGAAGCGGTCTCTGATCCTGGGGCGGCCCCCTTACCAAGATCGCCACCCTTTCGGCCCATCTTAGTGTGAATCAGAAGTTCCTAACAAATGGTAATCGAACTCGATCGATACTTGATATTCAGCCACCCTCTACGTCATTCTCGGCGAATGGTGCAAACAAATCTCAACCAACGAAAGGTCAAGTTGGCGCCGCGCAGGCTCACACCGCATCTAGTCGACAGGAATGGTGTTGATGGGACTCAGCTTCGGCAGCCCCGGGTGAAATGCAAAAACTACTTTACCAATGGCGGTGATGTCAAGCCCGGCTGCACAAGGTGCCTCCCGCAAAAACACCGTTATGTTCTCCAATCAGGTAGGGATTCATCCCGCCCTCCATCACCGGAGGTCGATGTTATCGGGACATCGTGAATGTTCCCACTCCATCGTCGGATACAGGAAGAGATGATGTCGCTATGTATAGCGCCCCCTTCGTAGTCTTCTCACCCACCTCACCGTTTTAAGTCGCGCTTCCCAATTTCTCAAGCATACCTTACACAAGGAAACCAAAAGGAGGAAGCAGAGAACAAAAGCTCAACCCCTAAGCCATATACCAAACCGGTAAGAAGGCAAATCTACCAAGCTCCGAGCAAGGAACACCCGACCCAAAATTTAAACATATCCCTCTTCTCCTGGTTTCCACAAATTAAAAACCCACCACTAACTAAGATCTCAGAACACCATAAAGAGGAAAACCAACTTACCTCGGTAATAAAAGTCAGCAAACGTCCTGAAAACCCAAAACACGAAGAATTCGTGAGAATCTGCCACCAATAAGATTCGTAGTAGAAACTTGAACCAAGAAAGCAAGAGGACACAAATACGACGGAATGCAGGCGCACAACTCAATGATGGCTCCTTATATACCAAATGCCTAGTTCCCCGACATTACTAAATGCACCAATGACTCATCGCAGATCCACTCCGCTGCTTGAATCTTACGATTCGCCTATTAGGGCACAAATAAACAAACGTGCGGGGTCAAACTCATAGGCCCTCAGGTCATCTTGGTGGACGCACGAGCACCTACTGGCTTGGCAGCTGGCTCCCGACCAGCCCATTTCAATCAAAGCATGCCAAATACCATAGCCTTCGGCCATCAGAATCAGTCCTTAACACTAGCCAGGTATTAGGAAAGCATGGGGACAGTACATGCAAGTACGCAGGAATTTGAAGAAATATAAATTCATTAATCACGCAAAAAGACGTTCATAATTACATGGAATCATTTTTAACAAAGTGATCATACTATGACTACATGATCCATCTGGATCAAATACAGAGCTCAAACAAAAGCAACAAGGGAAAGCAAGGTCAAACAGTTATAGGCGTAAGTCATGAAGAAAGGTCATGCGGAAGTGGAAACGAACGCCAAGAACCCTCGTTTACTCGGAGTGGTGTGTTCCGATGCAAGAGGATTCCATTCCCAAGTTTTAACCACCCATAGCCAACTAGAACATGGATATTCACCCGAATTCGGGCCAATTCGATCCGCTCCATGGCTGAAATCAACACGCTTCAAACCGCGTCTATCGTAATCATCCTTCACTCAACAATCCTCCAAGTTTGATTCCCGACAACACCTAACCGACCTTCTCCGCTGAAAGACCAGGGATAACTAGTGGCACAAAGGAATCCGCCACCCTCCAAACCTTTATGTGAACCTTCTAAAAATACTCAAGGGGTGTCCCAAGCTAATTACATCAAATGTGAATCCAAAGTTAGAAAAATTCCATGTTAAACATACCAACATTGATTGTCCGTTGTTCATGCTAGCCGGGCTAAACGCTGCTTTTCTTTATCCCACCGGTATAATCGCCTTTCCCCGCAGGTGGGGCCAGGTACCATGGGCTTCGGCCCAACTAATTCCATTAACAAGCCCTCGCAATCGACTAAGCATTCGCTGAAGACGATGGGCCCCAATCTACGCTCCAAATCGCCTTCACAACAAGTCGCCTAAACATACATCCCCAACCGAGTAGGGCATAGACCGCTTAGATACTGCCTCTCCTGGCCAGTTATCATCTTTAAAAAGGCATCCGGTATCCCCTTCCTAATTTGAGCGCGATGTCACGCTCATAACCACTCCCGAGGGGTCAAACATTTCTCGATGCGTAAAACGCGGACGATCGGGATAAGGCCCAAAAGGAAGAATGTGTCATAACGTTAAGTGAAAAAGCTGCCACCTTCCTTCCTCGTTTCTCTAAGGAAAATCATCTACTTTCCATGGAAATAGGGATTGCCTTCCTTCCTGATAAAAAGTGAGGAGATGATGGGGCAAGCAGTATGTAGGCAAGATTCCATACCGAATGTAACAGTGTTTTTTCACTCTCTAGCCTGATTAATCTTGACGCACCCTTCCAGCGGATGCAGTACCCCCGGTCGCAACTCCGCAGTAACCTCCCAACCAAGCTCGCTCGATTGACAAGTTACCATGAAGCTAAGCCGTTAAACCGCGAACTCGTTCGAAAATCTGGTTATAAAAGTGTACTCACTTTTCTATCAAAATCACACCTTTAATTTAACTAAAATCCTTAAAGATAACGACCGCACTTGTCAAGCCCAAAATACAAAAATCACCCGTATAAAAATACACCCTAATGTTTTCCCAAAAAATCCAATCGGGAGCATCCGCGGCTGCACCCTCTGGTCTCATCAAAATATAAGATACGAATCAATCCAACATACTTCCCCATCGCAAATCCCGTTTTTCTCAAAACCATGCATGCATATTTTACAAAAGATATTACATATACAAAATGTCACATTTTAACTTTTTACTACTTTTTACTTTACACCTTATCTTTATATAATCTACAACATAACGCTTCCAGGACTCAGGATCCTCGAGAAGGTCTTTTCGCTTCACGACTCGCATCCGAAAAATGATTTAAAAAACGTAAAACCGTGTGGAGCCAAATGGTGCTTAGCGAGCAACATATAAGTCTCTAAATGTTGTCGTCACCGTACGTATCCCAATATGAAAATCAGACATAAATGGTTGTAAAACTCGTTTTTAAGAAAAACTGCTTTTGCTATGAAAACCATTTCTCAAAACCGTTTCAAAATTATTTCACGAAAAACTGCTCAAAACTATTTCTACTACTCAAAATTGTTCGAAACTATTTCTCGCTAACAAAACTGTTTCCGAAACTATTTACTCAAAACTGCTTCAAGCAGGTTAATATCCAGCAGCGTTATACTGGAAATCAAGTACCAACCACTGTGCCCATTTCGAATACCCTAGACGTGATGTCAATAACCCTGAACTCCAGCACTAGTGAACCTCGTAACACTACCCCGGCTTAAGATGGTCCAAAGGAACACCTACGTGGATCTCTATAAACATGCTAATGGAACCCTGAACCAAAATGCCCACAATGATGGAACCCTGGAACCAACACCCTTGGCCTCCATGTACTAAGTCGTACCGCGCTAATCCATACCCCGAATGTGCGCAGGGCGACCAATATATAAATATATACTGTATCTAATCCCCACTACCGACCACCGTGCAATATAGCTTAGTCATAATATCCCAAGGCAACCTTGCCATATGCACAATCCGAAATACATCCGACCCCAACTAGCCGTCATCTAGTTTCTGCTAAACTGTGCCAAATCAAGCTCAAATACCAAATCGAACTTTTCTACCGGAAAGTATAATGTAAATGAGGTAAAAATGTTTGGTAAATTTTATATTTTCAAAGCACTTTACAAACTTGTAATTTAAACACTTTCGTTTCTAGAAAGTGATTTTGAGTACCACCTTTTCCCCTTTCAACCACGTCAAACTTGTCAAGACCCCCAGATTCCTCGTCTGATGCTCTCAACCGCCTACACACGTGTGTCTCGATACAAAGTACGAAAATGCCCCTAGCTCGAACGTGACAATCCATAAACACAACACAGTGGCCAAGCCAATTTTGCGTAGCGCCCGAATCTAATCCTCATTCCAACAAACTTTACGTGCTAGTCCCATTCGATAAGGACATTCTGATAATATGATGTGAAATTGTGGACCAAAATATCCTCCTACAAGACATTAAATGCCCATAAAACTCATATGTTTTAGCCAAACTTGATCCAAGGGATTTTCCATAGCCCAAAAAACAGACTAAAAATATTTCTGAGTACCTATCCCACCGGTCCCATTGTAAACCCTGGGGCTCAACTGAATCGTTTCCTCAAAATAGTCCCAGTGCCTGTACTCAAACCCATTCCTTGCAAACAAGCCACGACCACGGCCTTATGAAAATTTGCTTGTACATGACAAAGCATTTTAGCTCTTAAATAACACAATAGTGGTACTCTGTATCTTAAAGCTCTAGATGCATGCCAAGATATTTGGTACTCCACGTTACTAGCTCTGGCTCATAGTCCAATCCCCTTTTCCTACTTCCAACTTAAAAATCTACTTCATCCCCACTGCAAAATCGAGAAAGAACAAAAGAAAATAAAAGAAAATCGCTTTTCTCTCTCTTCACTTGACCTTCTCCCGTCCGCTCCCGTTTTCTCCCTTTAGATTCTTAACCTTTTTTTTTTTTCTTTAATTATTATTAGCTTGTTTTATTTGATAAACTATTTCTATTACCCCATTCGGTCCATTTAATTCCCCGGAAGGTCTTTATTTCTTTTTCAAATACCTTATATTGTAAATTTGAATCCCAAAACGGTCACTCGACCTCCCAGATTTTTGTAAAAATCTCATCCCTCAAGTCTCTCGACTAATTTTATTTCACCCTGTAAAATCGTAAAATATTCCTCGACCTATTCTAATTGATTCTAAATTTCTTTTAGGCTACTGGTATTTCCTCATGACTTAATTTAATCCACAAATCAAGCCAATAACCGAGATCTAGAGGAATTATAGGGCTTCCCTCAACCATTCCGTAATTTATTATTATTATTATTAATATCCTTTGAAATTTCATAATTTGTACTTTCACCCCTTCACTTTCCTTATCGTGAAAGCCTGTTAATTTTTGAAAATCCTTGCAGGTTTCACCCTTAAAACAACTTTCAAAAATTCTGGCTATGGCACGAAATAATTAAGGAAGCCTCAGCAAGTAACATACTGCTATGACACACCGGCACAATCCTCTGATTTTGTGATGTGTTACAAATCCTCCTCCTTTAGGAATGATTTGGTCTCTCTAAACAGAAAATTAAAACTAATATAAAAGATATACCTTAATCCGAAACAACCCGAGGATATCGGGACCGTGCATCCCAGCCTCCGACCCCATGTAGCCCTTAATCCCAAGATTCCCACAAAACTGACTAACTAATGACCTATTCCGCAAACTGGCTCTCTCATGATCTACATCCCGCATCGGGCTGCCCGAGGTGCTCCAAATTCTATCCCTGCTATATCACGGACCCTCTGAAAGTACAATGAAAGTGATCCGAAATGTAATGGGAGCACTGGATACATGAAAACATTACTATGGAACCCGACAACTCTAGATGTCTAATCTATGCTACGTCCCACTGCACTTCTCATATGGCCCTATGTATCTCCTGGCCCCGTGCCTTCCGCGTCAAAATCAGAACACCCTCTTCCAAGTGGAAACTCGAGAAGATCCTTATCGCCCACCTTTAAACTAGAGATCCCCACTGCGTTATCCGGCAGATAACTTTTCCTGTGGTCTCCATCCCTGTTATCTTGTGTCTCTGCTCTGACACCTGGGATTCCTATTCATGGTGGCCTAGACAACTCGGGTCTATCAGCCTCTCCGCTTCATCCCGGGGAAGATACTGAAGTACTTTAATAATCTCCTGGCCATAAGCCAATGCCTTAAAATGGAGTCATGCCTATGTTGGATTGATAACTGTTGTTGTAAGCGAACTCCATCAAGATAAATGCGTATCCCGGGCCTTCCTCCCCTTAAACCATCACGCATGTTCAAGCATATCCTTGAAGGCTCCCAACAGTTTCTCCCACCAACCACTCGGCCTCGAGGATGGAAAAGTCGGGTGTTAAAGCGGCACCGAGTCCCCATGGCATCCTCAGAACCTGGACCAAATTCGACACAACCCAGTTCCGAGACCATCAGAGGCAAACACCTATGTAATCTAACTATCTCCCTCCATGCTATAATTGGGTCAACTAAGTTCAATGGCCATCATTAAGGTAATCATAGTGCTTTGCTGGATTTCGTTAGTCTATCCACTATCACCCATATGGTGCATCAGAATGCTCCGAAGTTCCCAGTTCTAGATAACACCAATCCCATAGTAATCTTATCCCCACCTCCATACAGGAACGGAAGGGGTCAGTATCTTTCCCCGTGGGCTTTCTCGTGTTCGCTTTTACCCGGGCCGACAAAGTTAGCATCCGGATACGAAATAAAGTACCCTTTTCATTCCCTTCCACCTGGAACCAATGTTCCTCGAGGGGCATGATGATCCCAAGTGCAACCAGGTGATTTGTGATATGTCAAGAGTGAGCTTCCTTCCATGATTTCCTTTCTTAGTTCACCCATTTGTGCACACACATTCCCTACCCCTATAACTATTACGCCTATCGTCTCTCGATCCTGAACTGCTTCCTACCACTTCAATCACCTCCCGCCTCAACTTAATCATCTTCGAACCCATTCTTCCTGAATTCTTCTCGATCTCATCCAACAGAAGAGATCGAACATAAATAGATGCCAACAAACCTCGTATCGCCACTCCGTAACCTAACTCCCTGGAAGATCTCAACCCTTATCAACAATGGAGATATACTGCCCATGAAGATGGGAACCCTCCGATTTCGGCTAAGGTACTTCCACCACTACATTTGCCTTCCCTCGATGGTACCCATCATGCAATCATAATCCTTGCATCACTCCAACCTACCCGGGCGCGGCCTCAAGTTAAGCCTTCAGTAAAAGATATGGCTGCAAGCTCAGGATCAGAATATCCGGGACAGTGGGAACAATCGTGATAGATAATGTCTCCCGCATCTTTAGAGCAAAAACCACCGCCGCGGTCAGCGAATCAATGGTCTGGGTAGCTTCCTTCGGCTGTGTTTTTCTTGAACTCCACTTCAGCTACAAAGACACTTTAACACCATCCCGCATCAGCCCACAATTCTAACCCTTGTTCTAGGTATCAAGAGATACCGTTGAGCCCGCCCTTTTCCCGGCCTTCCGTAGGTGATAATACCGAGTCGCCGCTGACTTCGTCTCTCACCTCAAAACCATGCCGGCAGTGCATCTCGACCACCACCCATCCTTTTCACAGATCGTCACCCGGGTTGCTATCTTCGAAATCCCTCAACAAATTTCCCGGTTAATCCGCCGCACTGGCGAAACGCGAATCCCGTGGGAACATCTGCGGGCGCTTCCAGCGCTTCATCAGGCTTCGATCTTTCGAGGATCCACATCACGTCTTCCTCGCCGAAATGATATCACTTAATCTAAGAAAGCTGGCTTCGTCTCAACCAAACCGGAACTTACTAAACTTAGCGTATAACCGGACGCCTTTCAAGAATCGCATTATCACCAAGATGTTTACATATTCCTTCTCGACTCGTCGCAGCGGCATCAGGAATGTCATCAATATCATCACGCACTACAAAACTTATCTGGGCATGATTTAATACCCTCGTTTCATCAATCCATGCGAACGCAAATGGGCATTAGTCAACTGAATGGTACCACTAGTGAACCCAAGGAGTGACCTGTGATCTCATCCTGAAGCAAATGTGAAACATCATTCTCCTGACCCTAATTGATGGTAGCCTCGATCTTAGGTCAATCTTAGAATATGTACTCTATGATCCAAGGCAATTGGTCAAATAGCTCATCTATACGAGGAAGCGGTATACCTGCTATATTTGTCACCCTGATTCAAATAAGGTTTCCATAGTCTATACACACAACCGTAAGCTTCCATCTTTTCTTCTTTACGAAGAGAACTGGAGCTCCCCACGGTGAGGTAATTAGGTCGGATAAAGCTCCCTGCACACTCCTCCACTCAGCCTCTCAATTTTTTCAGAATCCTCACTGCGCCCATTCTCAGATGGAGAATGGGATGGTCAAGCCGGTCCCCCGTGGAACCAGTTCAATAACGAACCTAATTTTTCTATCCCGAGGGTAAACCCGAATGATCTGGCCCAGAAAGACATTCCTGAACCTCTTAATTCTCATGGGGGATGCAAGCCTTCCGTGCGCTGGTCCCCTCTGTTCCATCCACTACAAATGCCAAATAACCCCGCAACCTTCCGAAGCATTTTGAGGCGGTCATGCATTAATGATCAGTGGCTGTATCTCTCTTCTAATTCCCTCAAATATCACGCCCCGTCCTCGGTCAAAACCATCGCATTTCTTTGCGAGCAATTCATGTGGCCTGAGTTCGGATAACCACCCATACCCAAGATTATATCGAAATCACGGGATTACCTAACACTATCAAGCTTCGGTTGAAAATCCCTTTTATTTCTGATCACCGCAATCAAGCACTGGAACTATCCTTTCGCATATCATAGTATCCCTATTGGGTAATTTAAAACCACCATACTCCACCATCTATGGTCGACTTATCTGGTGCTCTTAGTGAATGGTACCGAACAAACGAATGAGTGGCTCTCGGTCCACCAATGCATATATCATGATCATAAACTCGAAAATCATACCGACCACGCCCGTACGATCCGCTCCCGTCGCTGCGGATCAGAATACCCGAGCCTCGAAGTACTTAGCAACAGTATCACTGATCTGCCACCGGTAAATCGACTCGGGCTCCAAAGACTCTTGTAAACATGACTTACCACAAAAAGCGAGATCGCCATCTTCTGGTCGAACCACCTCATCACCGGGATCGGACCGCCTTGGTGCCCATGGTAGATGCTACCGGCACTCCAAATCCCAGTGCCCTCGCAGCCTACCGAACTAGGGACGCTCCTGACAAAGTGACCTTCCGCCTCTCGCATCTGAAACATCCCGTCATATTCATCCCCGTGACCTCCGAGATGCCCTTTCCCCTCCTACACATAGTGGCACAACGAGTGATGATCCCCCAAGATCTAGCCCACCTCCCTGGGTCATTGGTGATCGAATCCGATCCCCTGGTTGATGTCAGCCCCGGCCCCAGCCCCACTCATATCCCACGCCCTTTCCCTTTCTTTCTAGGACCATTCTGTGCCTGGTCGACCAGGCGCTGAGCACCCTCTACCGTCTGTCGCCCGGGAAGAACCTAAAATCCAGTCTCCTTTCTACCCTTAGCGCAGTCCCCTCAACTATTTCCAAAGTTATTTTGAGATGTCAAAGCTAGGGATAAACTTTACTCCCGACTCTGCTCAAGCTTCCGGCCAAGAATCGCTACACTTTATGTTCCCTTTAATATCTTCCCGGTATCATAGGCATCACCAGCAGCTCCTTAAAACCTCGTCGTATTCTTTCACCGTCGTGATCGGCCGCTCTAACCCGGGCACTCCCTTCTATTTTTGCATCCCGATAACTACGCGCAGTAAAATTGCTCAGAATGCCGCTCTTAATTGTCCCCGCGATTCTGTGGCAGGTGCTCCCCTCTTAATGGCCTCCCACTGGGCCCCGTCTCCGGTCGGCCATCAAAGAACCCCCAAAAGAACACCTTCAGCCATCCGAACACCCCATCACCGTATAAATTTCACAACTCGCCTAAATGATATGCCGCTCCGCTGTCGCTGCATTATCATAAGTTTTAGCCTCTAATTTAGAGCTGCTCTATCATGCCTCCCTTCGCTCGGGTGCCCGGCCATGGGGTAGCCGTCAGAATAACTGTATAACCCGATCCATCGTCAAGGTACATACCACCGTCTACGGCCCCTCGATGGCTCTCGGCCGGGCCGACGGTTGAAGCATTTTCCGATCTAGGGGTGTGCTCGACAAATCTCTCTGCGGTGCCTCCCGGCAAGTCCTAGACGTGCACCGCGCTAATTTCGGGCCCGGGACATAATGTGTTGTACTTCGGTGTCAAAAGATTCAATGCATACACTTACAATATTTGATGCATGCAAGGATTAGTAAAAACAACAGAGTAAAGCTGGTAATAGCAAAAATCATTATAAAAATAATTGCGATAGGGAATAATGCGGAAAACGTTAAAAATGTGTGCTAATTATCGCCAAAACGCTTCACATAACAGAACTCTGATGTAATTTTCCAGATAGCAGGCTGAGCCTTACAACTGGGAACTTCCCAAAATAAGTCATGAATCTCAATGTTGTTTACGGAAGTTATGGCGTCGTAAACCAAGTGAACTCAGTTTCGAAAACGCACAGGTACTACTTTTCTATCAAAATTCACACCCTGATTTAATCTAAACCTGGGTGATAACGATCATACTGTGTGGTCAAGCTCCAAAATAAAGAAAATTCACCAGATAAAAATACATAATTTAAATGTTTTTCCAAAACTAACTGATAATCATAGCATCCTCTCGTCTCATCAAAACAGTGATACACTCAACTCAACATACTTCATCGCTGAATCCCCAAAAGCCAAAACCATGGCGTAATATTTTTGCAAAAGATATTTATATATACAAAATGTCGGTTTAATCTTTACTACTTTTATTTTTATGACCTTATTCTTATATACCCGCCAACACAATGCCTTCAGACTATAGGATCCCAGGGTGTCTTCTACCAAACATCTCAAGAATGAAAACATTTTAAAATAAAACTGTGAATAAACTGTAGCTCATCTGAAAACATGGTTTCGGGCCATGTTGTCGGAAAGCTCACAGATGTACCTCAGATAAAAATTCTGCAGAAAAGTAATGTTCGTAAAACGTTATGAGAAAAACTGAGTTTGCATAAAAACCATTTCTCAAAACTGTTTCAAAATCCATTCACACTGTAAAAATCAAAAAGCTCAAAACTATTTACTACGAAAACTATTTCGCACTCGTAACCCGCCGCTGGCGTTAATATCTGGGGTGGCGTTATACTCGAAACTGGTACCAACCATCGCCCATTTAAATACCCCAGACGGGGATGCCAGCGGAACCCTAACCAGACCGCCGTAGTGAACTGAAACAATACCCGCATATATCCTGAATTGACACGATTCTATAAAAACATGGCGAACCGCAATCAAAATGCCCATGATGGAAACTTTCGAATCAATCAATTCATCGCCGGGCGTGGTCGGTGTCGCCGCTACAATCAAGATAAATTCCTGAATTCCGTGAGTACAATTCACCATATAAAGATAGTACTGATCGAACTCAACTGCTCATCAGCAAATATAGTTATCATGGAATATCCCATAATCCTTGGTTACTACTTCAACCTAAATATTATTCCTAATCTTTGAACTGAGTTTGCTCATTTTGGGGTTCTGGTTAAACCGAGTCAAAACTGCTTTAAATACCGAATCGAATTCCTTCTGCTGAAAGCATGTAATGAATGGAGGTAAAAATGTTTTATAAATTTTTATATTTTCAAAGACTTTGTAAACTCAGACTTAAACACTTTCGTTTGGGGAAAGGATTCCAGCACCACCTTTTTCTTCTCGACGGCACTTCTTTCAAATCCTTTGCTCAAGACCTTGGGATTCTCGGCCTCATGCTCAAACTCCACTCTTCTGCCACTTAACCATATACAAAGTACTAAAAATGCCCTGGCTCAACCGTCTAACGATAAAAACATACATGCAGCTTTCTAAAAAAGCCACTGAGATCTAAACTACCCCATTCTAACAAAACTCCTACACAGTGTCTGACTCTGATAGAGATAAAAGATCTGATAATATAATGAAATTTCATCAAAACAGCTCTCACATGATGGAACACTGATAGCAACAAACGTTCATCGCCACGGTAACTATATGAGTTTGAATCAACTTTAATTTTCAAGGATTTACTGTTAGTACCTGATCCACCGGTCCGACTTACTGTAATCCCGTAAATTTTCAACTGAACCCGCGGCTCGTAAATGGGGCTCCCGACTTCGTGCCCGAATCGTGTCCGACGACAGTCTGGGCCCTAGTGCACCCTTAAACTCGCCCAGTGCAATCTTTGATTCCAAGCTTCATTTAATTCTTCACTTACTTTTAAGAAAATTCCTTCTAGTTCATTGGCATAGCATTTGAGTTCTCATTAAATAACACAATAGGAAAATATCTTTTAAAGCTTTGACAAAGCACAAGATATTGGTACCTAGTGCGTAGCTCTCGCTGCATACCAACCCTTCCTTTCTCGTCCTAGTTCTTAAAATTCCATTTTGGCCCGATTCAGAATCTGAGAAAGAAACAAAGAAAATAAAAAAGAGTAATCGCTTTTCTCTCTCTCTTTCACGTGACCTCTTCTCCCAATCAATCGTTTTCCTTTTGACTTTTGAACCTCTTTTTTTTTTCTTTGAATATTACATATTATTTTGATAAACTATTTCTGATACATTCATTCTACCCATTTCTCACCCCGAAAAATTTTATTTCCTTTCAGCTCAATTTTATCAGAATGATCCTTAAATCAAGTTACTTCCTCACTCACAGATTTTAAAAATTCTATCCTGTTTCTCCCCACAGTACCATCACTCGGTGAACTAAAAATATTCCTTAACCACCCTCGTAATTGATCGCGAACCTTTTCTGGTCACTTATTCTCGTGAACACTTACCAGAACTTGTACCTGCTTTCCGTCATCCCAAGATCGTGAGAATTGACTCCAAACTCATTCTGCAATTTTTTTATTATTATTATTATCCCTTTGAAATTTACAATTTGAAAATTTCACCCCTTCACTTTCCTTAATCATGAAAGTGTCATAATTCTTTGAAAAACTTTATACTTCAATCTTAAAACAACTTTCAAAATTCCATTATGGTAATCTAAAATTAATTACAGCTTGTGCACATTACTGCCATGATTGATATCTTATGACTCTCTGATTCACATACAGTAAAATCTAATCCTGGTATGACATCGAGAGGCAACCCGGCATGCCCACCACCATATTTCGTTCGTTGTGTATTCTGCCAATGTCATTCTTCTGATCTTGCTCAATGATCTCAAAAGTTCTGCAGACCGTCACTATTTCGTCGGACCTCATTCACAGTGGTCCTCCTCCTTGCCAGAGTCTTCCTTCCGAATCATGCAATCTCTATAGAAGACAGGTACAACAAGAGCTCATAAGACATAAGATACATGCAAATCGCCTTTGATGAAATCTCCATAACAATAATAAACCACAATTGATCCCAAAGAATAAAGATTACACAAAACACAATGTTCATGCCATAACTCCGTTTCAGATTTAATGCTCAGAGCGCTAGTTTTCGTACTTGAAAGGGTTATCCCATCGACGGTGAAGCGAAACTCCAAAGAGAGGTGAGGCCTCCTGGGCGGTGGCAAATTTCTCACCAAGTGCACATGGTAATGTCAACATATACCTTTAATGTCATGTCATGAATAAGATATCCAATCCTATGACCTAGTCTCAACTCCCTCACATTCCCTACGACATGTGATATGCCAAAGTGTGAAACTCCAAGCGGCTGGGTGGGCTCATTCATGACCTTTTCCAAAACAAACTCCTTTTTTTTATCGGGATGCCTCCCGTAGGATATAGTGTGGGACGCCCTTCTATCAAGATTGTCACCGAGAAGTATTAGACACCGATACAGCCTTGTCGTACCGAGAAGTACTGGACAATCTCCATGAGTACTTTCTGGGGTCACTCGCCAAGCAGTTATTGTGACGTCTAGTACTGGCTTATTCTTGATGAACCATCGTAAACCCCAAAAAACACAGTGGTTGTCGACGATTTAGCTGTATCGTCACCATGTCATGTGATGCCCTGCGTATAAATGTAATGTGTCATTTATGTTTGGCTTCATAAAGCTTACAAAAATAACAAGCATGTCACATAATATGGTAAACACATATTATTACATGTCAAAAGTAACAGTGGATAAACAGAGCTAATGATATAATTATTTTCATTTTTATTCCATATATATCACATAATTTCACACTGATAAACAGGTAGCAGCTCCCAATGGTCTGATGTAACAAAGTAAGAATAATATTAGCCATTTCCAAGATAATCCCAGCCAAGGCTTGGCTCCTCGGGAAAATCTGGCAGATTTAGTCCGGGTACCCAGCATTTGTAAAATATCACACAAAATTAACAAGAATTCCTGCTAGGGCCATACTAGTCTTCGAGCATTCGGGGCCAATACAACCCGCCTAAACATAAGTTCTCGAACCGTAAATGTACGTTTCCTCAACTGTCCGTGATTGAGCCCACTGTTCAGCCCACTTTTACAAGAACTTCATCTGATGCCAAATTCCAGACTCGACGATCTTCCGTAGGTCCAACGCGGCAAACGGAAGCCCTGAACGAGAAAGCCATGGTCGTCCAAGTCGATCTTTCCCGCCGATTCGCAAGGGTGTGTGGTGCTTTAAAATGCGCAAGTACTCCCCGCTTTTTCCACTCCGCCCCGATTTGCTCGCTCCGGGTGCTCTTCAGCCCTTCGATGGTCTCCCGGTGAACTCATGTCGGGTCCATGACCGGCCCCACAACCAAAAAACATACCACATACGCAGAAATACCCCGCGGGCTTAAAATCGCTACGCCCTACAAGCCCTAAGCGTGAAATGAACCAAGTAGGAAGAACTCCCAACATATACCCTGAGCTCCGCCTTGGCAATTCCACACGTAGTTGTCGTCGCGATAGATCTAACTTTGCTCATTCAATGAATTATGTTCATCAAAAGCGTCGTTTGGCCTGAGGAAAACCCTGCTTGTTCTTTCTTTTCCCTTTCTCCTTTCCCCCTTCCCTTCCTTTTCCCCTTTCTCCCTCTTTCTCCTTTCTTTTTTTTTTTTCTCTTTCTATTTTTATCCTTCTCGAACTCCCTTTTCCCACTCAAATTGGCGGATTCAGGCGGGTGGTGACACATGCTCATGTGTCAAACCCCCTCACTTTTTCCCCCATGCATGAGACCATGGCGGTCGTACATGGTTCTCATAAATAAAGGTGGGGCGGTCACGCGCAAGATCATGCCACACTGTCACCACGCCATTCGTCCTGCTTCTCGCCCGAATACACGTGCAGTGTACCCCGATATTCTCGGCCCAGTGCAATCCGATCTTTAGTAACTAGACTGGCGCACAAATCCGTCGTGCTGAGGTCCATTTCGTCATCCTCAAGATCTAGAAGTTCTAGGTTTGCAACCCTTCTACTATAGCTTAATAATTTTTATCATTTCATGAAAATTTTCACCCTATCCAGGTTTTCACAATTCATATAGGTGGATCACGGTGAAAGATAGCATTCAAAACAAGAGATGATCATAGCAAGCTCAACAAAGAAAGTACGGACCGTACTAGATTGTTAGCAAGATCAACAATGCTATGTAAAGCTGGACTTACCAAGTTGAACGGGGTTTCAAAAACCTTTAATGTGCGTGCTGATCTTATCTTGTTCCAACCATATGCAGAGTCTTGAATATCCGCACAGAATTAACTCATGCGTGATGTTCTTCGCCAAAGTTGAGGTGTTTGACACAGTATTAGATCAAATCAAACAAAAATTCTTAGTTTTTGTTGTTTTTAGATATATCTTATTTCCTTTAGATATTATTTCTTTTTATTTCCTAATTATTATTGTTTTGGGAGTATTATTTTCTTCCTATTGTTTTTGAGTCATATTATTTTATTTCCTATTATACCCATATATATATCTAGATTATAAATAGATGTTTTTTTATGGTTTGTTATAAGGACTTCTTTTATTACTTTTTCAATTTATTAATCAAAATAAAGCTTTTGTTTTTACTTATTCTCTCTAGATTGAGAATTGGTCTCTAGATTGTAGATGTAAGCTATTCATTTTTATTAATCGTATGTTATCACTGCGCTATACGCTAAAAGGTATGAATATAAGTTGAGCCGATGGCTTAACATGGGCTTCCACTCCACCTTTGAAAAATGGGACTATGTACCTCCAAGGCCCGGGTCATACTCGAGGCTATTGGCTGTAATTCAATTAACTCCATGGCCCATCTGCTTAAAGCAAGTAGCCCACCGGCCTTATTATTTATTATTATTTTTGAATAACACCTTTCGCCACTTTTCGGGCCTCTCGAGCCACCTTGTTTTTAAGAGTAACATCTCCAATGGTAAAGCTCAGCCGGGGTTCCAAAAGTTGCAACGGTCCCTCAAAACAAATGCTTAACCCCAAACGATCAATTATCTTCTAAATACCCAACCATACTCCAAACGAGCATTTTCCTGTTCTTAATATTTTATTATATTTCTTAATATAAAAATATATTATAATTTTTATTTATTAAATATGTTATTTTGTCCTCAAAATAATGATGAAATTATAAATCAAATATAAAAATAACATGAAATCTTATAAAAATCAAATCAAAAGTTGCGGTTTTCTTTTTTTTCATTTATTAATAATATTTTATTTTTAATATTATTTTTTTAAAAATACCAGAAGTTGTAATAAAAATATTTATAGCAATAAAATACCATCATTAATATGTACAAATCGTTTTTTAATTGTATTTTAAATCATTTCACACAAAAAATTTATGATTTAAAATCGTATTTTTTTTCACCTTCTGGAAATTTATGATTATAAATTTTTCTTTAATTATAATCAGATCACTACTCTTTCAATACAAACAAATCGCAGGCGGGGGAGTGGAGGGCTCTGAAGAGGACCGTTTCGCACTGGGAAAGAAAAGCGGGCAGGGAGTATGAAAGTGTGGATTCGAGAGGAGAGACATGGAGGTATTGGGAGAGTAGGGGAGTGGGGAGGGGGAAAGAAAAGCAAGAGGGAGGAGGAAAGAGAAGGGTGTGGTCGATGGTAGCCTAATCTTAATGGGAGAGGTAGGAGGAGAATCCATACTGCGATGGGGCCTGGCCGGGCCGTGTCGGACTGGAGTAAATGTCATTCGAAGTCTAAGATGACTGCACAATCTTATTCGAGACGCTGCTTCATAAGAGGTTTCTTCCTTCTTCTTCTTCCCCTCGGTGTATGAAATGGTATGGTTTGTTTGGTTATTTATAAAAATTTCTGTATCCTATGGGAGTTCAAAATTGCTTCTGCTGCGTGGCCCCGGGCCCAATCCATTTTTTCAGCTTTTTTTTTCCCCTCTGACTTCCGAGACACTCAAAATTCCACAAATTTGAAACTCAAATTTTTGGGGGTTCCATTTTGATGACCGAAATGGAATCCCTCGTTGAGTGACCTTTGCCGACCGGGGTCTCCTGATTCCATTTTGACCGTTATTGTATTTGGCGACGTTATGCCGACTGCTGAGATGCTCTAACATGAGGGCGTCATCCTTTCATCTTTCTTCCTCGCCAGCTTCCTAGAACTCGGAAAGGGTTTAGCTATCTTTCATCTCCCTTCTTCTTTGAAACCCTAGAACTAGAACATGCCTAAGAGGTTAAGTCTCATCTTTCCTCTTTCTTCCTTCTCTTAGAAACCCTAAAGTCGAGCATGTCAAGGAGGGTTTCTTTAGGGTTTCTTTGTTGCCGCGCTCTTCTCGTGTCCCGAGAAGATGTCTGCAAACACGGGGGTTTAGATTTTTCTCTACCCACCAAAATATTGGTATGCCTCTTCCCTTGCTCCTTCACACTTTTTTTTTTGTTTCACATCGGGGTCCACTTAGGGCTAATAGAGTTTGTAATTTGGAAACTATGATTGGAAGATTAGGTTAGGCTTACCCGCTTATCAAAATCCCAAGAAATTTCTTTACATATGTGAATTTCAAAGAAAAATGCCCAAAATTTTACAGTAGAAGAAATTCTGCATATGGAGCCAATCAAGTTGCATTTTCTTTGAAGAACCCAAAATTTCGAAATACACATGTATATATTTTGGGTCCAAAGAAAGAGAAAAAAGGAAGAATTCTTGACTTGATGTTGGTTGTGTTATGCGGGAAGAAAAGTGGAAAAGAAAAAATGTTTGTATGGGGAAGAAAAGAAAAGAGAGAGTTCTCACAATTCTTTCTTCTTATTTTTTAAACTAACATACTTTTGTAATTGAGAATATGCTTCATGTTTGATCTGCCTAGTTTATAGAAGATATTTGGTTTTCTTCATTTGTTTCAGAATTTTTTCGTTGTTTTTAATTTTTATTATTCTTTTTTTACTACTTTATATAATAATTAACATAGTTTAATAATTTTTAATGTTATAATTTTTAATAGTTTTGATTGGTTAATATTAATAAAGAATGAAGTTTCTCCATCTAAAAGATTTTAATAAAAAATATATAGTAGTAAAGGATTATTACGTCCCGTTTATTAAAAATGTTGATGTGCCAGGTCAATAAATGTCAATATAAAGTAAAGATAATTTGATTTATATTAATTTTTTCAAAAAACTATAATATGCAAAGTTATTTTTTAAAGAATTTCTTTTATATTTTGACTCATTTAACTCATTTTGATCTTATAACCCTCGCATAAAGTGTTAGATCTGGCCAGTTTTAACCGCCTAATGTGGCCAATGGGGTTTCAATTAGTTTCTCATTTCCATTTTTGCCCCGTCTACCACATCGTAATGATAGCCGTCGCACTGGCTTCCACTCACTTTATAACACTGGTGCCACCTGATGCCACATAGATTCAAAAGATTATGTGTAAAAAACCATACTACAACAAAGTCAGATTGACTCCTCTCAACAAATGAGCAGTGAGTGACTTGACATATAGCTTCGCCACCAACCCCCATCATGTTTCAGGTTTAATCTTCAAAGCCCATACAAATGATAATTATAATAGAACATTTGTTTAAGGAAAGACTAGTGACGTTGGAGTTTATTTGTATCGGTGAAATGAACCCTGGTACCGGGCAAGCATTTAATAAGATTAACTATTTGAAGAAATGAGTTTTTCTTTAAAAAAATTATTCTTTTTACCTTACTCGAAATTTGAGACAACAAATTTTTTTAATGGCAATTTTTAAACCCATACACTTTATTTTTGAATAGCAGAAGTGAAACCTGATTCATGAGTAGAAAGTCTCTATTGAGGTCATATTACTATATGGATTTCATATTAAAGAGTATTAGTTTTTTTAGAATAGGAAAATTATCAAAAAACAAGATAAGTAAAAGAAAAAATTCAATATTTTGGTCTTTTCTATTCAACCAAAATTTAAAAATTCAATTAATAAGTTATAAAAGTCAAAAAAAAAAAAAACCGGTAACATCGAAGCAAATTGCTTAGTAAAAGCCAAAAACAAACATCACTTGAATTCAACCAATCCCACGCCACGATAAGGTTAGGCTTATCTCTAATGGCGTTCAACACGATTTATATGGTTATATATGGTGGAGTATTTTTGATGCCCGGCTCACGCACATCCATATCTCAACATTTAATGAGCTATGGAAGCTCGATATTGGCCCGTATAAATTAGTGCCACAAGATCTGGATATATGGATGATTTGGACTTCAACGCTTTTGTGGGTCCTTTCTCTTAAGGGCTAGATCCAGTCAGTACAAAACAGCCGGTTCTAGATCAGACAATTATTGTGTTCTTGCTACTTCATGGCAGAAGATCCATGAATTCATCTGTGTCAGCAAAGTGAAATTAGTAAAATCACCCAAGAGGTGGTCTTTTCTTGAAAGAATGTTATGGAAAACCTCAGCATACATATGAACTTCTAAATTAAATAACGTTGATTAAGCTTTTGGTGGTAGGACAATTCAGGCCCAAGACTGAATTTAAAAACCTTTAAGTCCTTGTAGATCCCTTCTCCATTCACAAAAAAATGCACTGAAGTGGTCTTGTTTTAATTTTATGTCAGAGAAACAGATGCCAATTAACAAAAACTCCTTTAAACTATGACTTTCTTAATTAATGTCAGATTATAGTAAATTAACAAACAGGACTCCATGAAGTTGCTGGGTTGTTTCCTAACAGTCACAATCTGTCTTTGGGGAGAAGGAAAAACTGTAAAAGTGGATACAGAAAATGTCAAATTTTATCATTATAAAGTTCCTCGATTCAGTTCTTTAAATGGTTTGTAATACCTTTTTGAACCATTCTCAAATCTCAATTTCATTTCCACCCATTTCTCATCTTTTCCCACAACTCATGTATATATACTTCCTTAGAAAAGTTCTTACTGTAAAGTCTTCAATGCACATTATTGCTTTCACTTTAAAATGATTTGAATGGTTCTCAACCACTGCTCCTAGTTACTGTTTTTTCTTCCTTTCCAATACTATCTACGCCTCTAGGGAAGATCGTGAGAAAACAACACCCCACTCATTAGAGGTTACACATCTTTGATTATATATAAGTGTGCGCCTTAGGTCATGGTCTTTTAATGTCCGCATCTGGTGATTTCGCTTTGACCATCTCATCATGCGCCGAAACTCCCTGGTGGAATTTAGTATATGCGCAGCATATGTGATATATTTTGCAATAAAGGTGCAAGGCTAATAATACCTTACATGGTTCTACGTAATCTACTCCACATCCACGAAGGTGCCTAGATGTAAGGATTTCCACCAATTGATTCAATGTTTACTAATTAGTCTTATATGGTAAGAGTATTCCCTCTACCAAATGCTTGTCTTGAAACCTGTTATTCCCCTAGTGGAACTTCGTAACAGAACTCTCTTTATTCTCCTGACAAAGATTAAAAAACAACTAATCCCATAATACATCAAAATAGAATGAAGAATATAAGAACCTTCATCTTTCACTAAAGGTGAAAGGCTTTTAACGTGTAATATATCAACCGAGCATTCTGCCAACTGGCATTCTTCAAAGACTCCGGCCTGACTTCGCTTGTTTCCTTCTTCAAACTCTCGGCTCTGGAATCGATACTAAGCACTTAAAGTCCCAGATATATAGCCTTATTTATTCAGTTTTGGAAGACTAGATAAGATTGGATCATTATCCTAATATGACTCTAAACCTGCCTTGAATAATCCAAACTTTTCTTTAAGCTATCACGTGGAAATAAGAAAGTTGCTACTCAAGTATTATCTTTAGAATAGAATCCTAGATTGTTTCCTCTAATTTTGGGTTTGATAGCTTAGGAAGATCCGAACTTTCGATTTATCCATTACAGTCTACTTTGCTTAAATGTGATCCCAAGCCCATAGATTACTTCTTGTCTAAGTACTAGCCTTCAAGTCGGTGTACTCAACATGCGTCCCAATTTTACTCACTCTATTTGGAGTAGTCCCACTCCCATAGATCTAAAGCAGGTTCATAGCATGGTGTGGTTGTCTTAGTCCCAACTACTGTCTTATATGAACGCATGATTGATCCTTCAAATCTTCATAATTCTAGCCTTCTTAGTCCCTATATAAGGACAAAGATATGAACAATCTGCTAAACCCCAACACCTTCACAATATTGGGAGCAGTGTAGTACTGGGTTTATAAATTAATGCTAAATCATCTTCGACCTTATACACTATGTGGGATCATTTTTCATGCAAGATATATTTATCACATCATCCCTTGCCCAACACAGTTCTGAAAGCCATGAATGGCAATAGGACATGTTCTCTGATTTATCACCATCCCAACCCCTTCCCATTAATTTAAAGTTTTAATTTTTCATTCCCTTCATTTAAAATACTTAAATAGATCTAGGTCGGGCAAGTGCAGTGGCTGTGCAAAATGGAAAATTCTCATATCCATCCCATTTAGTTTTTAATTCTTTTATTATAATAAATAAATAAGATGTTATATTTTATGGTTTCATGTTTAATATATATATATATATATATATATATATTAAAAATAAATAAATAAAAATAAAATTATTTTTAATATAATTCATATAGACTTGACTAATAATACTTTCTAAATCACCCCAATTGGCCAAAAATACACACAACAAACTCTACAAATTCATCCCATTAGGTGAGGCGGGGCTGGAACCCGAAAAAACCTAGTCCATTACCATCTCTAGGTCATGAGACTCAAACATATGAATTGTATATGATGCAATTCTAATACCACTTGCTGGCATGATAGATCAGTAATCATTTGAGTAACGCCAATTGCTGACATCAGAAGGTTATGCTTATCTTATTTCTTCATTCAATGTGTAATGATTTAGTTAAATTCTAACTCCTGAGGCCTACAATCATTCCAAATATCTAGTAGATATGTTTTATCGGCTTAATGAATCGCCGATCTTCAAGCAAGGTAAGACTTACATCAGGCCTTGTAAATATCAAAATAAATAAAAAACTTTGGGTCCTATTGAACTTTCCATTCAAGTACAAAGGTAAAAATTTGCGGTCTGTTTTGAATTCTGCCTTCTCAGAGAAAGAGATAAAAGCCAACAAACACCCTTGAAACCCCTAAGACTCCCCTAACAAGTGACAGGCTTCAGATTAACATGCCACAAATCTTGCAAGTGTTTGCTGAGCAAATCATAGTATAAGAAAAGACAGAGAGAGAAAGAGAGGTGATAAAAGAGTGAGTGGAGAGAATAGTGAGTAGATGATCAACAAACTGCTTTATTTTACACAGCTTAATTGAGCCATAAGCTCCAATAGCTGAGAAGTTACAAACACACAGAAAGCAGAAAAGACACCCTCTTATTGTACCATGATAATTATACTGATCAGAAACATAGCAAATAGTCACTTGCACATAAGGGAATCCCTTTCCCCTCATATATTTACTATTGTCTTAGTCTTCATTAGTTGTTGGTATGTACCAGAACCTTGACTGAAGGTGGTCAACCACATTCTTCTTTCTCCAACTGTGAAGGCCCTTTTGCAAGGAAAACCCGTGATCACGGCAGGATTCGATCCAAACACCCTGCATTGGCTACGGTGATAACCCCTGATTCTGGCTGCTCTAGACCAGCTATGGTGCCACTGTGCATTAATGTGCCTCCAATATTAAACTCCAAGAAGTGAATGGTCCAAATTTGGGAACACAAAAACATCAAATTTTGTTAGAGACTTGGTAAATAGCGTTTTCGGGGTTGATGACAAAAGCCGACTAAGAGAGTTCCCCCTCCAAGACAGTCAAGATCCTTGTAGCTCGAGGGTGAGGGTGAGGTGGGTTTTTTCCCGGCCATATGGCATAGTCAATAAAACCTGCTGATATACAAGAGAGTGTTGAGTCCTGGTATTTGGACAACATTTCATAGAGTGACTGCTGCGATCCCAATGATGCTCGATACGTTTCCAGGCTATCCAGCCCTGAATAAATAAAATCCTCCGTCTTTGAGTCAGGTTGGGTTCTTGTGCAAGTGAACCCTTTCCATTCATTAAAACCAGATAATAGAAAAGAGAGATCGCGCACATTTACTTAATATCATCAATGTGGAAGAGTTGTGAAAATTTGTTAAGTAATGTAAAACACAGCATTCGTTCAGCAAATGGCAACACAAGTGTCCTGAGGCTTCGATCAGAGGCCGATGCAAGAGAGAAGCCGCCATGAGGCAACCTGCTCACTTCTCAAGAAAATCAACACCTTCCTTCTTCATTATTGCTAGGTTTGTCCCTCTATGATCTTCACAATTCTTTCTGTTGGGGTGAGTGGAGATGAGAAATTTTTAGATGTGGTGCACTCCTCACCTATAGACAAGAGGTCCTTTTGAATTAGTTCACTAAACTTAGCTACTAAATAAATAATGTAATAACCAATCAACCTTTGAATGACAGATTCGGTTCTTCTACAACTACTCCCAAGTTTATCCCTTCCCACATATAGAAAACATTGTCTACGAAATATTACTGTGTGCAAAAAGTAAACTCCAACTAGGTTAGATGTCTCACTCTAAGGACCAGTCTGCACGTACGGATACTGGAGCACTGAAATGTTAGAATTAGATAGACTCATGGAAGTTATACTTTGCCAAAATGACCTTGAAAGAGCTTTCTGTTTAATTCTTTTAAGTCTACCATTACCCAAACACAAAAAATTAAGCAAGAATGCTAGATTAGAGACAATAGCTTTGGTTCTTTTCTTTATCTTTCTAATTCATTATTTGGTTTAGGTGCGTGATTACATGGAGAGCGGCTATGATCACAATGGATTCCAGTTTTCTCTTCTCATCAAATGCTGGTCATATCTCTTTCTTTCTCTCTCCCCTTCCCTCCCTTTCTCTCTAGATATTGCCGCTGGTCAACAGTGAAGGCAGATGCATAGAAAATAAAGGAAGAGGTGTCCCCAAGTCACCTTTAAAGAAATCATTAATTTGATTAATTTGCCAAGGTCAAATTCTAGGTGCACTCATTTAAAAAAAAAAATTAATTATGTTTAATTGATATTGATCATAAGTATTTAATGCAGGCTTTTTAATTGGAATTAATCAAAGTTCATTTTTGCTACGTGGCATAAAAGCATATATCCTTATGGATGAAGATGGAAACTTGAAATTTTACCTGTTTCGAGAAAAATAATCTCTATTTTATGCATTAGAGTTTATTTATATATTATGTGGGTGGGAAAAGATGCTTACAAATTAAAAATAAACAGCTGTGAGGTGGTTCCGATAGCCACAATCTGTCTTCTGGTTCATGCTTATCGATTGTCTTTTTTTTTTAACCATTTTATCTTTTTCTCCACAACTCATGTGTGCTTTAGATTACTAAATGACATCGCTCTTTTTCAACAACTAATGTTAGTTATTTAAAATTTTCGTCTTACCTCCGCTTAAAAAATATGAAATGGGCAGGGCGACTATAGCGCAGGCGAGGCGTAGTGTATGGCATAAATGGGAAATTTACTGAATTTCATTTTTATTTTATTTATTTTAAAAGTTCTTTATTTTTAAATTATATGTTAAATGCAAATAAATACATATTTGTTTTTATAATTTTAGCTTTATCCTTGTGGATGAAGATAGAACTCAAAAAAGTAAATTGATATACATATATACAAAAACAACACTAATTCACACCAAGGCAAGTCCATGAGTCATGGTCTGTTTCTATTTTCAGGTAAATTCTATATATCTGAGCCTCAACAGTGAAAAAGGTTCCAGGCAAGAGTTGATACACAAAGATTCTCCAAGTTCTTCAGAATGATCGTGGCCTGAAACCATTTTGAATTCTAGTTTCCAAATCACATTTCCAACCCATGGTTTCAGAAAGAAGTTCTGTTTTTTCCTGTGTTCCTCACTACACTTCTTCACTTCAAATTATTGATAATAAGTCCTTCCAGTCTAATCCTTTCTCCACGTCTAGTTGTATTTGTTTCTGTTCTTCTTCTTCCTTCTGAAATGATATTTCTAAGGTTTATAACTATAAAAATACATAATCAAAATTATTAGATGAAAATAAAGAAAATCCTTCCAAAATGCAGAAACTCCATAAAGCTCTATATATTAATGCAATATGTCGTTTGGGAATGTATTTTTAAATCCATCCAATTCCATCCATTAATTTTAAAATGAAATGCCACTCATCCCTTCAAATATTAAACAAAAGTAGGATAGTATGATAGTAATTGGAAATTATTAGTTCTGTTTAGTTCTTTCTTTCTTCTTTTTTTCTTTTTAAATTTTATTATATTAAAAATTAATATATATTATAAATAAATAATATTTTTTTATAATTTTTATCATTTTTTTTTACATCTATTTACTTTTCATATTACTCATAATATTCTATTCTTTATAATTTTCTTTATTAAAAAAAAATGTATTATTATTATTATATATTAAAATATAAGAAAAAATAAAATAAATTTATTTTTAGTACTATTTTTTATATAATCAGGGCGTGATAGTATTCTGCTTCCCAGCATTTTTATTTTTATAAAATTTTTCATATTATTATTATATATTAAAAATATAATATGAAAAATAAAATGCAATTATTTTTTAAGAGTATTTGTTGGGGATGATTGGGACTAAAAATACCAAACCCACTCCAACCCGTCAAAATCTGATTATATTAATTAATTCCCATACCGTTTCATTAGGATGGGCTAGAATGCTTAAAAACCATGCCCACTTGCATCCTTAGTCCAAAGTTGACTAAAGAGGGCATAATTCTAAAACATCTGTTGGCATGCAGTAGACTAGGCATCCCATATGAGCACCAATTGCTTCATCTGTCAAAAGTTATGCTTGTCTTAATTTTAATGGTTCAAGGTGACCCAGTACCATCTTGTGGCCTAATCATCTTTAGGGGTCTCCGTACCTAGTGCCCTAAAAGAGGGTCCGAATTGAAAGCCATCTTGTAGTATGTGAACCGCTTATGCACATCCAATTCCTTTAGGGTAGATACGATCCCACACGGGCCATGCTAGCCTGCCAGTCTGGTATTTTTGGGCCAAGAGATTCCACCATCAGCCACCTTCTTTGAGCTTATTTTTGTTGTAACAAGCTAGCCCATCAAATTTTCTCTCCAATCCATTTATAAGACTTTAAACTTAATCATGCCGATCAACTTGGGGTCAAACAAATGTAAACACAAAGAAAACTTTTGGTATGTTTGGTTTACGCTTTGAAACACAAAAATAGTTTTTTTTTGTTCTTAAAACGCATAAACACTAAATTTAAAGAACAAAAACAATTTTTAGAAAATAAAATGATATTTTCTGGTTATTTTTAAAAATTGTTCTCAAAACAAATTGAAAAACAGGAACCAAAACAGGCCCCTTTGAGCCCCTGCCAAACTTTCGATTCTCAAAAGTCCAAAATTGAAGGTCGGTTTGACATGTTTTCTTGAGAGAAAGAGATGTTTGGTTTAACAAACACCTTTAAAAACTAAGACTTCTTGGTTAATTACAAGAAAATGAACAAATAGCTGTTGTGTTGTTCCTAACAGTCATGTAATCTCTTTACTTAGCTAAAAGAACCCAGTGGATATTAAAGAAAAATAGAAAATTTAATTATGCCACATATAAGTTCCTGTATTAAGCTCCATTTTACATATGCCCATTATATATAGCGGAAAGCAAATAAGGCCATGCTCAATACTGTTCATATATATAGACTCTCCCGTGTTAATCTTCAATTGATTTGATGGATAGTAATACTTTTCCTGGCTTAAAGTGGTTGAATCCTTCATCAACTACTCCATTCATCTTTTGTCATTCATCCTCCCAAGACGCCCCTTTCCCAAGTCGTGCTTCCTCTCTTTACTCTCTCTCTCTCTCTCCTTTCTCCATCGGATTTAGTCTTCTCTCATACATAGAATAAGAGAGAGAGATGATCAACAAACTGCTTTATTTTTATATCAATTGAACCATAGCTCCACAGCTGAGAAGTTACACACACACAAAGAAGGAAAAAAGAGACCCTCTTATTGTACCATGATAATTAATATAGCGAGGAAACATAACAAATAGTCACTTGCACGGAACGGAAGGAACCCTCGTTAGTTGTTGTCATACCAGAACCTTGACTGAAGGTACTCAACCACATTCTTCTCCAACTGGAAGGCCCTTGCAAGGAAATCAGGATCATTGGCAGCATCTGATCCAAACACTGCGTTGGCTATGGTGATAACCCCTGGATTCTGGCTGCTCAGACCGGTTATGGCTACGGCGTGCGCCCAATATTAAATCAGCGAGAATAGACCATTTCGAACACAAATACATCACCCTTGTTCAGGACTTTGGTAAATAGGCGGTTTTCCGGGTTGACGTGACAAAGCCAACTAAGAGAGTTCTCCAGAAATAGTCAGGATCTCAGTAGCTCTCTCGTGAGGGTGAGTGTGAGGTGGGTTCTGGCCATATAGTGCATAGTCAATGAAAATTGCTGCTGATGTGAGGTGGTCTCCGGATAGCCACAATCTGCTCCTGGTGTCTTCTGTCTCATGTTTATTGATTGTATTTTTTGAACCATTCTTAACTGCTTCACTCCATTTCTTAGTATCTTTTTCTCCACATCTCATTTATTGTGTGTTTGGGAAGAGTTCTTTTTTTTCTTCTTCCAAAGTCTTCAGTAATGCACAGTTCTTTTCACCTCAAATGATGAATGGTTCTTCAACGACTCTTAGTTTAAATTATTTTTCATTCCCACCTCCTTTTAAAATATGAAATGGGACGGGACGAGGCGAGGGGAGGCGGGTATGGCATAAATGGGAAATTCGCATACAAACCCCATTTATTTTATTTATTTGAAAAGTTCTTTATTTTTTATTACATTAAATAAATAATTAGATATTTTATTTTATAATTTTAGTTTTATTTCTAAAAAATATTATTATTATATATTAAAATAAAATAAAAATAAATGAAATAATTTTTTAAAATCATTTTTTAATATAATCGGGCGTGAATGGGACCAAATAATACCCAAACCCACCTGACCTGTTAAAAAACTCTGATCATCGCCATCCTAGTCCTGTGACACAAACATGTAACGGAATTCTAATATATACCATTTGTTAATGAAAGACAATAATATTATAAGAGCATCATATGTTATGCTTATCTTAATCGCCATTATTCAAATGTGACATTTAGCACTCAATGATTCCTTGAGGCCTAATCATCTAAATAAGTTATAAGTAGATATATGTGTTTTATTCGGGCCTAATAACGTTGATTTTCAAGAATGGTGGTGACTAAAAAATGCCTTAAAAATATGTAAAATAAAAAATAAAAAATCTTTGGGTCCCTTGCAGAACTCTCCATTCACAAAAGGCAAAAATTGTGCTATCTGAGCCAAATTGTTTTCTGAGAGAAAAGAGATGCTTAACAAACACCCTTTAAACTAAGACTCTCTTACTTAATATATGCAAACAAAAAAACAGACCTATAAATAGTCACGATCTGTCTTTGAGAAGCAAAGAACCGTAGATACAAAAATACCAAATTATTATTTTCATGCAAGTTCTCATATTAGTCTCTCTCTCTCTCTCTCTATATATATATATATAGATTCTCCACTAATCTTCATAATGGATAGAATTTTCCTATTTTGAAGCTGAATCCTCATCAACTACTACTTTTTCATTTGGTCATCTGATCTTCCTAAGACTCTTAAGAGTAGTACTTTTTCTCTCTCTCCCTCAGCATTAGTCAATCAGCTTTATTCCCAGCCTCCATAGATTTAGAACATGCTCAAAACTGTCGAGTAAATCGTAGTATAAGAAAGACAGAGAGAGAGAGAGAGGTGGATATTAAAGAGAAGAGAGAGAATAGAGAGAGATGATCAACAAACTGCTTTTTTTTTTTTATATCAATTGAGCCATAGCTCCACAGCTAAGAAGTGACAAACACACAAAGATAGAAAAAAGAGACCCTCTTATTGTACCATGATAATTATACTGACCATGAAACATAACAAATAGTCACTTGCACGGAAGGAAACCTCATTAGTTGTTGGCATACCAGAACCTTGACTGAAGGTATTCAACCACATTCTTCTCCAACTGGAAGGCCCTTGCAAGGAAATCAGGATCAATGGCAGGATCTGATCCAAACACTGCATTGGCTATGGTGATAACCCCTGGATTCTGGCTGCTCAGACCAGCTATGGCTACTGCATTAATATGCCCAATATTAAACTGGAAGTGAATTAGTCCAATTGGGAACACAAAAACATCACCCTTGTTCAGAACTTTGGTAAATAGGCGGTTTTCGGGGTTGGAAGTGACAAAGCCGACTAAGAGGGTTCCCTCCAAGACAATCAGGGATTTCAGCCTGAGGGTGAGTGTGAGGTGATTCTGCCATATGGTGTACAGTCAATAATGAACCCGTTGATATGCCAAGAGTGTTGAGTCCTGGTATTTGGGCAACATTTACTGGAGTGACCGCTGATCCTACTGGATTTGATACGTTTCCAGGCTTATCCAGCCCTGAAATGAAGAAATCCTCGGCCACGGTCAGGTTCGGGTTCTTGCAGAACTTTCCATTCACGAAAACTGCATAACAGAAAAAGAGAGATTACTAACATATCATTAGCATCATTACCAACATCATCAATGGAAAAGAGTAGTGAAAATGTTGATAAGGTCATTGGCAATTGTAACCTCTGAAGGGTAGCTCAGTTGGTCCGGTTTTGGGTTTGCTCCCCAATGGTCACCAACTCAAGTCCCCTTAAAACCACTAGAGGATTAGTCGAGGTTGGCACAAGTTGGCCCAGACACCAACGATTATCCAAAATAAAGTCATTGGCAACTGTAACTTTGAGGGGTAACTCGGTATTGGTCCAGCCTTGGGTTTTCTTTCCAATGATCACCAACTCGAGTCCCCTTAAAGCCACTAGAGGATTTGTTAACGCGAATACCTAAGATTATCAACAAAAAAAAAAGGCCTTGGCAACTTTATATATATAATGTAAATACCAGCATTCTTGGGTTCAGCTATGGCAACACAGGTGTCCTGGAGTGGGCTTGGATCAGAGGCATAGGCAAGAGAGGAAGCCAAGGCCAAGAGTGCAATTGTCACCAAGAAGCTAACACCCTCATTGCTAGAGCTTGTCTAACAATCACAGATCTTGTGTTGGGATGAGGGGTGAGAAAATTTTGCATGTGGAAACATATTAATTTATAGACAAAGTTCTTGAATTAGTCTTTGTTTATCTGTATATGCCAAGTCCTTGTTTACTAGTATATGCCAAGAATGAACCTACCAGGTTCTCCTCCATCCATCTCTCTCTCTCTGTGAATGGCTCTTTAACAACTGCTCTCCCTTTTGTTATAGTATTTTCATCTTAAATCACAGAAGTGAGTCTTAGTTTATGGAGGGAGTGGTTAGTAAGTATACCAGTGCTACTCTTATCTAGAAGATTGTCAGCGGATGCTTTGATTCAGTTTTAACTAATAGTTGGCCCTGTTCAACTACATTCGGCCCATGGATTAATTTCAACTTAGAAATGGTGTGTTCCATGATATTTTGGTTTAGGGTCAACTATCGTGATGGATGATTTAAAAGTTTAAATAAGTTAGGGTATCGATTTTGGTATTTTAGGCTATAGGAGATATAATTTTGATGGGTAAGAGATAAGTCTGGTTTAAAAAAAACACCATGTTCAACAAGCTTATCATTAGGAACGAAACCAAAATTTGGTTTCAGCAAGAGCATGTAGCATAAGTTTGACCATGATTAATAAGTGGGGATTGTAGCTTAATGGTAAGATGGAGGGTAAGGCTATTATAAGTTCAAACTCTAACCACTATGTGGACTCCTAAGATTGTGAGTGATACCTTTCAAAAAAAAAAGATTGTGAATGATAGGATCCAATAAGCTTTAGCATCAGACCGTCGATCGACCGCTTGAACATGAACTAGCAATAAAATCGATATTTATCTGAGCGTTAAAACCATTTTTCTTTGAACCAATTATGAACCGATTGAACTAGTAGTTAAATCAGTCAAACCAACGAGTGAATCACTTGAACCAGTCAAATTCATCTATAATTATTTTTATTTTTAATAATATATTAATTATCTATTTATGATGTCACTAGTTCAACCACGATTCAACCGTTAGTTCAACCAATGTATCGTGAACCGATAACTTTTTCGATTCAGTCATTGATCCGATTTTTAAAACATTGATAGGATTTTCTTTTTTTAAAAGTGTATCAACTAGAATAAGATCATTAACAATGCCTTTTATGGTTTAACAATATTCAAGCATAAATTTTGATCCCTTAAACAACAAAGTATATAAGACGCTGCTTGAATTGTTTCATCCTAGAATGAGATTGATTTATGTAAAATTTAGTCAACTTCCTCCATATGTCACAAGATATGGTGTTTCCAAAATGGAATTAAAGGCATGATGATCCAAAATAAGCTAAGGAGCTAGAAAAGTTTGCATGAAGAATAAAGTGTACCTTAGTGCAACTAAAGAGCAAGGTTTGGGTTAGATGTAGATTTATCGTTTTAGTTTACAAATTAAGGCACATGCCTATTATATTTAGAGTCCTAATATCAAAGAGAGAATAAATGGAAATAAAAACTCTAATATCTTTAATAAAAACAAAATGTTGAAAAAACTGTTTCTAGAAATAATCAAGAGTAAACCTAAAAGCAAAGAGAAGAATATATTGTGTATAACCATATAATAATCACTCTTTTAACACTTTTTTCCGACTTTATTCACTTTACAATACATCATTATATTACTCTGTTTATGAATTCGAACATAGATCTCCCATAAGCCCATTCCACCAATTTACCACTAGGCCTCAAGGGCCTTTTCTAACACTTAATTAATTACCTCATTTTCCTTCTCTTATCATTCTTGTCTTTCATTTAAAATAATAATAATAAAGAACAAAGCAATTATTATGGTATTGCCATAATAGGTACAATATTTTTTATACATATTCATGAGGAGGTAGGGGTCTCCCCAAAGCCTAAAGTCTATGACACACTTTGGAATCAAACACCCGACGGTCTAAAGTCACCGATCAGTCAAATCCGCCCAAGCCCATTTTTGGCTATCGACTCATGTAATCATGATCTTCATTTGTGCCCAACCAGAGCCCTATCGGGCCAGCCTCACTAATCTTATGTTATTTTTTAAAAATACATAATATAACTTTATTTATAATATTTAAAAAAAAATTATTATATAAGTCAAATAAAGTTGCTGATGCATTAAATTTTAAGCTAGATCGAGGGATTAGAATAAAAAAATTGGTTTTAATTAGGTAGGTCACAGACATCAACAATATGCAAAGCTCGGTGCCATCCATTGACCGGTCAATGAGCTTATTGACCCGATCCAAGTTGGAATTTGGGCCTCATTTCTCCATATCGAACGGACCTCCAGGCCGTTGGAGATGACTATTATTGCTCATGTAAAGAATCCTCTTTTATTTTTTAACGTTCGTCTCAAATGCATTAAAGGGAAATAAAAATATACAACTACATTATAACTCTTCTAAGACCGATAAGTATGAGGAATATATATGATTAGCTTTGATCATTGAAATTACTTCTTACTCTTATATTAATTATACTTACATCAATATTTAAATTTTGATTATAAACTACTCTTTCACAATTGTTCCTTAACTTTTTTTTTTTTTACTTTTACAATTTTTTTTTATTATTTTCTTAATAAAAAGGGGAAAGGAGGATATGTTGGATTTATGCTCTATAAATAATCCGAGTCGTTGATTAAGAGCCAAAATTAATAATGGGTCGTTGGGCTAGCAAATTAGTGACATAGCCCATTAATTAATTGTTTAAAAGGCAAAAAACCCAAAAAACATGAGTTTGGTTACTTGATAGACAAGAAACCATATAATGCAAGGATTAGTTGCTTGTCATACAAGTAACCCTATAAGGTTGGAAGTTTGAGTCTATAAATAGACCCCTCTCCTTAGGACCTTCACACATTATCCCTAAAGTCTTTACACATACGTGGGTGTTCTCTCCTCTTCTCTAGCAATTAGATGCATCCACACGTTAAACTGTTCATGATCTAGAATGTCAGAATCCCACAAGAGGTTAGTAAACCCTAAGGATGATGACATTAGTTTATTACACATCTTATTCAATCATGATCCAAACTTCCTTTGTACATTGATCTCTATAATTGGTATTGAAGCCTTGATTTAATCGGTGTGTGGAAAACCAAATCCTTTTATTTTTTACATATATATTTGATGTAATTAGATACAAGGTGTAGCAACTCCCGAGCCCAACCCGACCCGATTGGCGAATCCAAACCGAAACCTGAGGACGCCCGGTCGAATCCATTAATCAAATCCATTTATCAAATACATTTTATTAATATAAACGTTTTCATTCTCAAATCTTTGCGGAAGCGATTTCAATTTAGGGCAAGCTCATAAACATTTTACAAATTCAATGCAATTCCTTTATAAAATACGCATTTAACCAAAAATTGAATTTTATGTCGTTTACAACATAATATCCAAAATCGTATTCAGATATAGGTACAAAAAATACTTCGAGTTGAACTTCTTTGCTTACAAAACAATGTCATGCTCAAAAATGGTAAGGATGCATGTGACCGAGCATACTTCGTGAACTTTCTAAATGACTCAGCCCTCTAATTTTAAACCGCTTCAATCTCTGCCTATCACTTGGTACCTGCGCATTGATAAAACAATACGCGAAGCATTTTCATGCTTAGTGGTTCTATACAGTTCTCTATTCCATTTTAGTTCGTTACGAATCATGCATTTATCAAAATAATGTCTTTATACAATGTCTGTGTGTAATGTAAAAGATACTTATACAATACACCTTTTTAATATCTTTTTTTTTTTTTTTTTTTGCTTTTCGGTTTGCGATTTCACATATGACTATAGAGTCAACATTCATGACAGATTCAGTTGGTGAATCCTGTCCTGTTTGTCATTCAGTAGTAATGTGATTTCACATTCAATATTACAATCTCACATATGACTATAGAAATTAACATTCACGACGGATTCAATTAGTGAATCATGCCCTATTTGTCATTCAGTAGTAATGTGATTTCACATTCAATATTACAATCTCACATTTGACTATAGAAATTAACATTCACGACGGATTCAATTGGTGAATCCCGCCCTGTTTGTCATTCAGTAGTAATGTGATTTCACATTGAACAAATACGGTTACTTTCATGACGAATTCAGTTGGTGAATCCCGTCATGTTGGTCATTCAATAATACATTTCAAATCAATTTACTCACATGCAATAAATTCACTTATGGTTCAAATACACGCGCACATGCAGATATTTAACAAACATTTCGAATACTAATAATTCAAATCAATATATATATACTTCACAAATAGAACTTGATATGGGAATTAAGTCACAGAGAACAGACCACTTTTTCGATCCCTTATCTCTTTCAATACTAGTCCTAGGTCAGGTTGTCGTCTTCACCTACACCTAGTCGAATATAAATTCTCCACTCTTAGTGGTTGAACAATTAATCATACTAAACGAATATCTGCTTCGGCGAGGCGGCGAGGTACGGTGCGTTTTTCACTTAGTTTTATCCTTATTTGAACCCCCATTAATCATTTATTAGGGTTCCTAAACAATCGGTGTACGAATACGAGACTTTCGAAACAAAATCCAAAAATTTTCTCACTATGAACAATGTCTACGTCGTGGCGTAGCACTACTAAGTCATGGCGCAGTTAATCACAAGCCGTGGCGCACCCGAGGCTTACTCTAGCACTCCAACCTGTCGCGGCGAGGCATCCCACGCCCACGACGTGTTCCTACACACTGCCAGAGGAGCTTATTTCTGCCTGAGATTAATTTTTTTTTTTTTGCGATTTTCCTCCAAAAATCCTCAAAATCTCAAAAAAAAAAACATGGGAATCACTCTCAATAACATCCTAATATCATCCTAAACCACCCATGAGTAAAACCCATGGATGGATTAGGGTTTTTCTAACCCAAACATCATTTAAAGAAATCTAGGGTTTGGTTCTCACCTTAAATCCCTTTGAATCTTCTTCACCCAAGAAGCTTGATCATTTAGAAGCAAGGAATGGGAAGAAATCACACCAACAATCTTGATCTTCTCACCTTGCCCTACCTTTTCTCCCACACTTGCTCTCAAAAACGTTTTTGGCACAAATGCACAAATGTGCTCTTCTAAGACCACATTTAGTCTTATTCCTCATTTTAAGTGTAAGGTCATGTTTAGCTTACACCTAAATTTCATTTCCCTTTTTTCTCACTTAAAGCTTGCTAGTCTCCTTATTTGCACATTCACTTATCATTTATTTCACATTAACATTTAAGCTTATCATTTGACCCTTAGTTCTTCATTTTACAAATTTCCATTTTTGCCATTTTTCACTTAGGTTTATTTCCGGGTTCAATCAATTTCTCATTTTAGCATATAATATTTAATCATATGCTCACATATTCATTTCACATTTCACTATTTAACAATTTATCGCTTTTCTCCTTTAAAAACCCAAGTTTTGGCTCAATTTATACTTGGAATATATAATAAAATTTAGGTATTTTTGGGCGTTACACAAGGAACAGCCTCAGATATTTCTCGCCGAAATATCGCCTAAATATTCAAGTATCAATCACTTCGAACGATATTACTGAACCAACATAGCCTACACAAAATCGGAGAAAATCTAAAATCATCAAAATCTACACATCGAAAATTCCCTATATTTCGGCGAAATTTCGAGACCAGGAGACACGTGCTGGTCATGGCCAATATATCGCCGATTTTTAGAAAAAATCGGTCATGACGTGGACCATCCAGATTTTGTCCTGATTTGATCCAATGGTCCAGATTTTATCCTTCTTTTTAAATGCATCCAACGGCTATATTTTTTATCCAACGGTTTATTTTAAATCTGAAGCTTGATCTAACAGTCCAGAATGATTTCTATCATATATATGATAATCCAACGGTCAGATTTGAACAAAAATCAAATCGAACGGTTAGAAATAAATCACAACGGTTTTTTGACAATCCAATTGCTATTTTGACTCTAAAAAATTCTATAAATACCCCTAAAATCATACAACTTCATTACAAACTCATTCATCCACATCCAAGCTTCATTTGACTCTCAAATTATTTTTTCTTTAGCTTTATCCTAATATTTTGAAGATCTTTGTGAATTAAGGTATGTTTCTTTGTGAATTAATTTTGTGTTTATGCATATTTTATTTTTAATGTAGTTTTATTTCTGGTGTTGAAGTAATTTATAATAAATATTTTTATACTTTAGTTTTATTTTAGTTTAATTTGATAATAATAAATTAAGTTAGATATAATATTTGAAACTTAGATATTGCACATCCTACTATTAAACAATTATAATTATTTAATGTTAGAAATTTAGATCTTCTTAGATATCTTAATAATATTATTTAGTTTATATTATTACTAACTAATATACTTTTAGTTAAATTAATTATATTAGGTATTTAGTTAATAGTACATTAAATTTGAAACATTTTTATATTATAATCTTATTTTAGTAATTTGAAACATATTGCTTACATTAAATTTTAGTTATATAATGTTTGAAACTTAGTTATAATTATTCAATGTTAGAAATTTAGATCTTCTTAGATATCTTAATAATATTATTTTAGTTCATAGTATTACTATTCTCCCTTATACCAAAAAACAAAACCCATCTCACAAATCTCTCCATTAACACCCTGATTTAAATTAAGAATAATAAACATCACTTCTGTCATAGGAAAATCCCACCAAGACTCCGTACAAAGTCTCCTCAAACGCCATCCTAGCTTAAAACGTATAAAGGTCACATAAGACTAAAGCACTGGGCTTAATCATTTCAGTACTATATTTGTGATATTTTTTTAGTAGGTATTGTTTTATATGTAGATATATAGATCAATGTAGGTTAATCATTATTATTTAAAATAATTTAAAATCAAAACTCCATTATTAAACATAAAATAACCATAAATACAAAAGGATATGATATGGAACTGCAGCAAAAACCTTAGTGTAGCTATATATAGGATTTATTGAAAACAACAAATGCTTTTTAAGTTTAAATGCATGATGGAATTTGATGATATAGTAAAACTTTTGGTAGCAAAACTGTAAATACATTGAAGCTAAACTCTTAGAAATAAATTATTTATTAGAAGAGAATGGAATTACCACAACAAATAAACTAAAAAACAAAATATCCAACCTCTAGTCGATATATCACAATAAAGATGGAAGTGCTAGTATAACATTTGAAAATTATAGAACCATAAATATAGAACCAGTCCGAGTAGTGAAACTCGACCAAATACAGTTAATGTAGTAAGTATAGAAGAAACTTAAATGTAAGTAAATATGTAAACCGTGAGAAAAATTTATATTAGAATTCGTAGTTAATTGATAGAATGTTAGAAGAATTTGAAAATCCAAAATTGTTAGATGAACCAATAGATAAAGAAAACTTTATAGATATAATGTGCAATAATTATTTAGATGATCAAATCATTTCAAAACTTTATCAATCAAACCTAGTTAAAAATTTTTAGGTATGTATAATAAAACCAATTTATAATACAACCACATATTCCGTAAAAGAAGAAAAATAAATGAAATAACTGAAATCTCAAAAGAACATGAAGAAATAACAAATGAAAAGAAAATAAAATTGAAAAAAGAATTTGTGTAAAAACAAAAATAGTTAGACAAGGCCCTCAATTTAAAAACAAGAATAGAACCTTCTAGTAGTTATTCACAAACAACAAAATGAATATAGAACAAATGGACCAATTTTAGATCTTAGATAATAATGATCTTAGAAAAACCATGAAACTGGAACAATCTTTAAATTCGATGGTGTAATTGTGCCTTTCCAAAAACCAACAAGAAATATATGAATATTGTAAAGTACACGTGAGGAACGGTATTACACTTTTAAACATGGAACAAGAAAACAAAGAGTTATTTTCAGGAAGTTAGGAAATAATTTTAGTATTAACTGTTTATAAATCTTATAAAATTATATTTTTTAGGAAAAATCAAACTCCAAGAGGATAAATGAACTCCAGAGATATATCTTTATAAGTTTGACAGCTTAAAATTATGTAACCTTTCGTAGATATAAAGTTAAAACAAAAATTTAGAAATATGCAATCCTTGCTAAGATAAGATGTAATACTGTAATACTTAAATAATGGTTATTAAAAATACAAGGACCAAGAGGTGTTAGATTATGGAATGAATTTTCAACTCCTTCAATACAAAAAACTCTCCTTATATAGGCGAGAGGTGAATTCATAAAAATTGGCTAGAAAAATAATGTTTAAATATAGGAGAAAGAAGTCAAATAAAAGAACAAGATTTAAATAAACAACTTGTAGAAGATTAATTTAGTAGAAGAATTAGATAGGATGTAGAGATAGATATAGGGAATACAAAGAAACCCAATATTACAAACAACCTTTTAGAAGAAAATCAAGAACTTATTATAGAAACCAACACTTTAATACAAGATATAGAAAACCTAGAAAATATTGGATAAAAAGAAGAAGAACCAATTATAGTAAAAACCAATGTAAATGTTATTTATGTGGGCAAGTAGGTCATATAAAACCTGAATGTCCTGAATTGAAAAATTACCAAATGAACAAAATAGAAAAACCCAAATTAAAATTAATTTAATAATAGAGTATGAAATAAATAGTGACAATGAAGAATTAATTAGTGAATTGGATTTTGAAAGTGACAATTCTAGTATATATAGTTTAGAAGATAATATAGAAGAATTCTTTTAGTAAAATTTTGTAAAGATTAGGTTAAGTAGACAAATTTTTATAAATGATTGATTTATTACTAACTTTTTGTGTACAGGAAAATGGCTCAAAGGAGAAATTCAAAAGCAAAAACTTTTCAATTCGGAACCGTTAGTTTAAATGAAGTTTTAAACCCAAACCTTCAATTTTCGCCTTTGTATTCTCAAACCTTTGAAGAACATAAAGTTATCAAGCCGACAACCTTTTGGTCTTAAAACCCCAAAACTTTCAAAACTAAAAATTTAGAATATGCTATGGAAAACCATTTCACTTTAGCCCAACATCTTCAAAAAATTACGTAACCGCTTTGTTGTTTTAGAAACTCGAAAATTCCAAAATGTTAAGAACCAAGAAAAGCAAGAAAAACCAAATTAAGGATTTAAAACAAAGAGTTAGAACTCTTTGAACAATGTCAAGAAACCGATTTAATTAGTATGATTAGAAAATCGCCTTTGCTTACCGAACAGCTTTGACAAACTTGTAATTAAAAACAAGTTCGACTCCGATATTTATAATAATATTATAGAATCTACTATTTAGATAAATTTTATGAAAAGTGTTTAAGAACCAATGTATATTATATGAACAATTTAGAACCAAAATGTTGGAATTAAAAACAGATATATGGCTTACCATGACTTAATTTATTTTTCATTGTTTATTTAGCTTATGTGTAAATATGTCTCTTTTAGATCAAAAATATTTCTGTAACTCATCCTCGAACTCATGGATCATGGATTTTGGAAAATATATTTTTAATCAGTATATATCAAGTACCTAATAATTTTCCTGAAAAATTGAAAAATATTGTTCAATATCTTTTTACAACTAAAACTCATGTAGATATATCTTTTGAAACCATACCACCTTTGTTTAGAACCGATGGAAGCACTGTACCTGCTTATCATCATGTCTATATTAAACATAATGTTAACCTTTAATTCCTCAAAGAAACCCGAATGCGAAATGACCCGTTTAAAAGAATTTCCCCAGATATTACAATAGATTTAGAGATTTTCAAATTTTTGAATTTAGAAAACCGTAAATAAAAATTTTTATCTTATCATAAACTCCAACCATGTCAATTTGGAGAACTCAACCAAGAAAAATTTTCAACCCAAAATTTTTATAACTCGTAAGAATCAGGACGGTTAACCAAATTTCAGGCATTCACTGAGTTATCATACGTCACTGATGACGCCAACTTCTGGGAAAGTCTAGATGCAGAGAGTCATGCAAACGTGGAGAATGCAATGGAAGGATAAAAATGAAATCAATTCAAGAACAAGTATTCAACTCAAAAACTAAAAGAAGCTCCTCAGCCTTGCAATGCAAAAAACCAAAGGTCGACTTATCTCAATAGTCAGCAAGAAGCCAAAAGAAAGATGGAACGTGTAAATATTTTTGAAGATTTGAAGAAAAGTTTGATTTGAAGTTTCAAAATTCTCATTTATGATAGTCAACTTTTGCTTTTACTTCTTTCCACTCATCCAATGTAAATATATGTTGATAAACATTTATTGTCCTTGCTGACACATGTAATTATCTATTTAAGGCTTTAGGTAGATTTCAACTTTGTGTAAGTTATTAATTGTCCTTAAGGACAAGTATCTAAACATTTATTCAGCAGGTGAAATCTTTTACTTTAGATTTTGTCTTTATTATCTAAACGCCTATAAATCGGGAGGCTTTTGTATACGTATGCATGAGCTAAGAATAAAAGAGCAAGAAGTTTTAAGAGTTTGAGAGTGAAAGAACAGAGCTGCAAAGTTCTCAATCAATAAAATTGTATATTTCATTCATATTTCTTTGTTCTTAATTTAATTTTTTGTTAATTTTTATTTATTTAACAAAGCAAGAAAAGATAAAGTTATATGAAATGGAGCTTTTGATTTTTAAATTATTTTTAAATAATAATGATTAACCTGTTATCGATCCTCGTTGTTATTATCTTTCTTATACAAAAATAAATTTTTCTAAAAATTAATCTTAAACCCATGTTTCAAAGCCGGAATTTTAAAACTAGAGTCTTAGTCTTAACCTATGACCTTAACCTGCTTTAGCCGAGGATAGGCGCCGAGGGAGACTTTGTCTCGGTCTTCGTGGGGGATTTTTCCTAAGGACACGAAGTGATGTTTTATTATTCTAATTTAAATCGTGTTTAATGAGAGATTCAGAGATGGGCTTTGTTTTTGGGTATAAGGAGAATAATGGTATTTGATCTAATTCTTGACTAAGTTTTTCTTAATAGTTCTTTCAAATTTTGTTGTTCAATTTTTGGTTTTTTCGTTTCTTTTCTACAAAATTCTATCTTCTTTACTAAATGTTCTTTTATATAATCTAAGTTGCTTCTAATTAAATTAAAATGTTTAAAGTCTTCCAGCTTCTTTCCTAATTCCTAAGGTTGTATTACACAAATCTATTCTTCTCTCAAGAATTTCTTTTAACTTTTCTAGGTTTTATATCATACCACACTCACATGGTATTCTTTTTCTTTATAGTTCTTCTAATACTACTTTATTGAGCTCTGTGAATCAATCATTTCTACAAGCAAGTTTCTTAAATCGTTTAATTTCTTCTTTTTAAACTCGTGATTCATTAATTTTTACAAGGTTTTCTACTCATTCTAACAACAAATTTTTACACTAAATTCTACACTTATTCGAAATTTACTCTAATTTCTAAGAACTTGAACTACTTACATAAGAACTTGAACTACTAACATAAAAGATTATCTATATAATATTTAACTATTTCTTGCTTAACTATGGTTTCGGGCATTCAAATATTCTTCAGAGGTTTCTTTAATAGTGTTTTCGTATTCACAATAAATATTTAAGAGACACAAGGCTTTAAATATCTTTAGTAAGGTTTTGATAGTTGTTCTTTAAAGCATGCAATTTTTATCTAAATTTTCCTAAAATCTCATCCAACCACCCCATTACTAAGCCTTACACGATCATAATCTAAATTATAAACACTAGGCGGATAAGGAATAAAAGACATAAAATAAACAAACAATTTTTAACATACAAATTTTCACAATATCATAAAATATGACAAAAGGTTTGATTCACAATATGACTTTAAATGGGGTAAGATAAAGCTTTGGTACTCTGGAATTTAATTTTAAAAGTTTTTAAATAATAATAAATTAACATACATTAGCTCTGATACCATTATTCTCCCTTATACCAAAAAACAAAACTCATCTCACAAATCTCTCCATTAAACACCCTGATTTAAATTAAGAATAATAAAACATCACTTCGTGTCATAGGAAAAATCCCCCCACCAAGACCGCATAAAGTCTCCTCAAACGCCTATCCCCTATTAAAATGGGTTAAAGGTCATGGGTTAAGACTAAAGACTCTAGTTTTAAAATTCCGCTTTCAAAACATGGGTTTAAAAGATTAATTTTTTAAGAAAAATTTTATTTTTGTATAAGAAAGATAATGTCAAATGTGATCAATGTAGTTAATCATTATTATTTAAAAATAATTTAAAATCAAAACTCCATTTCGTTTATCTTTTACCCCTTTGTTCCCCTAAATAAATAAAATTAACAAAAAATTAAATTAATAACAAAAAGTTAAAATACGAACAAATACTTATAATTTTATCGATTCAAACTTTCCAGACAAAACTCTTTTCACTCTCAAATTGAAACTCTTGCTCTTCACTCTTCAACTCATGCCTTCTACGTATACAAAAGCCCCAATTTATAGGCATTTGGACAAACTAAAGATAAAAATCTGTTAGTGCTACCTAACAAATAAATGTTCGAGATCCACTGTCTCCAAAGGACAATTAATAACTTACAAAAAGTTGAAAAATCTACCTAAAGCCTTAAATGAATGATACATGTGGTTCCAAAGGACAACATTATCAACACTATCATTTACATTGAATGGAAGTGAAAAGTAAAAAGCAAAAGTCGACCATCATAATGAGAATTTTGAAACTTCAAATCAAACTTTTCTTCAAATCTTCAAAAAATATTTAATGTTCCATCTTTCTTTTCGCTTCTCACGACTATCGGTGATAAGTCTGACACTGGTTTTATTTAATTAAGATCAATGAGGGCTCTTAGTTTTTGCAGAGTTGAACACTCTTGCGAATTGATTTCATCTTTATCCTTCCATTGCATTCTCAACGTTTGCATAACTCTCTGCATCTAGACTTTCCTGCAGTTGGCACATCACGACGATGATAACTCCGTGAATCTCGCCCAAGCCGGTTAATAAAACTCCGTTTTCCTGGGTTATAGAATTTGGGTTGAAAATTTTTTCTAACGGTTGGGTTCTCCAAATTGACATGGTCAGAGTTTCACAATAAGATAAAATTTTTATTTCTCGGGTTTTTCTAAATTCAAATTTTGAAAATCTCTAAATCTATCAGAATATACAGAAATTCTTTTAAACTAAGTCACTTAATATCTGTGTTTTTATCGAGGAATTAAAGGTTCTTTTATTATGTTTAATATAGACATGATGATAAGTGTACAAGTAAGCTTCCACGGCTCTAAACAAAGGTGGTATGGTTTCAAAAGATATATCTACATGAGTTTCAGTTGTAAAAAGATATTGAACAATATTTTTCTATTTTTCAGGAAAATTATTAGGTACTTGATATATACTGGTTAAAAATATATTTTTCAAAATCCCTTGATCCATGAGTTCGTGACGAATAAATATTTTTGATCTAAAAGAGACATATTTACATAAGCTAAATAAACAATGAAAATAAATCGATCATGGTGTGTTTTCATATCCCTGCTTTAATTCCACTGCTTTTGGTTCTAAATTGTTCATATAATATACACTGCTCTTAAACACTTTTTCATAAAATTTATCTAAATAGTAAGATTCTATAATATTATAACACTGCGTCCGAACTGCTTTTAATTACAAGTTTGTCAAATCTGCTCGTAAAGGTGTTTCATTTTCTAATCATACTAATTAAATCGGTTTTACCGACATTGTTCAAAGGTTCTAACCTATTTTTAAATCTCAATTTGGTTTTCTGTTTTTCGGTTCATAAGCATTTGGAATTTTTCGGCTTTCTAAAACAACAACCTGTTCTCGTAATTTTTGAAGATGTCATTAAAGCCGAAATGGTTTTTCCATAAGCATATATTCTAAATTTTTTGGTTTTAAGTTTCAGTTTTAAAGACCAAAGGTTATCAACAATAACTTTATGTTCTTCAAAAAGGTTTTGAGAATACAAAGACTGAAATTGAAGGTTTGGGTTTAAAACTTCATTTAAAGTAACGGTTCCAAATTGAAAAGTTTTTGCTTTTGAATTTCTCCTTTGAGCCATGTTCCTGTACACAAAAAGTTAGTCATAAATAAATCAATCATTTATATAAATTTGTCTACTTAACCAATCTGCTAATATATTATCCTTTCCTTTTATATGTTCAAATTTAGGTTTAAACCAATTAAAGAGTTCTGAAATTTTATCCATCTTTTTGTAGATAATTTTGAAGAATTTTTATTTTCAAAGAATTTTTTAATATTTTCACAATCGGTTCTTAAAGTAAATTGTTCTTGGTTTAAAAATAATTGAAATTTTTCTAAAACTAAAATTATAGCTTCTATTTCTAAACTCGTTGAACTACGTTCTTCGATAATCACTTCAAAAGTTCCAATTACTGTCATCTACAAAGTTTTTCTTCTAAATTGGTTAATGCTAAAAGAATTCCTCCCCATCCTCGTTCACTTGCATCTGCTGATTATTTTATATTCACTCTAATGGGAGATGTAAAGTCAGGAGATTTTTAACAAATTCTTATCTTTTTTGGATTAATTTAATATCTTCCCGGTTAAAATATTTTTGCCCCGTAATTTTGGTTTTACTCAGAAAGAGGTCCACGAATTGACTGTAGTTTTAATATAAAGGTCTAAAGATAATTTAACAATCCTAAAAATTTTGAAGGGTTTTTAAATCTTCTAGTTTGTCCTCGAAAATTATTGATTTTTTGTACTATATGCCTTAAAGTTTTACTTGACCATTTTCTAATTCTAAACTTAAAAATTCAATTTGATTTTTAAATAACTTTATTTTTCTTTCTACTAACTATCAATCCATAATTTATAAATTCTTCAAAAACAGTTCTAAATGTTTTATATGTTCATGAAAAGTTTTGGAAAACAAGAATATCATCACTATATACAAGAATAAAAGAGTATTTACCAAATATCTCTATCCATCATTCAAGCACATTTGAGGAGCGTTTTAATCCAAATGGCATTACATTCCATTCATATAAGCCACAAGGACAAGAAAACGCAATTACCTGGCTTGCTATCTTCATCTAATCTATTTGCCAAAAATCCACTCTTTTACAATCTAATTGAGAAAAATATCTACATCCTTGAATATAATTAATTAAAGAATCTTTATTAGGTATTTTATATGCATCATCATAAGTATTATCATTTAATCTTTTATAATTAATTACCATCCTAGCTTTTCCTCGTTTTTCTTCACTATGGTTTCTAATCAAAATGCCGCTGATCTTATGAGGACTAAAACTTGGTTTGATAAGGTTATTTTCAATAATTTTTCTATTTGTATTTCTTTAAATTTTTTTGTATCTACAAGGTTACATGCACATTCAAGTTTTGGCGCAATCGATTTTTTATTGGTATTTTACAAATTGTTTTGTTCCTATTCCAATGTTTTGAGGGTCTTCTCCTATAATTCCTATTTTTCAGCTTGAACTAAAAGGTTTTTTAACTTAATGAGTTTTTTAAATTTTCTTCGAATAATCATTAACTATACTATCTTTTATTTCCTCTATTTTATTTGTATAATGAGAAACTATGTTATTGGTTTTATTTTCTGTGTTTGTATAAGCAATTGTTGTAGTTTTTGGGTGAAAGCTGACTTGGTTGTTTTGTATTGTTATACCTCCTTTTAAATAATGTACAAAATTTAAACCTAAAATAAAAGGATACAAACTTATACTAGGGACTCAAATAGGCTCAGGTAATGTCATGGTTATGTTGTTAATTATTATTGGAATAATAGCTATATATTTTGTTATTATTATTTTTCTTGATTATACCGCACTAATTCTACAGTTGAGTTAAGGTTTGTTGATCTTCTTTGGTACTAAGGTTTCAAATAAAAAGGTTTTTACTAGCTCCAAAGATCTAACATTGCTTCTACTTTTATTTTCGCTTTTACTCTAATAGCTTGTTGGAAATGTTATTGTTTTTACCTTATTTGCTGTATTTACCATTGTTGTTCCTAAAGAATTTATTGGTTCTTCTTCTTGAGTTTCTTTATCACCTAAATTATTTGTCTAACTTCTATGGTAGATTTCATTATTGTTGTCAAATCTTTTCCATATATTATAGGATTTATTTTACTTTCTAAAGGTTGTACTAATTTTTCAAATCTAAAGGAGTCTATTTCTAGGTTTATTTTTTGATTCATTTTCTTCTTTTCTTTTCATTATTTTGGGTAAATATTTTCATCTAAAATTTCAACTTCAAGTTTTCTATTTTAATAGGTTCATTTTTTTCTGATTTTGTATTACTTACAATTTCCACTGCTTTTATTTCAAATTTCTGTGTTCAAACGGATTGATTTATTTTCTACACTAGTTTGATTTTTCCTAAACTAAGTTTTTTCAAATTGTTGGAATATACTTATTTTATTTTCTTCTGAATTTACTGTTTCCTTAACTAATTGTTCTTAGTATTTGATCTAATTTTTTGGATCAAGTTTTTTTTAATAGTTCTTAGATATCTAATAATATTATTTTAGTTCATAGTATTACTAACTAATATAATTTTTAGCTTTTAGTTAATTAATTATATTAATTATATTAGTTATTTAGTCAATAATACATTAAATTTGAAACATATTTATACTATAATCTTATTTTAGTTATATAATGTTTATATAATGCTTGAAACTTAGATCTTAGGATATATTTAATGTTAGAAATTTAGGATCTTCTCTTAGATATCTTAATAATATTATTTTAGTTCATATTATTACTAACTAATATAATTTTTAGTTAATTAATTATATTAATTATTTAGTTAATAGTACATTAAATTTTGGAAACATTTTTTATATTATATCTTTATTTTAGTAATTTGAAACATATTACTTACATTAAATTTTAGTTATATAATGTTTGAAACTTAGTTATAACAATAAGATGTTCAATGTTAGAAATTTAGATCTTTCTTAGATATCTTAATAATATTATTTTAGTTCTCATACATTACTAATTAGCTAATATATTTTTAGTTTTTAGTTAATTAATTATATTAGTTATTTAGTTAATAGTACATTAAATTTGAAACATATTCATACTATAATCTTATTTTAGTTATATAATGTTTATATAATGTTTGAAACTTAGATCTTAGACATATTTAATGTTAGTAATTTAGATCCTCTTAGATATCTTAATAATATTATTTTAGTTCATAATATTACTAACTAATATAATTTTTTGTTAATTAATTATATTAGTTATTTAGTTAATAGTACATTAAATTTTTAAAGATATTATACTATAATCTTATTTAGCTTATATAATGTTTGAAACTTAGATCTTAGACATATTTAATGTTAGAAATTTAGATCTTTTAGATGATATTAATTACTGATAAGATTATTTTAAGAAATACTTAACTTAATATACTTCTTTGTTAATTAATTATATTAGTTATTTAGTTAATAGTAATTAAATTTGAAACATATTGATACTATAATCTTATTTTTATATATAATGTTTGGAAACTTAGACTTTTGTATACAATGTTAGAAATTTAGATCTTCTTTAGATATCTTAATAATATCATTTTAGTCTCATGGTTATTACTAACTAATATAATTCTTGAAGTTAATTAATTATATTAGTTATTAGTTATTAGTACATTAAATTTGAAACATATTTATACTATAATCTTATTTTAGTTATATAATGTTTATATCATGTTTGAAACTTAGATCTTAGACATATTTAATGTTAGAAATTTAGATCTTCTTAGATATCTAATAATATTATTTAGTTCATAATATTATTAACTAATATAATTCTCTTTTAGTTAATTAATCATGTTAGAAACTTGAACTTTACTTATGTTAACTTCCATTTATATAATGTTATTATAATGATATCATATATTATCGCATCGATTCGAATTTCATTTTCAATAAAATCACGTGTTTAAGTAAAGGATGGTTGAATGGAAGTGGAGGCACAAGATCCCGTACGAGATATTGGCACATCTTTGAGTGGAAAATGTAAAATAATAATTACTAAATTATTGGTTAACATAAAAGTTGTGGAATTACTTGCTTAAAGTTTCACCTATCACATACGGATCCTCATTCAAATACTAAGAAGTGTCCAAATGTTCGCCTAAGCAAACAAGAAATGAAGCAACTTTTGTGAACATAAGTAAAACAAATAAAAGCCATTGATATGGTTAGAAACAGCCGAATTACGGGCGCACAATAGAGGAAGATACCGCATCATCATTGATGATGAGGAGGAGAGAAAGGTGATGAGGATGCAAATGTATCCTACCGACGCGCACCCCGCACGAATATGAATATCAAGAAGCCAGTGACGCGGCATCAAAGCTATGAATGGAACCGAGAACAGCGCAAAAGGATTTATGAGAGGCAAAAGAAAATAGGTTAATCTTATACCTAATTCTATTTTTTCACATACCGTATAAAATAATGTTATTTTATTTTATTTTTTTGCATAATTTAAATAGGCCATTCGATAACCAAAGATTCATCAGATGCAAGTGCAAATATCAGTAGTTCGGGCATACAGATCCATCACGGCCAATTGCACCATCATTGTACAAGTCTTTCGTCGCAAGACAAGTCTGCAAAAATATATTCGCAGGTGGTTCAATCAAGGAAACAATGGACGATCGATTAGCAAGTTCTTCATATATGAAAGTGTTCCACTCTCAAAAAGCTGAAATCACACCATTTTAAGAATATATGATTTTTGGTGCACAACAAGCATGTTTGTCTAATTGTATAATATGTTTTAATAATGACATTATTATCTTAAATTATGATTGCAAATTTGCAACCACTAACCAACTTTCCTTTAATTATATATGTAGGGATGGACATCGAACCACCATCTCCATATGAAATCAAAAACAAGCACTTGGAAATGGAGTATAAAGACATGAAAGCTTATGTCACACACAAAGGAGAAATGGGAGACATATGGATGCACAATTATTTGCGATGGATGGACCGAGCCAACCAAATTGAGCATAATTAATTTCATGGTATATTCAAAAGGAAACACAATTTTCCTCAAATCCATTGATGCATCAGATAAGATTAAAGACAACAAATACATATATGGTTTCCTGCCGAGGGACTATCATGAAGTCGGGAGAAACAAATGTGGTGCAAATTGTAATAGATAATGGATCAGCATTTGGGTGAAAGCGAAAGTTGTTGATGAAGAAATACACCGTATCGGATCTATGTGCAGCACACCGCATTGATTTAATATTTGAGCGACATCAAAGGGATAGCGTTGCTTCGCTGATCATGAATGCCTGATAGACAACCAACTCATTTACAATCATGGTCAGGTTGCTTCTGTAAAATGCGATGTGTCCGTGGTGGAGATATCGTGGCGTCTTGAGCAACAAGATTTGCAACAACCATGTTGCCCTCGATAGCCTTCTAAAAATAGGGTTGATTTGAAGAAAGCCTTTATTAGGTAATGAATGGGCATCTCATAAGCTTAGCCAGACATAAGTTGGACATAAGGTTGAGCGCTCATGTTTGATCATAAATATCGAGAAGGTGGAGTAGCTAGCGGCCCATATATGAGGCACTATACACGTTGCTTCATTGTCGACTCCGTAAGTCATCCCCAAATCCATGCCATTTGTCTACAAGTTGACGGTTGATGAAGGAAATTTTTAGATCGACTAAAGCTGTAAAGAATGGGGCGTGAAACATATCATCAGATCGCTGGGATAGAACCCTTAAACATCCTCGTCACATGCAGCGCATAACTAATTAATATCCTTCACCGATATTCACATTTAATAATATTTATGTTTATATTATTATCACATACTAATTCTCACAACTATTGCAAACATACTATCTAAATTCAAAATTTCAATATAGACTCGAGTTGGTCAGGACCCCGAGTCGCCCCTGCCGTCGACGTTTTTTCTAAATTAGATCCTAATGCTAAAGGCTTTTGTAATTTTGGAAATGAGGTAAATTAATGAGTTTCTAATTCTAATTAATTGATTAAATTTATTCGATTGATTTTTTATTTTAGATTCTTTGACATTTTGAATTCACAACTTATATTATTCCGTGATGCAAAAATGATTTCAAGACGGGGCAAAGAATAACATCAAGATCAAAAATGGTTCTCGTATGTTACCTCATTAAAAGCAAATTCATAATCATTTTATTATTATATATTGAATACAAGTAATTTTTATTGCAGCCGAATGGTATTTTGCATGGAAATCACGGTCCAACACATGAATCTCGGGTCTTAAAGGTTCTTTCCAAACCGCATCATCTTCAAATAAGTAGGAAAGAAATTCCGAGCACATTTCCGCCTAATTCATACTAAACAAAGAAATTCCGGCCATTTACCCTAGGCTCCAACAATTGGTTTTTTGTAATTACAATATGAAACTAAAGATACGTGATATGGAGGCAGAGACCGATAAAGTTGCCGAAAATAATTTTTTCGATTTACTTGAAATTTCAGCTAAGTTTGGTGAAGAAGACGAGAATCAACTATTTCAATGAGTTAGACCTCTCCATTTAGATGATGGGTATGGAAACTCGATCCATAAATTGCCGCACATGTTTGGAAGCAAAAGTTAATGTTGAGCTGGTTTTATCTCTCGAAGATGTTCATAGTAAAGTTTTTAGTCAAGACACGAGAGACTCATTTCAGCCCACTGTGACTTCTCGAATCTCTCTTTTGATTTAGTGTTGAACATAGTAGACCAAGTTTTATTGGTACTTCTGTACCATAGGTTATGATGGCTCAAGAAGAGAGGGGACCAATGATGGTAGTGATACTAGAAATGATGATGGGGATATTGAAAATCCACAACAAAGTCAATATCTATTGAGCCCATTCACCAGTGAAGATGATTTCACACATGCTACACAAGATGAAGACTACGGGTCTAGGAGAGCCAGTCTAGGTATTGGAGCCATAGGAAATCCATATAGAGGAAGACAACGAAGGATGACACCACACAATGAAGATCTGCTGCCGCTTTGAGTCCATGAGTATTGGAACTCAACTGATTCATCAATTAGTAAGCAACAGATGCTTCCTTATACAATGAGTTAGTCAGCCTTCTTCACATCTTTCTTGTGCCAGCACAGACAATATGGAACAGATTAACTATCCTCGCCATCCACAAATGTCATTCCAAATTCTATATCAAATGCAACAAGGATTTCAAACGAGCATGTGGGTGAACTCCTCGAAGCCTCTGCGGCAGGTTGTGGGTAGGAGTCAAGAGGTCGCGTGCATGGCATGAACGGGTTACAATCAATATTATCGAATCTCAGGTTCCTGGTATGAATATTGTCTTCATCAAGATGGGATCCCTTCATCAAATAATGTAATGGTTTCACCGTCTTCATTTTGTTTAAAATGACTATTGTAATGTAATTTCGATAAATTATAATGAATATCATCTTCAACAAGTGTATATTTGCTTACTTATGTCTTTTTTATGTTCAACAAAGTATTTCAAAAAGAAATCATTTAATACCAAGCAGGCGAATCTTCAAGTAATCTCACAAAGGTCGCAGTGGACGTGTGAATCTCACAAAGTGAGGACTCCCGCCATAGAAGACCTCTTCCGATCACCAAACCCTAGATTCGCTTCACTTTAGCTCCCGCTTTCTGTGATCGATCACTTTGGTGGTGGAATCAGGAATGCGAACTCCACCACCTCTACCCTTTTGCCTGCCTTTTCTTTTTCTTGAGAGACTCCACCCTGACTTAATCTGACTCCATGATGCCAATTCCACTGCCATTCCTTGTCTTCAGATGATTCTATTTTACCATTGTCAAAATGGACCATCAATGAGATTATCATTCAGCGAGGTTCCCCATGAAAATCTCACAATAATCTTCCCTGCTCGTGCATGTTCCATGAGACATGTTACCCTGGGTGTCCATCTCAACTGCATTCTCTCCGGCTTAGGGCATTATGGCGACCCTTCCTCCCGTGAGACTCATTCTCGATTTCCATCACCTTTAAAAGTGGTTTCATATGGGATCCAATCGCAAGCCTTCGACACGAGGGAGACCCATTTGTTAGCCTTGGGATTGCAGCATGATTAATCAGACTTCAATCTTAGCGATTGCTCATGGAAATTCACTGAAGTGAATCACTTATCTCTCACATCCATGCGTTAAACCATCGTTAATCTTTATGGAGACCAAAAAGGTGGATCTGCTATTAGAAAGATATTCCATCAAACGTATACTGTTTAAATTTTTCTATCTCTCATGGATATGCATTTAGTTTTTGATGAGGCCTCGACCTTTTTGATAATTTGTTCTGGTTTTTATACATCATTAAACCTCGATAACACACCGCCATACAATTCCATTAAATCACTTTGCTATCGTGTGGACAAGTGTCGAGGTACCAGTGGGATATATGTCAAAGAATTAGTGTAATGTGTCAGAAACGCAAATCTGGAGAAATTCTCAGATCTTATGATCATGTTAATACCATCGCTCTTGAAGTCCTGGGTACAGAATATGGTGGAGGGTTAGACAAAAGAGACTACCATCAGTTACGCTGAAGAAAATAAGAAAAAAGACTATATGGATTTGGCAACGTTTCTGCTTTTTAACATGAAACCAGAGCTTTTTGAATAACGTTTGATCAGAATAATATGCATTTTTGTTCAAGAATTTTCCAATCCTATGCTAAGAAGTTAAACCTAATGGGCTACTGGTTAAAGGCTCCTCGTGATAGCTGACATGTTCAAGCACAGGATATGGTTACGTGATGAGCAAAGGTGCTAGCGCCGGTAACATCAACAGAAGTACGCTCAAGGTGCATCATCATGGCGAATCGTGGTAGTTCACTGAAAATATATCACCATGTTAATCTGGCACCAGCTGGAACCTTTGGGAGAATACAGCTGTGACTAATCATGATAAGCAGCGTAGGAGGCAACAAAAACAAAGTGCAAAGTTGATTTTAGATTTGATGGCGGTGAGGGTCTCCCGCCACACCCACCAACTCAGCGACCACTGTGGAATGGGCTGCATAAGGCCACCGAAACCCGTAGCAAGCCTTATTGAAATATTCATGCGACTATCATACGACCACCGACATATAATCACATACATAAGTATATATAATATGCCTGTATGTCAAACCTCAATAGGAGAAATGAAGTCTCGATCCCGCACACAACTCGCCATCATAATAAAATGAAATCAGAATTATCCATTTACAAAACATACTATCTAAAGTGGTATCAAGAAGTTGACACCTAGATTTAAATGGTATGTAAAGATTAATAATATCATAATAGTACATGTAAACTCGCCGTGAAGGAAGAGAATTCGACGGTTTGTCAAGTATAACCAGAAGATGACCAATAAAGACTTGTGTAATAAAATTGACAAACACCCCAGGATGGAGCGACACGTTATGCATCTATACCACCTCTACAAATCAACAGTTATACATATAGAATTTCAATATAATATATATATATCGTATCGAGACTATACATAAATAACACTCACATATGTATGCATGCACACACATCGTTTCATCATCACATAATCACTCACACTAATCGAACCGTGGGCAGACTCTATAATTAATAATACTAAGGTTACACGCTTCCTCTCAAACTGAACAGACACCCGGCGCCGGTGAGAAAAGCTCGACTGTAGTGGTCCTTAACCCAATCGATGCCACTTGTCCAACAAACTTATGGCCGCCCGAGACATCACCCACCGGTGGTCCCTCAACCTCCAAAGAACCCGACATATCATACTCATAGAACGGCCACTATGAGAGAACACGTCAAACTGGTAGACCTTACCTCCAGATTCTCGAGAACGCCAACTGGGTGGTACCAAGGTCCATAACCATAAAACCACAACATAATCCGATCACACCCCATATACGCCGCCCCGATGTAACCCATTAGGTGTGGTGTGTCCCTCGCTATAGTTCATTACAAACATTTACAAACATACCGCAATGCTTAATATCACTCCCAACAATACATTTAACTATTACATCCACTACAAACAGCCCTATATGCGTGATATATTCGCTAACAACCTCAAATGAATTAGTCACTAAGAACACAATCTAATGAGTAATAATCATAATGATGATGGGGTGTGGAAGTTTGAATCCACAAATGCTACAATATATGAAGACAACAGCAACTATATGATATCAATCATTATAATAACGTCCCCAGAGCGCCACACCTGGGGTCACCCGGCGAGTCATCGACGGGCATAATCTGTAATAGAACACACACCAATATCGAGATTGAGGTTTAAGCTTAACTCTGGACTGATCATATATAATTCACAAAGCAGACCAGATAAGATAGCCACATCAAATTTATTAAAATTCTGCAGAATCTTCTCAAAACTGACTTGAACTCCCAGAAATGGAGTCCAGAACTGCCAAAGAAGATTTCCAATATGGCACAAGAGAATATCGAGCCGGGCCATACAACTACAATTTTATTGCCCGACTCGTCCCAATCCATCAAATCAACAATTTGTATTCGCAATATACACAATCGATCTTATTAACTACTTCGGATCATACAATAAAAGTAACTAATTCAACGTAGTCCGAAATACAGTGGACATATTCAACGTACATTATTGAACAATTAAAATCGGTTTATTTGATAAATACACGATTAGAGTTTCCACATCGCTTTAGTAGATTCTTACCAAGCTCGACGCGAATGATCACACCGCCTAACCACTCGAATCAGGACGAACGCTCGCCCCGGGCACGTGCTTCCCGGTGTCCGCCGCCGCACCTGGCCGTAAAATTCCGAGGGTTGCCGGAATTTGATTCTAAGGACATCCACTAAGCCCAAAGCTCAAGGGACCCAAAATGTGATCGCTGCTTGGTCGAGGACCACCGGAGGGTCGGACCGGCCCCGACACTCCCAACTCCGGCGAGCTCCACCCTTCGCTCACCGCGAAACGACCTCTGAACGCCGATCAAGGGTGGATCCTGCCTTTGGGCGAGGAGTTCGGCCGTGATCCGTGCCTGCCAGCTGAGGTGGCCTGGAACAGCCGAACAAATGGGCGGCCAAGAAGTGGGCGAGGAGAGACTCGCGCTGTGATTCCGGCCGACGTAGCTTCTCGCGAGACCCCCAGACAAGGGTGGCTTCGCGACGGGTTGCCTTTTCCCGGTGTCGGACGGCCGCATCAATGGCCTAAATGATCGGATCTGAGGTGTGGCGCCTAAGGAGAAGAGAGAGTGGGGGTCAAGGTGAAGGAGGAAGAAGAAAGGGCCTAAAATGAAATTTATACCTCCAAATTACCCTAAATCCTTCCCTTATTTTTAATTACTACAATTAAGTCCCTAATTACTATTTAATTTGAGTTAAGCTGCAATTAAAACTTAATTAGGGTATAATTAGTACATATTTAAATATTTACTTTATTTCTTTAACACTCTTAAATTAAGCCATATAACTATTAAAATAATTAGTTATATAATTTATATACAAAATAATTATTAAGACCTAAAAATAAAATACTAGGTCAACATAAATATATATAATTAGGAAAAATTTATATTAATAATCCAATTTAAAACGCGCTTAAATTTCGGGTATTACACCTGCTTTGGCAAAAGGGATAGTGCCATCAGTAACTGTTGCTTCTATGATTCTGGATACAACAGCTACTAATCCAAATCCTCTGCGAGTCCCGATGGTCGGACCGCGCCAGTAATGAGGTGTGCATTAGTTGAAATTCCTGCCTAAGCTCTCTGCAACCTCGCATTAATTCAAAATCTTCGTGAGATCATTCGGTCTCAACGCCCTTCGCTTATTTTTCTCATAGATACGTTAGTGAATGATGAGAAAATTGAGCAACTGAGAATTCGGGCTGGTTGATGGAAAGCTCAGGGTCAATAGAGTTGGCAGAGGAGGTGGTCTAGCTTTACTTTGGAAGCAACCGATGGCTTGTAATTTACTGAGTTTTCAGAATAATTTCATTGATGTCTCGGTGCATGTGTCAAACAAAGTTGTGTGGAGATTGACATGTTTCTATAGTTTTCCCGAGCATGTGAAGGAAGGACTCTTGAGATCTCGCCGTATTTTACATAGTAACTCTTGCTTTTACCTTGGTGTATCTTCGGAGATTTAATGACACTGTCTCTGGTGATAAGAAAGGTTCGGTTGAGCATCCTAGGCTGGCTTTTGGGACTTCGGAGGCTTTAAGCGATTGTGCGCTTCCCAGATTAGAACTTTTGGGTCATCAGTTCACGTGGGAGCGTGGTAAGGGAACTACTGCTTGGGTTCAGGAACGGTTAGATAGGGCCTTTGCATCGGTTTCATGGTTCGCGGAATTTCTGTTGTGCAGGCTTACTAATTTACTTTCGTCCTCATCTAATCACTCCCCCATTCTTTTAGAGCTGGACATCACACACAGGCCAGGGTACACTCAGAGGTTTCATTTTGAGAATTTATGGGTTCGTGAACAAGACTTCAATGACAGTTTAAAGAGGTGGTGGCAGTCGATCCCGATTGATAAAGATCGATGAAGGCTATCTTTGTGTTAAGATCCTCTGGCCCCAAATGGGGTAGAGAATTTTGGAAGCAGTTTAGAAAGCGAATAAAGAGTTGTTCAGAAAAACTAGTGAGATTGTGTGGAAAGACAGATGATATTGCAGTGGATGAGTTCTTTCGAGTTAGAGCAGAATTGGATAGTCTTTTGGATCAAGAAGAAGTGTACTGGAAACAACGAAAGATTTACGGTTAAAGGAAGGGAGATGGCAATACTACTATTTCATTCACACGCTTCTTGAGCAACGGCTTCATCAGTTCGGAAGTTTAATGATCACGAGATGGTAATGAAGTTTGAATACAAAGAGGGTCTAAGTAATCTTGTGAAGACATATTTTGAAGGCCTTTTTAAACATTTAGTACACATAAGAAGTTTCGTGCGGTGAGCTTCAGTGATCACGTAATTTTAAGTGGAGGAGAATAATTAGTGCATTTAATCGGTTTACGATGAAGAATTTCTTTGGAGGTATTCTGTGATTTCGAATAAAGCTCAAGGACCGATTGGCACAGATCTCGGTTTTTATCAATTTTGGAACTTATTAGGCGGAGGGTATTCGGACTGCCTACGAGGTTGGTTAGAAAACTTATCTTTTCCTTCTAATATGAATGATACTTTGATATGTTTAATTCCTAAATGTACTAATCCCCAATCCATGAAAGACCTTAGACCTATTCTCTTTGCAATGTGATGTACAAAATTATTGCTAAGGTCTTAGCCAATCGTATGAAACATATTACGTCTCATTATTATCTACGCTTTGATGCGCCTTTGCTCGGGCGTTCTATTAATGATAATGTTATGATTGCTTGTGAGTTACTGCATTATATGAATCGTAAGCAGAGAGGCAATGTAGGGAAGTAGCATTGGCGGATATTAGTAAGGCCTATGATAGAGTAGATTGGAAGTTTTGCGCCATATACTCGATTTTGGGGTTGACAACGGTGGATTAAGTGGATTATGATGTGTGTAGCGATCACATTCGTTGATACGTGCTTATGAATGGTTCAGAGGTGGGTCCTATCATTTCGAAACGAGGTTTGCGTCAAGGTTGCCCACTTTCTCCATATCTTTTTATTATTTGTGCGGAGGGGTTATCGACTTCCGTCGGCGAGGAAATCTTCTGGTTTGATCAATGGCGATGGGTATCTTGAGTGGTGCCCCGAGCATATCCCACTTATTCTTTGCTAATGATTCCTTCTTATTTTTTAAGAGTACAAAGGAGGAAAATAGAGTGATTCATCGGATTCTTGGAGTTGGCACAAGTGCTATTCGAGACGAGCAATCAATCTTTAGAAATCGAGGGTATCATGTTTCCTCTTCTAACGTCCTAAGCGATAAACAACGAGTGTTATCGGTTGTCTTGCAAGTTACTAATGGTATTAACTGCAATTTGGTACTTGGGTTTACCTTCGTTGATCGATGAGTCCAAGCGTGCTACTTTGCTTCACATCAGACACAATTTGGAAGAGGATCCAAGGGTGGAGAAACAAGTTGCTTTCTCAGGCGGGTAAAGATGTGTTAATTAAATCGGTTACTCAGGCTATCCCAACATATAGTATGAGTGTGTTTCTTTTGCCTATCTCGGTTTGTGATGAGATTCAAAAAATGATGAATTCGTTTTGGTGGGGTTCGAGTTCAGGGAATGGGAAAGGGATTAGATGGCAAAGCTGGGCTAGACTAGCTCGTGCTAAGGAATTGGGCGGCATGGGTTTCTGTGATTTACAAGTGTTTAATTTTGCTTTATTAGGAAAGCAAGGGTGGAACTTCATTCATAACCCCAACACTTTGGTAGCTCGTTTGTTCAAGGCCAAATATTTTCCTCATGGAAGCTATCTCTCGTCATCACTGGGAAGTAATCCGAGTTTTGTTTGGCGAAGTGTTTGGAGTGCGAAAGAAGTTGTCAATAGGGGTATTCGATGGAGAGTGGGGGATGGTAAATCCATTTATGTATGGATGGATGCCTGGGTTCGTGATTTGCCTGGTTTTAGGGTCAGAACCAATCAAACCACGGCCTTGAAAACTAAAAGTTTCGAATCTGTTAAGATCACGGGGAAGAGGATGGGATTCGGGCTGGTTCACTCTATCTTTGAGAATAATGATTCTCTGGCTATTTGTTCAATTCCATTATCAAAATCTCAGACCTCTGACTCGTTGATGTGGCATTATTCAAATAATGGTTTATATACGGTAAAATCATGCTATAGAATGTTGACGGGTAGCCTTCATGAAACCGAATCTAGGTTATATGTCTCTAGTTGGAAGAAGTTGTGGAAATTATTTCTTCCCCTTAAAATAATTTCCTTTTTATGGCATCTTTGTAATAGTTGCATTCCTGCTTCGGTTAGACTGCTGGATAAAGGTATGAATTTGCCAACTTGTTGTGTGTTGTGTGGGCAGGGACCGGAGCATTACTAGCATCTATTCTATGATTGCCCGTAGTCGTCCTCGTGTTGGACTACTGCTAAAGTTGATAAACCAACATTGACCACTGATGAATTTCCTATTTGGTTGCTAAAGTTGATTGATGATCTTGATCCCGATGTAATGTGTTCGGTAGCAATGATCTTATGGTGTGTATGGAGGCAACGAAACCAGAAGCTTTGGGAGAACTCTTTACTACCGGCCCGGTGAAGGTGGTGGGCTGGGGTATGTTTCTAGGATTGGTGTCGAGCGGGTGCTGATCGTCTTCCTCTGCTATTCGAGCGTGCTTTCATGGACCTGGCACGGTCTCGGCCTTTAGAGCCTTGGGTCACAATGCGGATGCAGCTTTGTTTCGTGATCTATCAGCTATAGGTTTGGGTATGGTGATGGAAGAGATAGTGGCGGTTTATCATGCAAGACCTTGCGAATGCCATTATCCTGTAGTGTCAAAGAAGCTGAAGCATTAGCACTCCGTGAGGCCCTTCTTTGGGCTTTATCTTTGAAGTTGGTTGATGTGGAGTTTGAAACAGATTCTTTATTAGTTGTTAACAGTTTGTCTTCACACTCTTTAGACTGTTCTGAATATGGCTTTTTAATTTCGGATTGTGTGTCTTAGAGGTAATGGTAATTACTCTATTCGGTTTGTAAAGAGGCAAGCAAACAAGTGTGCTCATGTTCTAGCTAGACATGCTTGTTTCAACGCTAGTCTCTACGAGTCTTTTGTCATCCCTTCTTGGTTAGAGGAGGTGATTCTTTTTGATTTATCATCTATTTAATGAAGGTTCTTCATTGTTTATCAAAAAAAAAACAAAGTATTTCCATGAATTTCTAAGTATTTTTGTTATTTTGGCTTTACCAATATTTTTGTCAAAATATCCACCGATATTTTCAATATATCTGTAAAATCCAAGTACCGATATATCTGTAATTACCGATATTTTGTTCCTTGATTAGATATATGACACCTAGGTTCTATGTTTTATGTTATTTATATTTTTGTATGAATGAATGGTTTTGTTTTGGCCTTAATCCATGGTAGAAGTTTGATTATATTTTCTTTGAGATGTAACTTGGAGGCTAATCATAAAATTAGGTATTCCTCCTTGATTTATTTATTTACTTTTGGATAATTTTATGTAAATTCGAATTTACTGGATAATTATGTAATAAGTACCCAAAGATGAACGGTTACATGTTCTGTTCATAATTTTTAAATCTTGATTGAAAAAACCAGGTTGTAAACCAACACCAGAATTATGTAGAGGACATAAAGGAGGGTCAGTGGGAAGAAGAGGGTTGCTAGAAGACCTGACACGTACTTATGCGCACCCTAAAGTGGGCAGTGCAGGACTCACATGCCTAGCTTCCTAGAGCACATGGAGGCGTGTGCCAGCTTGGAATAGGCCAAATTTGGCCAGATGATCCCTCTCTTAGTGATTTACCCCCATATAAAGTTATGTGGCAATCCGAGGTTTGTGTAGCGACTGACGAAGATTTTAGTTTTTAGCTTCAAACACTGCCTAGGAGCGCATGCAGACTCGGATTTGCTTGAATTTGACAAGTATGTTCCTTATATGATGCCCTACACCTTTATAAAATTTCATAATGATCCGAGCTTTGTGCGACGATTTTAGTTTCTAACTTATGGCGACGCGTGGGGACACGTGCGGCTTTGGATTTGGACAAATTTTGGCCAGTTGTTTCCTCATGTGATGATCTACCTTCTTAAAAAATTTCATGATGATCTGAGTTATGTACGAAGTTTGACAACAATTTTGGTACTCAGCTCATAAAGGGGACTAATTAGGGTTTTGTGTCTTAGGGCTTAAAAACCCTAGAAACCAATTTTAACTTGACACATAATTCAAAGAATTTCAAGACTTGATAGAAAGATGGATTACAAGCTAGATATCAAGTTGGGCTTCTTGGCCCTCTTGAGCTTGTAATTTTCTTTTTTTAGGAAACCATGGATTAAGGACCCATTATTTATTATTTTCTTACAATTGTTTTATATAGATATAACATGTCATGTATGTTTTCCATGCCATTTAGAATAGGTGGTGCCATATAATTTCATTATTTGATATATACATGTGCATAACGATATTTGTTATGTCTAGATAATATTGTTACGGAAAATCTAGTTGAATTAATGTAAAATATTGAATGAGTGCAAGTAAAAATTAATTTAATTAATTTAAAACTTGTGGACTTCATTAAGGATCCAATAATAAAATGATTATGTGATGCCCCAACGGATATACATGATCGGATTTTATGAGATTGGATCTAAAATAATTTCAAATTTTTAATGAGATTGTATGGCCCAATGTTGATAATACTCGAGATATTGAAGATAATTTAAGAAATTAAATTAATGGTTATCACATTCAATTCATTAACATTAATATACGAATAATATTATTATGGAAAACTTGATAAATTAATATAAAATATTGAATGTGTGAAGATTAAAATTAATTTAATTAATTTGAAACCTACGAGCTCCATCAAGGGTCTAATAATAAAATGGTTATTAGATGTCCTAACGAACAAACATTACCAGATTTTATTGGGTTGGATCTAAAATAATTTCAAATTTTTAATAAGATTGTATGGCCCAACGTTAACAACACTTAGATATTAAAGATAATTTTGGAATTAAATTAATGGTTATTATATTCAATTTTAATAACATTATTAATCCTCATAACAAGGCTTTGTTAGTGTTATTGAAAGCCCAAAGTTTATTGAAACATAGTTTTGACTGATATATGTTTATGTTATCTAAGAAAGTTCCAAAGCCAATTTCCCATGGTAGTGACTTGTTGGTACATATCTAGGAAAGTCTTGTCACAAGGGCGCTAAGAGCCTAAGGTAAGGAGTTTTTCAGAGGGACCACTGTGACCCCACGACTTACATGGGGACTTTCCTAGTGTATTAACATAGAAACTCACTATTGTCATAGATTACTATTCGAGTTTCGAGGGAGCTAACTTGGTAGGACACTTTCATAGCATGTTCAAAATATTAGTTTGTTATAAATATCTTGTCAGCGTAAGTTTTTATAATGGAAACTAAGATAATAAATAAACCTACTTATTGGTATATTTATGTGAGTTCACGTGCTTTGTTTTATTTGAAAAATGACATCCTTTAATCAAAACTCTGATTTTAATTAAAACCATTGGATGGAAGTAATTACGACATATGGAAAACCAATCTTTACATTGTCTTGTTTTTAGTAATTTGTCTGAACCTAAAGAGCAGCAGGAGCCGTTAATTGAATTCTTGAAGGAAACTAAAAGCAATTTGCGAGTCGACAATAGCGATCAGTAGCTACGTTGTTATATTAAATTGTTCTTGAGAACATCTGCGAAAACATAAATCAATGATATGAGCATGTGTGAAACATGATTAATCAATAGGATGTTCTTTAAAGAGTAGCGATCTTTACGCTATACAAGCGGAAGGGGCACTAGCGCGAACTTCGCATGATTGGAGAGGAAATGCCTTGAGACCAACATCTAAGATGATATGGGCGCATTGATATTGCGGAAAGTGATGGATAGTCTAAATGTTGTTTGTAACTTGTTTGGTGAAATTGTGTCGTGGATCATTGATTAGACCATATTATGTTTACCACTACTCACTTAGTGGTTTAAAACCAGTACACAACTTCAATTAAGACAAGAAAACAGAAGTACAGGCTGGAGAACTCATATCTCTATATTGATGATGGATTAGTGGATTATGTTTTTTAAAAACATAATGTATCTTAGTTTTATTGAATTACAGATTTTGAGAATTTGGTTTCTAATGGTTCATTTAGTTGAACATGGTTTAATAAGTATGGTTTAATTCTTGATTGATAAAGAGTAATGCTTCTTTTATTCTCTTCAAATTGTTAATGAATGACCTGTGTTTTTAACTCCTTTTCCCTATAGTAATTTATAATAGTTATATATGTTGATGAGTAGACAGATTCACATATCTCTAAAAATGAAGGTTTCAAACAAAACTTATTTATGGGACTTGCAATTTACTCATATTGATACGCACGTTTATTTTGATTTACATTTGATAGTTTTAAAATTATGATCTTTTGAACCTATACCAATGTGATCATGTTTCTAATTAAATAACAGTGGTAGCGTAAGATTTTATGAGATTTAAATTTTATCCATTTTTATGACTTTTTATATTTGAATACTAGTTTCATTAAAATTATGAATCACTTCATAAATTAAATGTTTTTCTTGGAATATCTACTTGAAAATAATAATGACATGAAAATAAACAAAAATTAGTTAAAGTCAGTTGACATTGGGTGAGAGTTCTGACACATATTAAAATTAAAGAATATCTGAAGAATATCTCTGTGGCATCTGTATTGGTCGCGTTGCCGAAGTCACGATTACCACATCGGCTAGGAAGCAAAACATCAACTGGTCGTGACTACAGTGGTGACATCTGTAAAATTATGACATTCCATGGATAAATGATAAATTGAAACATCGGTCGTGACATTACGAGCAACGAGACCAAATCGTGACACACAGTTCGCATTGTCGCCTCGTTTCGGGGCCCAATCATTAGAGCCTATAAATAAACTCTTGGGTGAGTCTGCGTAGCTTTGGCGGGGACAACGTTTGATTTCTTAAGAATGAAGCACTCTGGAGGGCTTCAAAGCTCACGACTAACCAGTAATAAACTCTTGGGGTGAAGCGAGCATTGGAATTCTTTTTCATTTACTTTGTGTTTAGTTCGAACCTTGAACTTACCCTATAATCGACTTGGGATTAATATTTAAGATTTAAATTTGAAAGACTAACTAATTTGGATGAATTAATTGAATTAATTCAGATTCTTAGAGATGGTATTTGGTTGATGATGATTGAGATTTTTCATATGACCCAGAATCGAGAGATTTGTTTCTCTTAAGCTTGAGTATTATGAGATCTTAATTTTGCTACTGATTACTCTTCTCTGTGATCCCCTCAAGTGACAGTTGGTGTGATTTAGAAGTTGGATCTATTATTTTGTTCTTGAGCTTATGTTGGAGTTATAAAGCCGAGATGAATTGTTTTCCAAAAAATGGGCAAACAGGTGAACTTTATACTACAATACGGTTGACAGCGGAATTTCTAGATCTCGAGATGGCGAAACGGACCTCACGATTAAATTAGATGTTGAAATCTAATTACCTAAGTGGTGATTGATTGAGACAATCGAATTTCATGTTTCCAGAATATGAGTGTGGGATGACACATGACAGCCATGTGTCACAAGGCAGCTCTAAAGTCAAGCCATGTGGCTTTGTGGCAAGCCATGTCATCCCATGCATGCTAATAGAAAGAAGTTTATAAAGGGAGGGAAATCAATTCATAGGAAGAGGCAAAGGAAATGAGGGGAAAAAAGATAGAAGAAAAGAAAGAGAGAGAGAGAAAGAGAGAAGAAGGGAGAGAGAAAAATGGAAGAAAGGAAATCGGCGTTCTTTGTGAGAACTAAGTGGACAGTAAAGTTAAAGTATATTCGATGAGGATACACTCAGAGGTAGGGATTCCTCTACTTTGGTTATTTTCACCATAAGGTTATGGGTTGTGTCTTTGCTTCTGAAATTTATTTGGCGAATTTGAGAACTCTTGAGAATGCTGCCTATTTTGATCTTACACCTTTAATGGGATTTTAGGACTGATTTTCAGGTGAGAAACCAAGGGACTTCGAACTTGGGTTCTTCATGTAAATTTTAGCTGCATCAGTGAACTTGATGTAGGCATTTGAATCTTTTGTCGGACCTCTGACCGAGTTATGGTCCATTTCTATTTTCTGATTGGGCTATTTGAACATTTGTGTAGGATTTTTAGTTGAGATTTCGGTGCGGGACACCGTCGCGATTTCATGTACTATTTTAGTGGCACAATTAATGACCGATTGGTGGCTGAAACTGGCCCGGTTCCTGGAGTTGTTTTAGGATTAATTATTACTTACCCAGTTTTGGTGATGCATTATGGTAGGCTTCTTGAAATTCAGTGTGTGGATTGTTTTAAAGTGTCTTATTGTGATTTTGTGATAACGTAGCGGTTGTTCTTGGCGATATATATGTTTAATGTGTTGGCGAATTTGATGAAATGTTTGGAAATTATATGCTTTTTGACATAATTATCCATGATCGTGATAAATTGTATGTTGGAATTGTCCATATTGCATTAATTTTATATAGGACATGCAATTGATATGAAATGGCATAATGCATTGCATATGCAATGAGATATCGCATTTCATGGGTATAAGTGCATGATTGCGATCAAACACCATACTTGGTGATTTGATGAGTGGAGCTAAAATATTGTTGTGAAATTGACAAAGAGTCACATTATTGCGAAACGTAATAATGTGGGACAATAACAAGGAAGGATAGATACCCATGGGTGAAGACGACATTTTAGTTATACATATGTGTCCAACGGTGAGAAAAGACTGAGAAGTGTAGGAAGGCGTGCAAAGCTGCGGTGAGACCTCGAAAATTAGCTGCCCGCGAAAACCGTGATTTTGTAAAGTGATCGTTAGAATATGGCGTCGAGGTTTGGTTTATAAACAAATGAAATTTTGTTTTTAAATAATCATTGGATCGTTAATCGATAGCCAGTTTATCATGGGCATTGTGGTATTAGTGATAGAGATCGATGATTGACTTAGAATTTATTACTCTTAAGCATCACACTAAGTAATGGAGTCGATGTGGCTCGGGCATGAAATGCGAGTTGAGTCGTCTCATTTCATGGCATGACATATGATTCCACATTACATAGAATTGCAATACGTATGGAATGGTTGATGTGCAAAATCTTATGCTATGTGCATAGGTGTGGAGAGTAGCCTCTGTAGGAAGCTTCTATACTAGGCATGGCTCACCTGTATGGGATATGTTTACGAATTTGCTTGATGGACGACTCTCATTAGGAGCCGAAATTATGAAGAAAGACAGTGGTTTTGTAACATTTTTGTAAAAGTATTAGACAAACAAGTTTGTAATATACGTTTGTATGAGGTTGTAATTAAACTCATAGTGATATGTTTTGAAAATAACATAATATGTTCATTGAATGTAAATAAACGAATCCCGGTAGATGGGATTGGACAGTGTGGTAACGAGACACACGATATCCACGGGTATTTTCGCGTGTTTACGATTAGTCAACGGACCTAGTTTTGGAGCGTGCAGGGGTATTATTATAACCTTTTTTGATTCAAAGGCATTAGACATACGTCATGGAGTTTAGGGTAGTGATTTAAGCTTTATTGGATTGATTTGTTGACAGTTTCAGTCAAGTCTGCAATCATTCTATGGTGATGGAAGTATGATGGGGACAATTTCTTATCAGAGCCCATTTATCAAGTATCTTTGACACTTGAAACTTGATTGAGCTTGTGTTTTGGAGTTGTGAAAAGTTAGATTTGTGGAAGTTAGCAGGGATCTAACCAAAGTACCCCCTTGAGAAAAGAGACCAGTTAATAGATCTTACTAAATCTTTTAGAGCCTCTTGTGTTTTGATCTACAGATGATATAAATTTTATCATTATTTGAAGGGCCCAGAAACATTTCATAAGACAAAGAGCAAAGCAATTATTTGTTATCTTCACTCAAGTTTATAACATTCATAAATAGTGATGAGCAAGGTAATGGGGAACTTCAATTAGGAATTATAAGTAGATCCTTGTGGGAGCGATATCTAGACTCTAGGTTGACTTTATTACTTGTACAACATGTGGCGCACTTGCGGGCGTTACGAGGAGCTAGTTGAGTTTACGAAAAATATTATACGAGAAATAGAATGTCTTGTGAATTGAATACCACTTGTTCTTAATATTAATTTGTCTGTGAGGTGGTATACGTCAAGACCTTGGAAAGAGCAGTGGCTATGCACTCGATCAAAATCATCAGTTTTTAATTTATGTTGTAAAACTACTGGTGCCCGCGGTGTTATTCGGAAATTGTGAAACCAGATTTTAAGACGAAACAAGTTTAATGTGATTGCCTTGGGACTAACATAGTCTTACAGTATAGTGGTATTGAGAAATGGTTTTGGTTCATCAAGTTTTGGTGTGGTAATGAGGACTAACTAGTCCTTGGCAATGATGTCGAAATAAGTGAAGCCAGATTTTGGGCAAATAAAGACCCTTGAAACCAAGGGTAGTCTTCTAAAAAACCAATTAGATTAGTACACCGCAGTGTGTGTGTTGGACCGATGGCGTTCAATCAATATGGGTATAGTGTTCATCACTTTACGATGACTGCTGAAGATATGGATATGTTTACCTAAATGAGCCTGATCTGGAAGCATGAAAAGTTTAGGGCCATAGGCTAGTACAGAAAAGCAATTAGGCGCTCCATATTAAACATCTTCGGTTTTTACCAAGAGCGATGAATACCTATTTGGGTTCAAGTCTTACTTGACTAAGGAGATGTTTGTCAGTTATCATCTCTTTAAAATTGACAAGTAAGAGTCTGAGGAAGAGCAAAACTCCCTGCGGTGTTTTGGGATTGAGTACTCGATTACCATCATAAATCATGGATATACTTAGAAACACAGAATTTTCCATATAAACAGTTCCATCTAGTCTATTTCAAGACACTATGGAGGTTATAGAAGGGCGTGACCAGTTTAACCATGTTGGTTTGAGCACCCCGAAGGCATCTTGCCTGAGATCACCTGCAAAGTTGGAGATCTCGTGCAGTATTGCATGTTTGTTGGCCTCTGCGAAAGCGAGAGGTGCTCTTTATAATCAAAGTAAAAGAAGGTAATAGTAGTGCTCATACTTTCTTATTATAGAAAGTATGAAACCCGGTTTAACCATATTGTTGAATTTGAGATTTTGACACTTCATCTTAACAGAAATGCAAAGTTGGAGATCTTGTACAATGTGTATTGTTAGCTGTCTAGGAGCGATGAAGTTTAATATTTTTATAGTCAAAAGTAAAAGAAGGTAATGGTGAGCACTCATACTTTCTTAGAAGAAATTATAAACAATTTTCAAACCTAGAGGCGATAAGGTTCTTGAAAAACGGCTTGTGGTTAGAGATCTGCAAAACTCTAAATTTTCATCCTACTATTTCTGCTTTCTTGTTGATGTTTCAAAAGAGAGAATATGTACATCTATTATACTGGTGAACAAACTGCGAAACCGCTTTGAGGGCCAAATCAGAATCTAAAGAACAAGAAGAAATAATGAAGAGATTGGAAATCCATCTGAACCACGAAACTTACGGACAATATTCTGCATATACAAGCGAATATTACAACCGGACTTGTAGTGGGAGGACAATACATGTACACAAAACATGCCTTGTTAGAAAGATATATCAAAAGTCACCATACTGAGAAGAAGCATTAGGATGTTGAGTGAAAGAGTGGGAAAGATCGATGGATCGTGAGATAAGGAATCTATAGGTTGAACTTACAGTACAGTCTCTAGAAGCTCTTAGATGGGTTTTACCCATTGTATGAGATTGATCTACGAAAAAAGCACAAGTAAACCATGTGGATGTTGATGTGCAAAGAGTGGAAGGCTTGATGGACGTGAGGATGGAATGCAATAAGTTGAACTTATGTCAAATTCTCTTTATAATATACGTAAGGAATTGACGTTGAAACAAGTTGATCTACAAGAAATTTCGTAAAGCCATGTATTTTAAAGAGTTCAAAATTGGTGGTGAGTCTCTATTCTTTATGTAGATGACCGTGCTTTTAATTAGAGACAATGTGAAGGTGGTATTGGATTTATGAGGGTTTTGAAATAACATTTTGATACCTTGAGAAACTGATTGAAACAAACTATATTATAGAATCAAACTTTATGGACATGAAGAATCAGTGTTAGCTGCATTCCAAGCTTCTAGTGGCTAGTTTTGGCATGGAGAATTCCAAGAGGGGATTTCTACTCTTTAGACATGGAATTCATCTTTATAAGAAACAATCACATAAAACTCCCAAAGAGAAAGAACTCATGAGTGAGAAACCTTATGTAAGCAGGTTGTAGGTAGTCTTCATGTATGCCATGTTATACTGTGGGGTGAGATATTTCACATGGAGTGGGAGGTGTAAGGTGATATGATGGATCAGAACGTTGGGACTATAGTGAAAACATACTCTTAAGTATCTAAAGAAAGCGAGAGGATTATATGTGTTGGTGTATTCCAATGGGAATCATAGAGAATCACTTGATTATCTGAGACTTTAGATTTATCAAGGGGATATTGGTCTAGTAAAGAATTGATGTGAGGAAAACCTAGGAGACCTTTTACTGGACTCTTTCGGGGTGTGTTTGAAAACATGTAAATCATATGGGTCTTAGGAGTGTCGAGCACTCTGCAGAGTAAGTGAGGAGTTTGCTACATTTATGCTTTATAGAGCAAGACTAAAATGTAATTTCATTTACGATGGTATGAATTTCTTAAATTCTTATATATTCGTTGTTTCACATATAAGGTCCAAATTAATTATACAATATATGATCATATAGATACATCCATAGAGGAACATGGTCTTGAGTTCTCATAATTAATGAATTATCTCAGTTGATAAATAAGTTAGACTTTTCTTTATTGTAATATTATAAATAATTTGTCGTAGTTATTGTAGAATATTTGAGTGAAACGGCCTAAGCCCACTTTCCATATTAAAGTTGGTAGACACTACCTGGATGCGTGAAATCACGTTTCGTCTATCAGATGGGTGTCTCTGAGAGCAGTACCGGGCAGCGAGTCTAAACTTCAGAATCTGACTGGCGTCCTCCACCTTGCGGAAGTTTCTATGTAGACTGACGAATGAAGGTGGGAAATACACAAAAGGTATTTATCCACAAATTTCTTAACTTCCAAATCCCTTACTTCCTATGGAATTGATCCTTTATAAGGAAGAATTAGTCTTTGATAAGGAAATAGAGATTTTGCACCTAAGAAAATGAGATTCTTTCCAAAGAAATAGGGGGAAGGATTCATGAACCGCTTTCTACAAATCAAAAGGATTCCCATGATGAAGAGGTATGCAATCCCAACTGTGTGAACTCCTTCTCTTCTCTCTGTATTTTTTGCTAGCAATCATTTGAGAGGCAGTGACCCATAGTCGCGAAGTCTTACATTTTTACAGGTTTACATTCTTCGCATGAGGTTAAACGATCAAGGTAATGTATAAATTAAGCGCGATGTGAAGCTTGAAGCGAAAGTCTCGTTCAATTTGTAAGGCAGCCCAACGGTACATCGAGGGCCCTTCATCACACAGGCTATGTCGATCCAGCGCTAAATCTAATTCACGAAGCGATCGCTGACCAGAATCCGGATAAGACTATTCGCGAGAAGATCAATTCCTCCATTGGCGTCAGGACGTTGAGAGAAAGCAAGAGGAACAAACAAGGCGATCAGAAAATTTGCGAGATCAAAGCCAAAAAGCGCCGATCAGCGAGAATGACCCGATTCTTGGGCGGTTGAAAAAGTCGCGATCTTGAAAGAGCGAAGTACCGAGATAGAGGCGCGATGCAGCCAGATCTCTAAAGTGATAAAGGAAGACTACATTCCTCTTTGACAATGTCGACACCCGGCAAAGCGATGGCTATTTTGTCCTCCAAGCGGCTTCCCATCACTGATCGCGGCGAAGAATGCTCGGAAGCCTGGGGCCCAGTATCGCGCAAGGCGCCGCCTCGCGCCTTGATGATGCTATTAATGGTGCATCTCTCGCGGGAGTAAGGAGAGCGAGGCCACATCTGATGCCGTAGTTCAAGCCGGGGAACGCGGCGTTGCCACCGGGCGCGTTGCCACTAGCGTCGCGTGCATCACGCGCTGATGCAGCCTTGAAGCGTATAACCTATCATCGGCGGCCACTAATTGAATGCTGGCGACATGCTCTCTTCGCGCCCAGGACGGCCATCGTAACTAAGAGCCACCCCCGCGGGTTTATACATTAAGCTTTCTACACGTTCGATGGCTTCGACTAATCCTAAACCATATGCTCCATTATAACCAAGTAATGACACTTTGAATGTTGTACTTGTGTTTACATTATGAAAAGTATTCCTAGCCGGTTTACGAGGGCGTGGCCAGCTTGGTTTCATAAGCTCATGTTACTCAATAAAATTTCATTGACGAACTATGTTCCTTATCACAATATCTCTTCTTAGTGCAACAAAGAGAGCATCGCTCCTTACAAACCATTCTCAAACAGGAAGAAGAGTCAATTCGTGACTTCCACGAGGTTTGAAATGATCGTCCGGCCCGAATAGAGTCGTATAGCATGGAGCAGCCATCCTCCGAAATTTTTAGGATAAGCTTTATTATGGATCACTATCTTTAAGACCCGGTAACAATGATGAAAGAATTATACAAACGAGGCTAATAGGTACTCAATGATGGAAGACAATATCCATGCGGTAACCGGGCCGTCATGATTACTATTGTGCGGTAAAGGAAATAAGCTACACAGGAGCGGCCCTCCCGAATCCGAGGAAGGTGGAGCAGTGGGCGTCACGGATCAATTACAAAGAAGAGAGACCGCGATTTTTACCCCCTTGAGCGTCTCTTGTGAAGGTATTATCCATCGTTCGTGACTTCTTTGAAGTTTTAAAATGGATTGCCCGATCCAGACGGATCCTTCCTAAAGAAACATATCGCTGCGAATGCATTTATCATAAAGATCATGGGCATGGGGTGGCAGTGCAGAAGTCTAAAGTTCTTGGTGGACAAGGTGATCAAAGCAAGGCATAGGAGGTATATCGGAAATTGACGACGTCGGAACTAAGGCGAATCTGGATATAATCGCGTGTGTGAGCCTCGCCCGAGTCTAGGCTAGAGCCATAAACTATGTACTAAATGCTCGTCGATGGCCGGTATCAATCAAGCGCCATGGAAAAACTCTTGAGAGCGATACGTTTAGGTTAAGGGTGAGCGCCGTCTACAGTGTAGTCATGCGAAACTAAATTTAATAGATGACCCTATTATCCTTTCCTCAGTCCAGCGAGGCAGAGTCGTTATGCCATTTATGATGTCTTGGTATATCTCTGTATTAATGGTTTTGATGTACATGGTGGTGGACCTTGGCATTCTGGCCCAGTTGCCACAACTACCATCTATGGGCGGATGAAGCTTTCCTCATCATGGAACTGACCAGAGGCGAATCCTTTTTAGCTTCAATGCAGGCGACCTCTGTAACATTAGAAGATGTCGCCTCCTTATAGCAGTGGGACGGTCACTTTCGACGAACTTTGTTCGATTTAGCCGAAGATTTAAGTATATAACTTCATAGTGGGGCGAACTTGGTTGTACTCGATGAGAAAGCTATCCCCTCGCTACCATCAAATGGTCGAGTTATTTAGTAACTCTTGGGTAGAGTTAACCTTTTAAGCAGTCAGCTTGTTGCACGACAGTGTTATCAACTGTCTATCTGCGGTGCGAGAGAGCGACGATTAGAAAATCTTCCCTCGAAGATCATACCCCCGCATAGCAATCACAAGTTGCTGCCCGAATCAGGGCGAAAGAAAGGGACCCATTAGTTGTGGATCCCTTGGAAATAACAGTGTTGGACAGGGCGGAGAAGTTCACATACAACAGCACTTTCCTATCCGAGTAAGAAAGGGCTTGAATGGTACTATTAAAAACCTCGACGTGTTAACTTGGAGTCACTTAGATATGAGTCGAGTGTTTCGATGTTGGCCTCCACAAGCGAATATTGTCCTCCACAAGCTGAATAGTGTCACGTGTGACAGTAAGACATAAAATGAGATCATTTCCACTCGGATGTATGATTTTTCGGAGACAGTGAGTGACCTCCACGAGAGGAAATTGGGTTTCATCGGATAAAGAACCACAGAATGAACGCTAAATGTGGTGGTGGTTAGAAGAAGAAGCGAGTAAGTGGAGGTATGTGTAGCAAACTACACGGACCTCCATGAAGGCATGCTGGAAGAATAGCTTCCTAGGTAAACATAGACAGGATTATTTGATGCTACTCGGTAGGCACGAGGATACTATCATTTAAGAAAAGCTTTCTCTGGACTATGCGATTCAGTGCACATGACGTGAAAACGGCCTTCATTACCTTGTAGCAGGTTATCTTGTATGTCAGCAATTCCTTTTGGCTTGAAAAACATGAAGCGACATCAAGGGTGGTAACGAGATATTTATTTGCTAATAGCGAGACCATGGAGGTTTATACGACGATATGCTACCGTCAAGTCTAAAGAGCCTTTCAGACATGGAAGCATGCAGAAAGCCTTTGAGTTGTTGTTGTAGTACGACATGAAATAAAACCCTCTGAAATGTGCGTTCAGAGTCATTTCGGGCAAGTTTTTGGGCTTTATGGTAACTGAGAGAGGAATAGAGGCCAATCCATTCGGCAAAGTAGTAATGGACTCTCGAGCTTCCACCGCCCCGAAAGTGCAACCAATGGCGATCAGGTTGGCAACTCTCGGAATTTATATCCCACTCTACGAGACTGATTAAAGACATTTTTACCACCACAAGGAACGAGACGGACGGGTGGAATGAGAGTGTAGTGGGGCTCATGGAAATCGAGAAATTGCCTCGTGAAACCGCTAATCGACTATGTAAGCGGGGTAGGGGACACTCTATCTTTACCTTGCAATGTCGAAGTCTCGATAAGGCGTAAGCTTTGTTCAAGAAGATGAAGCTAAAAACAAAAGCCCAGGTATTCTTCATAAGAAAATCTACGAGGCGCGTGTTAAACTAGATATACCCATCTAGAAACGAGAGCGCGCCCTACGGGTGGCGGCAAGCTTCACCCTATTTTTCGGGCACACCCTACTCGTCGTGTTGACCCAAAAATCTCCCTCTGCGAAACACTATACACAAGCGACACATTCGGGAGGATGACTGATGTTGGTCGAGAGCTAAGTGAGTTCGGTATTCAGTATAAACCTTGTTTGGCAATGAAGATGTAGGTATTGGAAGATTTTCTAGCATAACTACCCCAGCCTGATTTGGTCCAGGATAACAATGGTTGGTGGATCCTTAATGTGGACGGAGCCTCTTGCCAAACGGGAGCTTGGGTCGGCTTGCAACTAAAAGCCCCAATTGGGGAAAGGGTAGAACAGGCCATACGACTAGACTTCCCTGCATCAATCTCTACGCTCAATCGAGTTTCATCGAGAGAAACCATATAATATCTGTAATGACTCAGTAGTGTAGATGAGTAAATGGGCAGAATACAAAGCGAGACCGTGATATGGCGGTATATGGGCCTGGTAAAGCAATGACTAGGGAATTTTATGGCTTGGAAGCTTAAGCACATCCCAAGGGACTCAGTAGAAGAGCGGGCGGCTTTGGCGGTGGTAGCCGTATCCATCTTGATAAAAGCGTGTTCTCCCAATACACTACCAGTCGACATAGTCTATTACAGATTAGATGCCGTCGGATGATGGGTGAAACTAACCCTTCTGGTGACTCTGTTGCATTGGCCAGGCTCGGAGGAAGCTGTAGAGATAGTAGAATAAAGCCCACGAGGTCAAATTTCTTGGCGGTTTCAGCAGTAGCGGGTAGTTGTACCAAATGGTGCATGAATGAGGTGATATCTTGATGTCTCCTTTACTCGACAAGGACAATATATGCTAGCGAACTGCTGAGAGGCTGCGAGAAACCATCAAGCGGTGAACTTTGCTCCAGACCACACAGTGTGTGTACGACTTCACGGGGGCGAGATCTGTTTGCCTACATGTTAATCACGATCGCTTAGCGGCAAGTTCCCATATCGGGGGTGCCCGGCCACGAGACCTAGCGTATTATAAGCCTTGGCCTTTTCTCGGTGGGAATTGATATAGTTAGACCGCTACCTGTTGCTGACTCGAGAAAAGTTGTTTGTTGGTTACCACTTGGAATTACTTTAGCAAAATGGATATGGCAAAAACTTTCACTTCCATCGAAACTGAGGACGTCACCCAGTTTGTGTGGAGGAATATTTTCAGTTCGAAATACCTCAGTCGATCATAACTGATAATAGACCACAGTTTGACAGCAAAGTATACATAAACTTCTACCATGAGTTGAAAATCATAAACTTGTACTTAACCTATGTGCAGTAGAGCAATGGCGGTGAGGAAGCATCGACAAAACTCTCTTGCGGCACATTAAAGCGTGTGATTAGGGGAAAATGGGTGGACGAGCTGGGAGTCCTTTGGGCCCTCTGAGAACAACTAATCGGAAGTCGTGGGTTTCCACCATTGCCTCCACCTATGGCGCTGGAGGGCGTTATTCTGAGAAATCGGGATGCCCGGGCTTGGTGGGGTTCTGGAGCGGCTAGTGTGAGCCGGGACCTGGAATATGGCAAAGCCTTGAGCTGCGGGAGCGACCACTACACATATAGCATCTTACCAGCAAAGGATGGCAAATTTATACAACAAGCATATAAAGTCATGTGCATTAGTAGGGATATAGTCTTGAAAGTCTTTGAAAACACGGTTCGGCAGACGAGGTGACAAGTTCAACCAAATTGGGAGGGTCAAATACGTGATAGTAAGAGTAGGGCTAAGTGAAGTCGATGCAGCATTAAATAAACTAGACAAGGCACGGTGCCTAGGATATGGAGATATTATGCACTTAGCAAATGTGTGCTCGGTAGAGTTTTTCTTTAAGGGGTTATCGATGAGAAATTTTCTTTAGAATACTTTGGAATATCACTAATCAGGTGTTCTTTAAATGCATTATCTACTTCAATTTTTGGAGTAACCCCCATTTAAAAATACCAAAGATGTAGCCTACCAAGCACGCTAGCATTCAAAAGACCTTGGTGGCTAAACACCGCTAGCATTTTCAAAAGACCAGAGGTGGCTCTAAGCCTACTGGTATTTTCGAAAGACCAAATGTGGCTCTAAGCCTGCTGGCATTTTCAAAAGACCAGAGGTGGCTCTAAGCCTGCTGACATTTTCAAAAGACCAGATGTGGCTCTAAGCCTGCTAGCATTTTCAAAAGACCAGATGTGGCTCTAAGTTTGCTGGCATTTTCAAAAGACCATACTTGTGGCTCTAAGCCTACTGGCACTTTTAAGGGAAAAACAAGCGGGGCTTTTAGCACATGGCATTTTGAAAGACAAGACGACGGGGCATCTAGCCTCACGGTGAATGACCAAGCCACGTAGTAGCCTAACTGACTACGACTTATGTTATACCTTAGGCGACTAACTGGATAAAATTTGTAGAAGGGAGTTCTCAATAACCAAGAAATGAGAATTATATTTAAGTAGTACGTCAGTAAATTGGGATGAAAAACAAAAAGGCAACAAAGGAAATAAAGCCAAAAATGGTATTTTATTAAAGCGCCCAAGGCGTAAAAAAAAGTACACAAGTCTTGAGTAGGTGACAGAGGCACCTTACAAGAGAGGGAGAATAAAGGGTTAGGTCAACTCTTGTCCTCGGCGGGGTGTTTTCCTCTAGTTCTAGGCGCCTCGCTCGGATGCGCCTCAAAGCTGCCCGTATCCTCGATGGCCGCCCAGGGCGAGGGGCACACAGGATTGAAGAACTCGGAGCGGCGGAATGGAGTCGAGACATCTTGTCAGGAACCTCTGGATGATCCCATAGATGTTGTGCTTAGCAGCACAACATCCCAGTAGTAAATGAGCAAGATCACCTCAAGGCCTTACATTGGTTATCCTCTATGGCCTCCTTATCCCTTGCGGCACGGCATTGAAGGAAAACCTCAGAGAATCGCCCGTCGCCTCGATCTTGATGGGAGGGCGTCCGCTTAACCTCGGGCGAGGGGCGGTCGCTTCAACCTTGCCCTTGGCTTCCTCGTCGTGGCCGGGCGCCTTGAAATAAACTAGGTCATCCTCTTGCACGTACTTTGCATCACGTAGCGGCAATGACCCGGTAGGCGAATAAGCTTTCTCTTTAGCTTTGTCCCTCTCCCTCCTTAGCGCCCTTGTCTTCTCCTTGCCCTCCATGTGCCTGTTCCCAATGCTTGGGACGGGGACTTGGCCTTGTCCCAGGGACCCAGAGAGTGCTCGCCTGTCGCTTCGGTGGGCGTGACGGGAAGAATTAGCCTTGTGTATGGGAAAGACCCGCGCCTAGCTCACACACACGTGGATTCTTCACAGACAGAAGGAGCTCGTGGTTGCGCTCCCTCTCTATGATCTCAAGCAGCCAAATGATGCAGTCCAACCTTTCCTCCTCAACCTAGCTGACTAGCCGACCTCGCCTATGCCTACTTATAAATCATCAAGAAAACAAGGGCATGTCAATAAAGAAGGTTGCCTAGGAACATACGAGCTACATCAAAACTAAAACAAACTTGGCAATAAGAGGGACTGATTCATATCGAGCCTGAGACGGCGTCATGTGCCATGGGCCCCAACAAGGCGACCCTTTTCGCGCCGTTTTGGGGAGTCGAGGAGCCCGATTACAAATTGGGGCGTGGCAGACATAAACGACGACTGATCCCGATCTTGAAATTGTAAAAATGAAGCAATCTCCACCGGTGAGGCGTCCGACTAGTAGAGATTTCAGCTGCTACAACCGTTTAGAATCCAAAAAACATTCGGGTGTACAAGTGCAAGAGGTGCCTAGGTAAGGTGTAGAAATTGCTTCACCAACAATGGGATGGGGAAGCGAAGCCTTATAGCGAACTACTCTCGGGTGAAGCAGATGGCGTTATCTGCCTCCCCTACAATTGAGGTAGTCGGGACGTCTGACACCTCCAGACTAATTTCGCGAGGAACACGGTTATCTGACATCGGTTCTCGCCGAGACATGCGACAAAGCTAGGCGCTACTGATAGGCATTTCTAGAGTCACCCTCCAGGCCTTCTGCTTGTGTTGGGAAACTTCCTCGTAACCTCTTGTCATTCTGCTTAGGCAAATAAAATAAAATAAAATAAAAACGAGAAGAAGGGTTAGCTTAAGGTCCATTAAGCGAAGGTGAAACTTGAAACCCTCACAAGATAAAAGAAATCAACCCCCCCTCCACTGGAGGTTTTACGTCCCATCGGTGACAAAACCTAGGAAGCCTTGAACGAAAACCATGGAAACCTAATAGGGCGCTGACACAAAAACACTCAAACAAACTAGCGATAAAAAGAAGGTTTGAGATATGAGCACTCACCAGAAAATCGACAATGATGAAGAGTGAAGTCTCGGAGTAAGCTCATTCGGAAGGAAAGTTTGTGGAAGCACGAAAGAAACAAAATCGTAGAATCGAAAACTAAGGAAACGTAAACAAAATCGCTATGTAGCCTATGCCCCTATTTGTAGGGGTAAGAAGTCGATCTTGTAGTCATAACAGATCGTCGTATATTATGGGAAAGCGTCGTTTCCCACTCTCTTTGAAGCCACCAGAGCATCGCCTCCATACATTCAACACTCCACATTCAACATTTAAAACTACAGTATTTTCCCCAACTGGAAAAGCACAAAATTCCAATCGAGAAAAAGGGGGTGTGATGGTACCATGGGTTTTAAGCCTTTGCTCGATGGGCTCGAGGACGAAACCAGCTTGGTCCATGGTTCACTTGGCCTGATGAAGTGGCATAAGCCCACCTTCCATATTAAAGGTAGTAGGCACTACTGAGCGGGAGATGCGGGCGAGTCTATCAAACTAAGTGTCCTGCAGAGGCTAGCCTCAAAGCAGCCCGTCTAGTGCTTCAAGTCCCCCAGTCGGGCGTCCTCCTGCTTATGGCAAGTTTGCTATGGACGAACGGATGGAGGCAGGAAATACGCAAAAGGTATTTATCCACGAATTTCTTAGCTTCAAAATCCCTTACTTCTCGGAAGATTAATCCTTGATAAGGAAGAATTAGTCTTTGATAAGGAAAATGAGATTTTATTACTAGAAAATGAATTCTCCAAAGAAATAAGAATGATTAGCGAATTGCTTTCAATAAATTAGAAAGATTATGATGAATAGATCGTAATCCGTTTGTGTGAACTTCCTTCTCCCTTCCTCTTGATAATTTTTCTTGAGGAAACAATCATCGGAGAAGCGGTCACTACATCGAAGAGAAGGCCGGAGGAATACCGTCGTCGGATCGCCTTTTTGCGGGTTTACATTGCTATTGTGATGCCGAGGAGTTGGGCGATCAAGTATGATAATATTCTATAAAAAGGAATTAAATATCAGGCAATATTAGTTATGCTATTTTTTCTTAATCCTAAGCATATAATAAAGGTGTAGTTAAGTAATTGTCATTCTTTGAGTTATCAATAAGTGATGTCTTCTTTTAGAATAACACCTTGATGATTTTGGAATAATGATAATTTGACCACCAAAGTTATGAGATATACAAGGAAATGGAATTTGTGAAATATCCTCTTAATATGTTTCGATTGCTCGGATGTTGAAGACAATGACCCGATGCATTGGATTAGTTAAAGTAAATTGATAAGTTAAGAGAATAAATAATTAATTGATTGACTGAAACCCTTACGATTAATTATCGATATTTTACAAAGGAAATATACATTTAATGTGTACATTATTAATCTTTGAGTGCACATTTGGGCTTTTAGTGGAATACCATTAGATAAGATCACGGTCCTAAACTTGCTTCTGAGCAAGTTGGGATTGTTGAATTTATGCTCTATAAACAATCTGAGTCATTGATCAAGAGACAAAATTAATAATGAGTATATAGATCCCCAAGCTACCTAATCAGTGACATAACCCATTGATTAATTGCTTAAAAGACAAGAAACCCAATAAGGTAAGAGTTTGGTTACTTGATAGGCAAGAAACCCTATAAAATAGAAATTGGTTGCTTGTCAGACAAATAACCCTATACGGTTAGGATTTTGAGTCTATAAATAGACCCCTCTCCTTATGACTTTCACACATTCTCCCTAGGGTCTTCACACACAAACGTGGATGTTATCTCCTCTAGTTTTTAGCACTTAGGCGCGTCCACAAGCAAATATGTCGCAACTAGAATAATTTCAAGAGATAAATAAACCCTAAGAATGATGACATTAGTTTATCATACATTTTATTCAATCATGGTCCATGTTTTTGTTGTACATTGATCATTACAGGATCAACTAGCCGACAATAGTGAACTTTTCAATTTGAACATTCCTCTTAATTTGCGCGTAAAAATGAAAATGAAGTTTAGTTAGGCACTTGAAGGATGTCTTGTCGAGTTCGTGTATAATATTTACTCATATAAGTTGAGAGGAATTATATGAGCAGTAAAGTTTCTGCATGGAAACATGCGCTAGCATTTAATAAATTCAAATTGAGATCAATGATTAAATTATGAGAGTCTATAATTATCTCACTTATATGTTTAATGATAATAAAAAATAATGTTGTGTTATATTTGAATGAATTTCATATATATATATATATATATATATATATATATATATATATATATATATATATATATATATATATATATATTTAATTATTGTGAACTATTTCTTTATTGATATGACGTTGACTAATTTAGTTCAGGGTGCTAAAAATTTGCTTTAAGGAAAATTTCTAAATAAGAATCAGTTTGATTTATTTTCTTATAAAAAGATGACATGTTCTTAAAAAATAATTTTATAAAGAGTTTCAATTTGATGATTTTAATATAATAAATTAAATTAATGTTTTGATTATATGGAGCACCAACACATTATCTAAGTTATAATCATAAATATATTTGCAATGATCACTTTTCAAAATCTGAAAAATTGTAAATAATAATAATAAAACAAGGCATAGGGAGGAAACGTGTTGAGGTTAAAAGTTCCAATAGACCTTACTATAACTAAAGTGTTTTATTTATAAATTAAAAAAATATTAATATTAACAACTTAAAGTTAATTATTTGTTAAAAAAACCAAAAAAACTTAAAAGTTAAAGGATATTTAAGTAATTTAAGCTGATGATTGTTGCCAGTAATAGCAAAATTTTCTTATTTTGCCGCTGGTTATAGGTCGGTGTCTTTCTGACAATTCAGGAATGAGAGACAAACGGAAAACAGAGGCAACGTTTCTTGTAGTTTCCCAAACAAAACGCAATTTTCATCATCAAAAATTGAATTTGAACAATTGATTCTACACAATCTCCATTGATACGGGCACGTTAACACTAGTTTTGATTCGAATTATGTTTTAGACAGATTTTGACGTCGAAACTATGTCGGTTTGATGGTGTCAAAATGGGGTTCTCTGAAGTCAGGGTTGCGTTAGGTTCCAGTGATGGTCGTTTTGAGAGATTTGCTGTGGGTTTTCTGGGTTTGGATTTTCCAGGTGGGATGTTTTTGTTTTCTGGTTTGATCATTTTCAGTTCAGAAAAGTAATGTTTTTAGAAAATTTAGGGTTTTAGGGTGTTATTTTTCTTTGTTTTTCTTAGTGATGGGAGCAGAAGTTTACTTTGAGTTTGATGGCAGCGAGGCTCATTATTGCTCTGATGATAAAACATTGATATTGATGTCGCTCTTTCTCACATTGTAAGGGTTTTTATTTTTAAATTTTTTCTAATCTTTGTGTAGTTTGGATAAATATCTATTTAATTCGTTTCTTAACACTTTCGATGTTTTCAAATTTATTTGTTTGTTTTATTTAATTTGGTTTTTATCTTTAGGTATGTTTTTTGGGTGTTTGATTAGTGGGAAAATAAAATGGAAGAAAAGAGATGATAAATTTATTAGATTAAATGTGCAGGATTTAACATCAACTCAGCCCAGTAGTTGTATCAGAACCATTTTCCCTCTTCTTGGCTGCTGAGGAACTTTGAAGAAGAAAACTATTAAAATTATAATTTTCTTGGTTTAGGTTGTTTTTGGTTTGGAGAGAGAGAGAAATAGAGAGGCAGAGAGAGAGAGATACTGTTAAAACTCTAATATTCAGTTCCAAGGAGGATTCTCATGGTGAAAAATTGAAGATTCAAACTTAATAGTTTATTCTCTTTCCTACCTTGTCCTTGGCAACTATACAGACTGCTTATGAAGTGGTGTTGTTAATAAAGGAGCAAGTTTTAGGAATTGGAGGTGTCATTCTAAGCATTGTTTGGCAGTAGAAGCCTAAATTTTACCTACTCTGATTTCTCATACCAGTTTAAGAGATCATTTCTGTTTGACTCTCTTCTTACAAAATTCAATTCAATCATGTTGATGTAGTAATTTATGACAATGAAAATAAAGAAATGATGAGTGGGAATGCATGGCTCACTGTGTTTTCTAATGTGTTAATAATTAATTGCAGTTAACTAAAACTATTAAACATGCTAAGTAATCCTGTTAGCACTAGGACATTATTTATCTCCATAAGTTTAATGAGTTCCTGCTCCCATGTTTTAAAAAACTATGGTCATTACTTGTGTGGAATAGTACTAGATTACTGGATCTGATCTGATCGGTTTTTTTATCTTCTTGAAAATATTCACTACTGAGATACTTATACAATAGTATAAGAAAGTTCTCAGGACATTTGGCACTCAGTTTCAAATTCTAACGTACTAGTCTACAAATATGCGATTCTACTAGTCTATTTTTTTCATATTATAGAACTTGTTATATAGTCTCACTATTATATGATACATATAATATGAAATTTATATCATTCATGAGATTATGGGTGTGTGCGCTCTCATTAACTGATAATTTTCTCATTTTGTTGGATAATTTCTTTCTTATTTTGCGCCTTGAGGCTATAGACTTGAAGTTGTTGAGGCTATAATTTCTTTCTTATGAATTAGCTTTGAGGCTATAGCTTTAATATTGGCTTATCTTGAGCGTTAAGCATCATCCTATGAGGCTTACAACCTTGAGGCTATAGACTTGAAGTTGTTGAGGCTTAAGCTTCTAATACTCATTGGGTTTTATGGGTTTGGGGGCTTTTTAGGCTTTTCACATGTACTTTATATCGACTGGCCTCAATAGTCAATCGTTTTTAACGTGTCTTGTGCTTATGTACTCTTTGGAATGGATTAATAAGTTAGTTTTGATTCGGGGTCGGTTAAAGCCTTTACTAGGAAATGTTAAACCTCGCAATAAACCCGATAATGTTGTAAATATAATTATTGCTTATTATTGATAAATAAAGGAAAAGAGGATTGAGAAAGGAAAGAAATAAAGTCGTTGGTTGCGATGTGGCTAGGTTCATTTATAATTATTTACGATTATTGATAAATAAAGAAAAACTGATTAGATATGATGATGATTCCCTAGAGCAATGATAGTGATGGTGGTGGTGAAGTTTATTTGGTGGGCGCCAGTAGAGTCGGATGTTGGAGGAAGAAGAAGCAATGAATATTATTGACAATAGCATGCAATCAAATTTTCCTATTAGTATTCAGGTTTTCTTTCATTCTTTTATGTTAGTAATTGATTTATTTCTTTATGTTAAGTGAGGCTTGCCCCTTGTTTCCCCCAAAGCTTAGACCTCATTCTTCCTCGAGGCTTAGGCCTCATTTACCTCGAGGAGTTGTTTGAACCAGCCTCAATTCCATCCTATACCCTTTGAGATGTTGTTTTTTATTGATTCCTTTCGTGAGATCAGCGACCACAGTACCCATTTACCTACCCTTTTTGGAGAAAAATATACGCATATAAAGGACTATTATTTATTGCTTTATTCACATCAGTTTCACATTTACCTATATTCATAAAAAAAAAAAATCAGTTTTGGATTTACCTATAAAAAAACAATTATTCACATCAGTTTCGCATGGGAAAATCAGAGTGTGGGATTTAATAAAATTGATTCTTTGGGAAAATTGATTCTTGGGCTAGCTTGGTGCTTGATGTGGAACACCCTTTTGTTAGAGATATTTTCGATATTCGCCATTGGCATTGTGGAGCTCTTTGTTTTGTTTTTGCTTTCGCTCTTTCTTTTTGGTTGGCTTTGGTTATCTGTATCGCCTGTATACCCCCTTGAGATCTTGTTCCTTTTTTTGGTTTTAATATATTTGTTTATCAAATCAAAAAATAAAATAAAATTGATTCTTTGTGAGATTCAAGTGACCAATGTGAGAATAATCAATGAGTCGCATAAAATTTAAAAGATTTGGGGGTGGATAGTGATTTGATTCATAAATCTAGGAATCATGAACTTCCTTCCTTTCTGGAATGCCACAGCTACCTTGTATACATATATATTTACGAATAATGAAGCCTTTTGCAATTTGTGTTTCTTGTTATTTCTCTCCATGTTTGTTTTATCTTCTCTTGTTGCATTGAATAAGGGAAAGCTAATTATTTGGCTACTGATTTTAATAGGACGAAAGGCTTCAAGATGTCCTTGGACAATATCAAAAAGATTTTGAAGGTGGAGTTTCTGCTGAGAATTTAGGTAAGTGTAGCATAAGGGAAACACGCATAATGCTATTTAGTACTCTTGAGGTGATGCTTTGGAGATTAAATCATTTTTACAGGATCAAAATTTGGTGGCTATGGTTCATTCTTGCCTACTTATCAGCACTCACACTCTTCTGCGGTCTCACCAAGGATTCCACAGAGGTTCAGATCAAAACATGTCCAAACCTATCGATTCCCCATTGAAGGTTTATTTCCATAAAATTCTGCCATTTTTCTTCTTGATAGTTCTTCTGCAGGAATGAGCATTGTGGATCACTTCTTTCCTCTTGGTGAATAATTCTATTTTACATTAGCCTTTGGTGTATATTACTGAACAGGTAGCCCATCGGAGCTCTGCAGGTCTCTCAAGTGGACTTAGACATGCTTCAATCACTCCACCACTGCCTTTATCAAGGACTTCTTCCGTCGATAGTTCCATTAAATTTCAGACTTTAGGGGAATGTGTTCCCAAACGTGAATGCATAAACCTGCCAAATTCGAGGTCTGATCAGAAAAGTCTGAAAGTTCGGATTAAAGTGGGTTCGGATAATATAAGGGCTCAAAGAAATGCTGCTATCTATAGTGGTCTTGGTCTTGTTACCTCCCCATCTTCCTCATTGGAGGATAGCCCTTCAGAATGTGAAGGGAATTTCCCTGAATCTCAAGAAACCCAGGGTGAATCTCCCTCCAGCATTATTAAGGTGAATTCTCCTTCAATATTTTAAATATCATGTTTGTGTTTCTGTATATTGGATATTTTGTGATCCAGTTGCATCTCTTGGTGTTGATGATGTGATGGAGCAGATCATGACCTCTTGTCATTTTTCTGATGGGTGTAATGCTATCACCCCTGGATGATAGTTTACTTGTAATGGAAGAGGAAGGCCTTCTAGACATTAGCATTATCTCACCAAAACAAAGAAAGTTCTTCTCCTTTAGCAAACAGTTTGCCACACTATGGGTAACTTGAAAGTGTTTGGAGATAACAGGATTCAGCGGAGGGGTAAAAATGCAAAAATGACAGATTGGATGATGAGTTCATGAGATCCCTGTGTATGTCTTTCTGGAAGAAACAGTGCTGAGGACTTGATAGGTGATTCATGAAGGTCCTGTGTGCGTCTGAAGTGAAGCGGCAAAGTCAATGGCGTAAAAGAAGGTCCTGTTAAGGCATCTGAGAAATCAATAAGAGTGAAGTGAGAACAGCTCTAATTTAGAAAAGCAGGAAAGCTATACTTGTCGGCATCAGTTGTGGTAGCTAGCAGGACCATTAAGTGGAATGCAAAGACAAGTTTGGTAGAAAGGGTTCATAAAGATGAAAAAGCAGGTTGCGTTATTACAAACAGTGGTGGGCCCAAACAGGAGGGTAGTTGTGATTTATTTAAAGAAAATTGTGATATTCCCGAGGGAAAGAAAGAGTTCAATGGTGGGGCAAGCAGTCCTCCTCAAAAGAAATTTGATCAGAAAGCTAAATCCCCTCTGCAAGATGGAATGAGAATTCCTCTTGGGAAGGAACAGCCAACTTCTAGTTGCAAAGGGAAATCAAAGGGAAGCCAAAGAAAGGGCTCCTCAGCCTTGGAGTTAGCAAGGGAAAGCTTGATGGATTAAGTGCTGCAGCGCAGAAGATATGATCACTGATAAATATATTCCATATAAAAAATCGACATGGATGACATCAAACCCCAGAAGGATTTGGTGAGAGGCAAAGAAAGTCAAGCTCCTACGATTGGGAAAGAAAAACTTGAAAAGAAAGAAATTAGAATGGATCCATTGGGGACTCCTGTCAAAGAAAAGGCAAGTGCCTCTAAGCTTAGGGTTGCGATGAAAGAAACCTGTGCAGCCAGTAATAAATTAAAGGAAAGATCAGGTGGTAAAAAATCCAGTTGCCCATCAACATTCGAAGGACATCAAGAATTTTCAAAAACTTCTGCCCTAACAGGGGAAATGAGTCCATTTCGGTGCTCTTCCTACTGAGAGTTGCGCGGTAGTCATACAGGAAAATTGGGTCTGCTGTGACCCAGGTGTCATAAGAGTGGCGGCTTCTCCCATTATGAATTGAAAATCCTGACTGTCTCCCAAAGTGGCTGTGTAGCATGCTATATTGGCTGTAAGTTCTCTCTGCTCTTCTTCTCATCTTATTTCCATGTATTTATTTATTAATTAGCTATATGTGAGTCTGGGAGAGTGGAGGGGTTGTTGTTGGGGAGAAAGATGGAGTCGTGGTTGGATTGAAATTTGTCATTGACATTTAGTTTGCAAAAATATGTAGCCTCACTATATTCGATTTAAGACATGTAGGCATCATTGTAGCTTGGCCAACATTCAATTTCTAATCTTGGGAGTTCTTTGCTACTAACTAGGTCAGCTCTCTAATTTGTAAATCAGTGCTTCCACTACCTTTGGTTATGTGCAAGGAAGTTTTCATACTCCCTCCTGTAATTTCACTATCTTCATATCTCTTACCATGTCATGTTCTTGAAATCTAGATGGATTAACTTTCTAGGTAGATGTGAGTATGTGGATGTTCATCCAAGAGTGGTGGATGTGGAAGGGTTCTCTCATATTTCACCTCCAGCAGGGTGGGATAAAACCTTATGCACACGAGAGGCATGGATTGCTTTGCTCTTGTCATACCAAAAAAAAGTTAATGCTCCTGTCTTAAGGTGTCATCGACATGGTCCTACTACGGTGCTAATGCTTGCCAAAGTAAGGAGTAGGGCTCTGAGATCAGAACACTGGCCTGGGTATCTTTGTGGTGGGACTAAGCCTCCCTACCACCAAAGTGCTTAGAGACTGGTGGTGGGACTAGGGTCTCCTACTACCAAATTCTTAGAGACTAGTTTGAGGCTTTTGAACTGCTTTGTGGCTAGAGTTGAAGGTCTACTGACCTTTATTACTTATCACTGTGCATTGCTTTTCCTCAAATTTTTTGGACAACTCATTGTCCTACATGGATGATATAGATGTTTCTCATAAGTGTCATTTAGAATGAGCAAGGCCATGAAATGAAGAGAATCCTTGAGATCTTGGTCAATAATTGGTGAGCTGTACAACATTATCTCCTATATACATAACCTGTCTATTCACCCATTGGGTTGTGGGAACTAACTTCTTAGATGCAGAACTACATTAGTACTCATGTAATTTCTCAAACCTTGTTGTCATGTAAAATTCATGAAAACTACCTGTCATGGACATTTCCTTCTCCACAAAATGCTAGAACTTTCCTCAGAAAAGAACAAATTTCAGGGCTGTAGAGATTTTTCCAGAAACTAACCAAACATACATGAAAAGTTCGTCCTAAGCTTCATGATGGAACATCGTCTAGGTAAATGGAGTCATTTTTCCCCTCTCCCTATTAGGGTACTCAGTTATGATGCTCTCTCTCTCTCTCTCTCCCACTCTCTCTCTCTCCTCTCTCTCTCTCTCTCTCTCTTTTTAATGTTTATTTTTTTATCAGAAAGGAAAAATATATTAATTACTGATAATAAATAAGTTACAAAAGGAAGGATGAGAATTCTGTCCTTCAAGAACAAAATCTGATAAATAAGAGTCATCAGATACGGAAATATAAGAAAACCTCATGGGGAGATGATGCTCTCTTTGTGTCTCTCCATACACACATAGATAGAGAATACAGAATACATATTTATTTATTACAAAACTTGATTGTTGTACTTAAAACTTTTCAGGCCTGGAATGAACCGATGTAGTGTCGAGTGAGGAGGAGACAACCACAAATGCTCTGGACAGTAACAGTTATGTCCCTGTTCCTGAGGTCCAAACTATTCAACTGGCCCATACTCATGGAGCTGCATCTGGGGCAACCTTGGCTCATAATAGGCATCTTGGTCAAAACCACCAATACCATAGTTTTGATGATGTGTCCAGTGGTGGAAAGAAAAATCATGGTACAAAGCCAGTATCAAATACAGTGAGACATAACAGTTTCATGAACCGCTCAAACTCCTCAAGTGACCAGCCTCCCTCCACAAAAACAAGTCTAAAGCATGCTGACAAACCCCCTCTGGTGTTCCAGGCAGACGAAAGATCAGGTATTGATACCTAAACTAGACTCTTAAAAGGAGTACCAACTGCTTGCTACAATTGACTTGGCTATCAAAGTGATACTTGTATTACATGTAATGAACTGAATTATATATGGTTATCAAATTTTATCTGGCATGATGAGCTACCAAAGCATTACATATTAGTGTGTTGATCCCAGTTTTCACTATAATGTCAAATTTATAAATTCATTTCATTTATTCAATGTTAAGTGTCCGCTAAGAGAAATTGTTACTTTTTCCATTTTGATCTATTGTTGTGATTACCCTCATTCCAAAGGATGAACAGCGTATCAAGATTAGAAAACTAATATATATATATATATATATATATATATATATATATATATATATATATATATATATATATATATATATATATATACTGCTATATATATATATATATATAGCAAATGAGATTTATGTACCCGGTTAGCTTGCGAGCACTTTGACTAATCCCAGGCCTTAAAGTTAATGGTTGGGTAAACCTCCGGTATACTGAGGAACTGAGGCTGGTGACCATTAAGTGAAATCCCAAGGCCTTAGACCTATTGACTACCATAGTTCAAATTTAGAAAACTAATATTAAATAAATTTGAAATAAATTTAGTTCTAGTTACTATTTAAGTAATAAAAATAAGGTGACAAAAGCTTGCTGAAATACTCAATGTATGCAATGATGCAATCATGTTGACAATGATACAATCAATGTGTATGTGGAATGACTAACGATATTCTCTGACAATGTAGTGTATAATACTACATAACATTTTTCTTTCTAATGCATGTACATTGTCACCATTATCTTTGCAAGTTGTTATGAATTGATGAAGAAATTATACTGAAGTAAAGATAAAAGTTAAGAAAGTATCAAATTCCCACCACTTGTGCTTGCTACATAGATCATCTTTACTCTTTTTCTGTATCTAGGGTTATAAACTCCGAGGATGTGTATCATGTATTCTCTAACCATTCTGCCCCCTGGTTGATTTTGATATTCCCTTTTGTTCATTCAGGGGAAAAAAAATGAGAAAAAGTTCATAATAAGGAATTACTTTCTCATTCTTATTTCTACTGGGAATATATAAAGTGATTCCTAAAAGTTTTGAATATTTAAGGTGGTTCACTCAAACAAAATTTTCAAACACCCACCTTATGTTATCCAACTTCTTGGGACTTGAATTATAGTTCTCTGATCTTGTAGATCTTAGTAGATACTCACATCTTTGAGTCTTTTGGGGAGAAATACATGAAGGGAAGAAGTTCAGAAATAAAGGAGCAGAAAATGTGAACAAGAAGCTAAGGGACTAAGTGTAAAAAGTGATAAATGGGCTTTTCTGCCTTTTAAAATTGAAGAATATTAATCTCATAATGTTGCATGTTTTTTCTTGACTGTGTTGTCTTTCTCTGCTGAGACTTATTGATGTGTGATAGTAGGAATATTCACTTGGCAATGATGGATATGCTGTTTATCTGTAAACTTTTCTGCCTTTTAAATTGAATAATATTAATCTCATTAATGTTGCATGTTTTCTTGACTGTGTTGTTTTTCTCCACTGAGACTCATTGATATGTGATACTGGGGCAATAGTGGATATGTTGTTCCTATCTGTATGACCAGCGGCTTAGCCATGAAGTTGACAAATAAAGTCAGATGTCAGATATATGTACCAAGGGTAGATATTGATGTCTACTCTTAATGCTATTAAATAGGGTTGTGTTTCTCATTGTTGAAAATTGATTGTGATAATTTTCTGTAACCCTAATTTGTTTTGTTACTACCACCGCTGTTAACCAGGGTGAATAATTGTTTTTTTTTTTTTTTGGCAGGTGATGCAAAGCTGTTGAAAATGAAATTACAAGAGAGAAGCTGATCAAGATGGTTTTAGAGTGTCGAAGAGAGTGAAGACAAGGCACATTATATTGATGGGATGAAAATCTAGGTGGATTAAGAACCTGAAAATTACACTCAGAAGTATAATGAATACTCTTCTTTCAGGGATTCGAAGGGTGTCATAAAGAAACCAAAGAACCAAGTTCAGAAGAGAGTGACTGTGGAGGAGCAAAGTAAAAGATATGCTGCAGGAAAGAAGAAAAAATCAATGGACTGGCAAGATAGTGAGTTTTCTTTGGGGACTGCTCCTAGTGATGGGCAGCAGTCTGAAGACCAGTCAGTTGTGGAGAAGCAGAATATTGTCAGTGAACATGGAAAAGGGAAGAAGCCCAGGAGATCAGAGTTACAGAGAAAGGAATCCATTGCAAGTATCCCTGATGGTGGTAGACCTAATAGAAAAGGTATCGTTGCCAGGATACTTTTGTCTAATAGCAGAGACCAGTCCTGTAGATGGCAATAGTTCATGTAAGAAGGGAAAAGCGCACAAAAAGGACCATCTGTTGGCAATATATCATGGGAACAACTCATCCACGACCGGCCGAGTGATTGCCAAAGACTTTTTCGGAAGAGGATTTGTCATTTGGACAGCCTCCATAGCAGCCACTCAGCTCATCTAAAATTTCTGACTCATGTAAAGTTAAAGTCAACTCCAAAGTTAAGGCTCACCACCAGAATCAGTTTCTTCTTCTCCTTTGAGGATATCCAATCGGAAAAAAAAATCTAGAACAAACCTTTTGGGAAAGGATGATGTTACTGGTGCAAATTTCTCTCTCATAAATAATCCTAGAAGTTGCTCAGAAGCTGTAGGCGATGGTGAAACCAATCAGTCTGGGAGAGCTAGGAAGGAGAAATCTTCCAATCATCAAAGGTCTATTAGATCCTCATTGTTTGATTATGAAGACAGGATAACTGATCATAAAATACATGGAAAAGTTACTGATCAAAAAATACATGGAAAAGTTAAAAACAAGTACTATACATCCTTGAACTCCCAAACACCCAATCGGTGAACAGTTCCATTGATGACTATGGACAAGATAACCAGTATCCCAGTGAGCAGCATGACAAGGAACATTGTCTTGATAAAGAGAGTGGACAACCTTTAAGCATAATGGGTCTGTTCCAAGAATTTTGAGAAGAGTATCCTCCTCAAGGGTCCAAAAGCATGACTCCTGAATCTGGTTCTGATAGAGGCAGGATAAAGCCTGTGATTTTACCAAAGGAGCAGAAAGTTATTCTAGCCAAGAGGCGTGAAGTATGAGACGAGAATGAATTCAATGATAATGCACCACAAAGAAATGAGGAATGAAACTTAAAGTCGAGGGTGGTTATGGCATTAAATCTGATAAGGCTAGAAAAGTTAGGTTAGTAGAAAGTGACTTCTGGGAAGCGTATTAGTGAGTTAGTAAAATAGAAGCAAACTAAACTTGAAGAACATGACTATCTGCATGGAAAATCAAATACCATTGCCAAAGGATGGTGGATCCATTGTGCACAGCAGAACTGCAAGGTTGAAAAGCCCTTAAAGTGTCTTACGTGCGAACAATTACTTAGTCATGTTAGTAGCATCAGGGAAAGGGTATTCGCAAAATCTACCCCTTACTCAATATAAACTAGAAACTTGCTTCTGGTGTTCCCAATCTATACCTGATTCTAAGGCAGGAAATGGATCTAATGCATTTACGTTGAATGTTTCTGATGGCAGTGATGCTGCAAAGACCGCAAAACAGCATGAGGAGTCTGAAGGTTTAAACAGAATTCGTGTTGGTTCAAGGGATCCCACTCCTAACAGGCATGGGGCCAGGGATATTGTTGCTCCCAATCCTGTTAATCAGGGCACCTCCCTTCGAGCAGCACGTAATTCCTTGAAAGAAGCTAAGAATCTTAAACATTTAGCTGATCGGCTTAAGGTATCCCTGCGTTGTTCCTTCCCTATTTGTATTTTTAGATTTTTTTTCATTATGGTTATATCTAAATGTAATAATTAGCTTCCTCCATTTGTATGACTTTATCATGCTTTGAAGATTTCTGGGTCAGGACTCGAAAGTGCTGAGCTTTTCTTCCAGGCAGCTTTGAAGTTTCTTTGTGGGGCAACACTTTTAGAACATTGCAACAGTGAGGGTGTCAGCTGTGGGGAGATGTCATCAGTAGAAGTGTTCAATAGTACTGCAAAACTATGCGAGTAAGTATTAATTGCAAACTATGAGGGTGGGTGGGTTATTTTTTGTCTCCTCTCTTTGCTTCTCCTTGGGGCCCCTTTTGTTCTCCAGTATCCTCTGGGCTTCTCTAAGTTACTTTTTTCTGTTATATATCGTGCTTTTACTCAAAAAAAAATAATAATAATAATAATTGCAAACTGCCCTTAAGGCTTGGCTCAAGTGGTAAAGGGATGGGATGGGGTTATGGGAGGTTCCAGGCTTGAGTCTCAATATGAACAGAAAAGAAAAAGGAAAAAAAGATTTACCTATAAAAAAAAGTATTAATTGCAAACTATCAAAGAAAATGAAGGATTAGAAAATTGAAAAGTAAGACCAAGATAAATGAAAAAAATGGAGACAGAATTTAGAGAAATGGTGATATACCTGACATGCCAAGTGTGCCTGTTATGCTTAGCGTGGCGATCTATGATTGAACCTCATCAAGGCTCTTTTTCCTAGAGGATTGGTGATGTCCTCTTCGAAATCTTCTAGTGCGTGCGTCTGTACATTTTACACTTTTGCCTTGAGCCAAAGGGAAAAAGGGAAAAATCCATTTCAAATGAGGTAATAGAAAATTGATTTCTTTATCTTCTTTGAATTTTGTGTCAAACCTAGACTATCAAATTTAAGATTTACCTAAAAGAAAGTAGAGCACCAACAAGGGAAAAGTAAGCAACACTGAATGAAAGTGAGCTGCTTAAGAACAATCAATGAAATATAGATTAGACAAATCAGTAACATAAGGAATCCATCAGTCTAGTCAAAATAGGGATCTGAAGAAGATTATTCTGTATGTCAATAAAAACTGCCTCAAATCTTTGAAGAATTTTGTTATCCTCTTATAGGGAATTCTTTTGGCATGTATTCTTTGAGCCTTTCTTTTTGGGTGGTAGGTGTTATTGTTCTTTGTATCGTCAGTCTGTATCTCCTGTATACTTGGGGGCTTCTTGACTCTATGTTTTTGTGCATCAATATACACTTGCCTTTTCTATATAAAAATAATAATAATAATAATAGTATAATCTAAAGCAGCCATAACACATGCATTTTTCGCACCTTTGTTCCTTCTTGAAACTCCCGAGACAGTGTTATCTCCTTTTGTTCGTCTTTTTTCCAAAGGATAGCATTTCATGCTTGGCTTTCTAATGCATTGGTTCTCCGATTTGGTATTGCGATGGTGGTACTTAGGTGTCTACTTAAAGAGCTCTGAAGGGTGGATTTATAAAGGTTAAAGGTGGGGATACGGTGGTGAAGGAGGAGGAGTCCCATTGTTCTTTATTAATTGTTTTGTTTTTTTTTTTTGTGAGGCTTAGGATATCAAATGGTTCATTATCTTGGTTGCTTATGTGGTTTGAAACTTGCTCGAGGTTAAAGGCGAATTTGGAGAAAAGAGAACTGATTCTAATTGGTAGTGTAGACCAGGTCAAGGAGATGGCATCAGTGCTTGGGTATAGAATTGGTTCCCTTCCCTCAACCTATTTGGAGTTGCGTTTGAGGGCCTCTTTTAACTTGGTGTCAATTTGGAATTGGGTGGAAGCAAGGTTTTAAAAAATAATTCTCCTTGTGGAAAAGACAGTTCATTTCTAACGGGGGGCAGCTTACACTCATTAAGTGCATGTTATCTGGTATTCCCATTTATTTTATGACCATATTTCGCTTTCTAAGGATAGTTAGATTAAGGGGCGGGAAAATCAAGGGGACTCTTGGGAGATGAAGGGTTGATGAAGTGCTGCATGAGTGTTCAACTGTGTTTGGCAAAGGCGATGTGAAAGGCGAGGAACAAAAAATCATTAATATTGGCCGAAATATCGAATATCAGCTGGTATCAATACGATATTGCGAAACGATAGTCGGTTGGTCTAAAAATTGGCAGAATATCGGGAAAATCGCCAATATTTCGGCAAAATATCGGAAAATGTCGATATTTCGCCGAAATATCAAGCTCTCTCTATCACGCACTTAGCGTGAGTTGAATTACCGACAAAATATCGATGAAATATCGAAGATATAGCCGAGGTAAAATATACGAAATATTGAAGATATATCTTCACATTTCAAAATCTGCAAATAGTGACTATGACCCGACAATCGACGGCGGATCCATTCTTGCTTGGATCCAAAGATTACGAATTTCATTTGTTTTTAAAAGCATCCAGGCTATATTTTGGATCCAACGGTTGATTTTAGTTGAACGATCCTAACGGTTTTAGATTGATTTCAACGGATATATAGGTCGATTAATTTAAACCAAAATCAAATCCAACGGTTATAATTAAATCACAATGGTTTTTTGACAATCCAATGACTATTTTGACTCCAAAAAATTCTATAAATACCCCTAAAAATTATACAATTTCTTTACAGACTCATCCATCCACATCCAAGCTCTATTTGACTCTCAAATTATTTTTTCTTTGTGATTTATCTCAATATTTTGAAGATCTTGGTTTTGAATATTGTCTTCAACAAGATGGGATCCCTTTGTCAAATAATGTAATGGAACCACATCTATCTTCATTTTGGTTTTAAAAGACTATTATAATGTAATTTCTCGATAAATTATAATGAATATAAATCTTTATGATGTATATTCAACATTTACGTTTTTATAATTAACAAGTATTTGTGAATTTCAAAGTATTTTGTTAATTTAAACTTTACCGATATTTTATTAAAATATCACCAATATTTCCGATATATCCATAAAATCCAAGCACCAATATATCCGTGATTACCGATATTTTGATCATTGCTTAGGGGTTTGATGCCTTTCTTTGTTAAACAAGGTACCTTTGTGTAAATGGAGTTGTAGGTATGCTACAAAACAAGGTGCCTTTGTGACACAAGTGGTTAGGATAGTCTGTGAGAGGTATGGAGTAGAGTTGTGGAAATCCATAATGGAAGGTATAGAGCACTTTCTTGAGGCATGGTTCTTTTGTGGTGGATAATGAAAGGAAGGTAAATTTCTGAATGGATATTTAGAGTGGAGCATAACCACTGTGTTTCTTTCACTTTATTTCTTTAATTGTCTCTAAGGAGGCATGGACGGTAGATATATTGTCAGGTTATGGAGCAGGGTCATTGGAACCCTAGTTTTGTTCATCTTTTGAATGATTAGGAGGTGGAGGAGGTTGAGAATTTCTTTTTCCTATTACAAGGTTGGGTAGTTGACAGCAAGGGGGAGGATACAATGGTGTGGATAACTGGCTAATACTGGATTCTCAAGACATGTTTGAAGGCTACTTTGGGACAAAATTGATGCTTCTTTTCCTTTTCCAATGGTTTAGAATTTGTGGGTCCTTGCAAGTGTTTTTTTTTAAACTCAGAAGCTTTCATGGGGAGGAGTTTTGACTTTAGATCAAATTAAAAAACGTGGGTAGTATTTGGTTAACTAATGCTTTCAATGCAAAAAGCACAGGAAGAATCCACATCACATTCTTTTATGTTATTCACTCGGTATGATCCTAAGGAAGTTGTTTAATTGTTTTGGAAGTGGAATGGTCCTTGGGTGGGGGTCAAGAAAGAAGCCTTTATGTATTTTTCTGGATTATTTGGAAAGAAATAAATCCCAGAGCATTGAAAATGAGGAGCTTTGTGCTCAAGATTTTTGAAGAATTTCTTTCATAGGAACTTAGTGTCATAGGTTTTAGATTAAGATTCTTATTCCCTCTTGTTTTGTCAGTGGTTGGGCACCTTGGAAGGGTTTGTTGTTGTTGTCTTCTTTTTTTCCTTTTTTTTTTTTTTTTTGGTCTTTTTAACTTATAGGAATTTCTGGTATGCAACCTGTTTATTTTGATGCACCTATTGGCATTTTCTTTTAATGCATTTTCACTTATCTATCACAATAATAATTTTGATAGGTTCATCAAAATAATAATATTCTCAAACACCCTTTTAGGTTTTGCTTTTGACCTTTGTGAACATATATTTTCTTTGTTCAAGGTTATGGCCTTGTTTCCATTACACTTTATATAATTCACATTATTATTTTTTATTAAAAAAAAAAAAGAGAGGTGTGAGAGACACTTTTGAGTTGATTTATGCTTGGCTTCACTTGATTGTTTCTCAGATGGACCTTTTTCTTATAGAAATGACCTTATTCAGCTCAGTTGGGGTTCATCATCACTTGTAAAATATCTGGCATTTGGTTTTCATGATTTGGAGGTTTTATTCTGCCGATGTTGCATCTGTGCTCCGAATCTTGTTCCTTGATGCCTTGGTACAACTAAATTTTGCAGATATTGTGCCCATGAGTTTGAGAGATGGAAAAGCATGGCTTTTGCTGCTTTGTCATACAAATGTGTGGAAGTGGCATGCATGCAGGTGATCTATTCCACTGATTCCGTTGCCAGCAGTGATCGAAATGAGTTGCAGATGGCCCTAGAGATGGTTCCACCAGGTAATGATTAAGAAGCCTTAGTCTGAAAGTTAATGCGAAGAAGGAAGTTATGGTTTGGATGGTGAGTAAGAAGATTTTTAATAAAATTTATTGGAGAAAAACATAGCAAAAGACCATTTTTGTGTAAAGAAACAAAAAATTCAATAAACAGAAATCATTTAATGTGAAAGTTAAAATTTTACCGCTACATATAGGAATCGGAGGCCATAGGTGTATCCATCTACTAGATGGAGACTGAGATTTTCCTCATTTCAAGGTCAATTAATGCTTATTGGAATACCTTGTTTTAAAAATGATTGTATAACTACTTACTAGCATTTGTGCTAGTATTGTAAAGAAAAATAATACGATTTTCATTAATTAACAAAGTGAGGGAACATACATATTTATACTCTAAGTGTTAGAGCAAAGAAACAAAATTAGAGTCTAATTAGGAGACTAAAGAGAAAAGGAAAGAAGGAAAATATTCCTAAATGGATTAGGAAACTAATCCTTAACACTCCCCCTCAAGCTAGAGCATATAGGTCAAATGGGATACATATGTACTTAATCCTAATGCATCAAACTTGTTAGACATGTATAATCGATGGGTGAATCGGGGTCGTTGGAAAAGTGGGATTGTCTACATGGTGAGTTGATGTGTAGGAGTGAGACACGGCCGTGGATGCGTCGCCCAGGAATTATTGATTACGGTGAGTTGATGTGATCGAGAAGGGCTATAAGTAGATGGGGGAGAAGGTTCGTCGAGGAGAGGTCGAGGGAAGAAGGTCACCGGAGAGGTCCATGTCGAAGAGGAGTGCAGAGAAGAACATTGCGGGAGAAGGTCAGCCCGGGGAGAGAATTGTGGGAGGGTCCTCGGGAGGAGGTTCGTAGGAGGAGAAGGCCGTCGGAGGAAGGTCAGGTGAGAGAGGTTTGCGGGAGAAGGGCCATAGAGGTCATTGGAAGGTTCGCGGGTCATCAGAGAAGGTCTGACGGAGAGGGTCCGCCAAAGAAAGTCCGCCAGAGAAAGGTCGTTGGAGAAAGTCCGTCGGAGAAGGTCCATGGGAGAAAGTACAACGGGAGAGGTATATCTTATAAGGTGAGAAGGTCCATCGAAAAAGATCTGGGAAGAGAAGAGAGATGTCGCTGAAGGGCTCTTAGGAAAGAGGGTTGGTAATTGGAAGAATTAATTCGAAAAGTATGGTGAAAAATGGCTCCTAATACCATGTGGAGAAAAAAATAAATCTTTGATTTTCATTAATTAACAAAGTGAGGGAACGCACATTTTTATACTCTAAGTGTTAGAAGCGAAAGGAAATGAAGTGAAATTAATTAGGATACTAAAGGAAAGGAAAGAAAATATTCTAAATGGATTAGGAAACTAATCCTTAACAGTAACTACCATATTGATACCTTTTCCCACTTTTACTTTATTGTGTGTATGCACTTGGTATGTGATTTGTCTTTCATCCTCTTCTATATCGAGTTTAACTTTTTCTAATTATTAAAATGGGAAAAAAGTTGTTTCAATATTTACTCTCTATCTTTGAGGCCATGAAAAAGTAGAAGCTAAAAGAATAAAGTTCTTCAGTATTTGTTAAAGTCATCATTGTGAAACCTAGGGGAACTGAATAGAAAATGTTACATTTTCTTTCACTAATCTTGACTTCCAGGGCAACTAGAAGAAGGAAGCTGCTTGTTATTGCTGTTATCTGTCAAAAT